>CM031080.1:36357614-36815542 GCA_018257905.1 Gillenia trifoliata | reverse complement strand
AAAAACTACGTACTTTCACTGCAATTACTAACGTTGCCTTCTCCTTGTTTACACCGAAAAATATCTACTGGGTTAGAATGGAGTTATGGGCAAATGGGCTAAACATGAGAGGCAAGGCCCAGCCCAATCCAGTAAGACTGAGGGATAAAAGGGGGTGTCTACCCCCACTAGAGCACTCGAGTGCCTGCACCTAGCCCACTAGAGCATTCAATGCAAAGATCTCGGCAATATTGGGAAAGCAAATCAGATATTCAGAGAACGGCTAAGTCTCTAGATGACGGTTTTTGAGTGAAGCGACAGCAGTCACATAGGGCACCCAGCTGTCTATATGAGCTTTGGGCCATGACTTAAAATTTAGCAATGGGTTGGGCCTAAGAAAGAAAGGCCCAACCCAAACTAGTGAACGAAACGGAAAGAAGTCTGAACAGCATTTAATGCAAAGCACTAGCCAAATTGGAGGGAACCAGACTACGAATAAAGAACCCTTTCTCAGTGGGAGTAGGCTGATCAGAGGCATTACCTGTGCTTTCCAGATTAAGCCCTTCCTCACTAAGTCTTTAAAGACAGAGAGAAGTGACGGCGATGACATGGGCTCCCTGCTAGTCTATATAAACGAGGGGAGGATTCAGAAAGAAGGACACTCAAACCAACTAAAAATAGAACTCTCTAGTTCAGAAAGAAACCTTTGAGGAAACCCCTCAAAGCCTTTCCTAGATACAGACTTTGTCTCTATCTGTTGTTTTCTCATTAGCACTACTTGTGTAGCCAGCGATTTCGAGAAACCAAAGACCAGCAACCTAGGATCATATATCCTAACTCCCCCGAGGAGTAGTGAATTTAGCTCTGCTATCCAGCCAAACCGGTGATAGTATCGATTGAGAATCGTAGGCCAGAGAGTCTTTGATCATCTCCCTTAAGGAACTAGCCTTAAAAACATCCCGATAGATTAGAAAACTATCCCGATGGAACAAAAATCAACCTGATGGACTTTTGCTCAGTCTGTGATGAGCTTAAAATGTAATAACATTAATCTTTTTACTTAGAGTATTTCGTTATCAGCTCTTACTTATCGCTCTTTACTTACAAGTTTTTACTTTCAAGCACTTCAATTACAGCCTTTACATTCCGTCTTTAATTATCGTCTTTACCTTTATGTATACGCGAGCGTGGGGCATTTTTGTTATAACCAATTTATAACAAAATCCTATCTCATGCAATCTCTGGTATAAACATCGAGAGAGAATAAAGTCCTTAATAAGCAAGGCAATAAAAAGAACCTAACTGCACTTATCTAATTAAGTCACCCAATCCGATGAACGGAAGTTATATTACTTGTGGCGCAAGTACTTAATACATATTACATCTTTCTATTGGCAGAAGCCAATAGTGGCACGCCTGACAATAACCATACAACAGAAGGTCTCACGAACATCCCTCCGAAGGGATAGGAGTGAAGCCTGTTGGAACAGAAACGCCAATAGAAAGGCTCGGACCAGCGGACGGGCAGACCCGTATGCTCCTAGCCTGCCCCCTGCGAAAGGCTCGCGAACATATTTTTGGCACGCCCAGTGGGACATCTCTTTTATACTGTTTATGCCCAAGCATAGAAAAGAGAGAAGAAGAAGCAAACTCTTCCAAACACAGCTTCTTACAATGACAAGGAAAGATTCTGCATCTCCCCCTATTGATATGTGTCGAACTTCACCTAAGACCCAGGCCTCCAGCCAAACGCCGAAGGACAGAAGTGAGGAACTGCAGTCCACCATCATTCAAATGATGAAATCCATGGAGAGAATAGCTCTGGACAACAGGACAGACATTAGAAACCTGTGCACTTCTTCCAACAATGTCCAGCACAAGATAGATCAAGGGTTCTCCTTCCTTTCCAACCAGTTATCCGGTTTTAAGGGATCATTTGAGAAACCTGTATTGAACCTGGGTGGAATAGAGCAGTTTAAACCATTCGTCCTTCCGATGGAAAATCCTCCTCTCAAAGGCAGGATGGAAGAAGGAAGCAAGGAATTTGTCACCCCTAACCCGATGATGCATGATCTCTCATCGGAAGAGAGGCTGGAAACGCCAAACACTTCCCTGGTGGCGGGAGAGAGTTTGTTCCTCAACCCTACAGACGGGGCGACCACCAGTGTTCCGAAGGGAAAGCCAGGGAAATATGTCCCCAAGAAGACAGAACCTGAGAAATTTCCTGGAGGATTCGCTCAGAGAGGAAGACCTGCATTCAATTCAAGGGCAGGATGGGGGAGAGCACAGCCCCAAAAGCCATGTATGGCTGGAAGGGGAGGTTTCAATCCCAATGCATGGAGAAGCCCTGACGCGGAACAAAGCTCAGACGGAAGTCAAGGGGCCCTCCATTGTTCTCCAGAGGATCCCGATCTGATATTATTACCAAAAGATGGTGATTACATCGGATTGAGGAATGAGATAGCCGAACTGAGACGGCTAGTTCTCCAAGGAGCGAGACCGGAAGTGGCGGTCAATCAAAGGCCGGTATATCAAAAACCTTATCCGGCCTACATTGATGAAACAAACCCCTTCCCGATGAACTTTAAGGTTCCTAACTTCCCCACTTTCAATAGGGAAGATTCATCGGTGTCTTCCTTGGAGCACATTAGGAAGTACTCCAACCAGTGCGTAGCATTTGAGGATAACCCCAACTACAAACTCAGACTGTTCGGCAACTCTCTGATGGGGATGGCTTCTCACTGGTATTCTCATCTGGCCCCAAACTCCATAAGATCCTGGGAGCAGATGGATGCGGCCTTTCACGACCAGTTCTACAGATTAGAACCTGAGGTAATCATCAACGATTTGGTGGAGGTGAAGCAATTTGAGCATGAAACAACTGAGGATTTCATAATGTGGTTCAAAAGAACAAAGATAAAATGCAAGTTCCCTATGAGTAATGACCAGTCAGTGGTTATAGCTCAAAGGGCTCTGAAGATCTCTTTGCGGAAAAAGTTCGGGGATGCCAAATTCAAAGACCTCCAGGAGATCGTGATGGCCACCACCAAGTACGAAAGACTACTGGCAGAAGAGTCTCAACATCAGCACTCTTCAAAGGTGCCTTACTTCAAATCTAAGCAGGCAGTCAATCATCTAGACTTCGAGTTCATCGAGCAACCCGATGACAACGGTGACGTGTTCGAAGATCTGGAGATTTCTGTAGTCGAGATGCTGCCACCAACCTCCCCGACGATGATTAAAGGGTTGGTGAAGCCAGTAAAAGACCAGAGAGCCGCCATGGAAGCAGGAGGTGATGTCCCCAACAAGCCCCCTAAGTTCCAAAGTTACACCTTTGATATCACCAAAACATCGGAGCTCTTCAATGAGTTAGTAAAGAACAGGTGTATCAGGTTGGACCCCTAAAAAAGGACGCCCAAGCCTGAGGAACTTAAGGGGAAGAAGTATTGCAAACCCCACTGCTCTTGGAACAACAATACCGTCAACTGTGTGGCGTTCAGATATTGGATCCAGGAGATGATAAACAAGGGGAAGTTAGTCTTGAAGAAGCCCCAAACCAACATGATGGCGGACACAGAGCCTTTCCCAGAAGTCCCGGTGAACATGGTGAACCTGAACTGGCCAAGACACGGCCAAAGGAAGGAAACCTTGGACCTTAACAGGGGGAAGGGACCTGCAAGCGCTAGTCGGGATGTGAGAATTGAATCTCAACCCGATCGACCGAAGGCGTACATCAAAGGTGGAATCGTACTATGCAGCAAATGCAAGTGCGAATGTGAGCTCCAGATCCCAACCACAAGGGATGTCATTGACCAGGACTTGGTCAGGAAAAAAGACGAACTACGACTCAAGGCTATGAGAAGTCCAGCCAGAAATTATGGTCCTCATAGCCCCAGAGAACCATCACCACGAAGCAACATATTCGATCGGATTGGGGGTATTAAGAGGAGAGCTCATAATCAAACTCCCCAACCATCGAGAAGACCGCTGCCAGCTTCGGAGACCAGGCAATAGGCTCCCAAGCCGATGAAGGAAAGGCTGACCTTCATAGAGGGGGCGTTGAAAGTCAGGATTCCCAAGGAAGCCGTGAAGGCCCCTACCCCGAACAAAATAGAAAAACTGCTGGAGGTAGACGGGAAATGGTATCGGGCTGGAAAGAATGGACGAGCTAAAGAGGAGTTGTCTAGAACGGCCAAGAGGAAGATACAGAGAAAATATGGAGCGTTCATGTGGACACAGACTGACATGAACGAACCATCTACTAGCAAGGCTGCTGATTACCCGAGCACTAGCCGGAAAAACCGAATCACCCAGGTTTATATCCCTGTCAAGGGGCAGAAGGCCAACCCGATCAAACATAGGGGACCAGGTGATAGTCTGCATATCAACCCGATCGTGAAGGGGGCAGTAGAAATCGAAACTAGGGAGGCTTCTCGACCAGAGGCAATGGAGGTGGATATCCAGTTCGGAACGGTGGACGTAACAGACAGAATTGCCGCTGAAAATGAACAACTGGTGGATTATGGCTCTGAGCCAGACATGATGTTGCCAGAACCAGATGTATTGGCACCTACCCAAGCCAGTAAGGAAGTTTCGGTAGAGGCAATTGAGGATGAAGAATCAGAATCTTGGCTGAAAAAGTTGATTACCGACACTGAGACTGGTCGAGCAAATCGGAAGGAGGAACTCGAGCTTGAAGCTAATGTTGAAGAGTCTAATTTTGACATCAACATGGTTTACGTATTGCCATCCTTTTTTCATGCCGAACTCGACCAGGGAGTGGTTCTAGAAGGAGATTACTTTACAGTTAATCCTTCTATATCCTTGATCACTGTCTCTGAAAGCCAACAAGAAGATGTGAGAATTGAATCTCAATCTTCGGAAGGAGCTATAAACAAGTCCTAGAAGATACATGATGATAGGATGATATTTGCAAGGCCAAACCAAAAAATGGCTGCGCATATGAGGCCTATCTACATGACTGCTCATCTAGAAAGAATACCCTTTTCAAGGGTTATGATAGATGGAGGAGCATCGGTGAACGTTTTGCCAATCAAGATACTGAGGAAATTAAATCTATCCCAGGCAGATTTAATGCCGACAGAAAGCTCCGTATCCAACTTCTCTAGGGGCATCACCAGAACCTATGGTGTTGTACCTTTGGAAGTAGACTTGGGATCGAAGAAAATCATGGTGGTATTCTTCGTGGTGGAAAGCACCTCAGTATACAACGCCTTATTGGGAAGGGATTGGATACACCAATCTCTATGCATACCATCTACTCTCCACCAACAGATCGCCATATATTATGAAGAGCCTTCAGAAGAGTCAGAGGGGTTCTGGGAGCTGGTACAGGCCGATCCACGGCCTGTCTTTCCGGCAGCCAGTATATCAGAGGTGAACTTCTACAACCCATATGTGGGGACATTCCGATGTACAGGAGTTGATGAAGTCGGCCGCCCTACATAGGTGACGGCCCAAAAGCTCCTAACAGAGGGTACATCGATGACCCAGGAGGAATGGGACCGACCATTCCTAATCCCGAGCCCACAAGCCTTATGATGAGTACAACAGACAAGAGAAAGGATCGAGTGATGGCAATCCGATCACTGATCCAAAGGCTAGGGGAGTACGGAAAAGAAAGGAGGACATTAAAAGAGATTTCAGCCAGGGAGATGGGTGAAAATCATGCTAGTACCTCGGGAACCAAAGAAGATACCATTCAAGCCTTAGACATATCAACTATTGATACAATAGCACAGACAACATAATATACATATGATCTAGATTGGCCAGATGAGTTCGAGCCAAGCTTCGAGGTGCCAGAGTTTGTTTCAAGTGAGCCGGATAAACCAATGCCAGAGGTCCAGGATCCCTTGGAAACCATTGAGTTAGGCACCGAAGGTGATCCAAGGCCAATAAGGATTAGTGGCCTATTGTCATGTGACTATCGGGTTAAGTTGATCAAGCTGCTGACAAAATTCAATGACTGCTTTGCATGGCATTATGATGAGATGCCAAGGTTGGATTCAACCTTGGTAGAACATAGAATGCCAATCAAGGAAGGATATAAGCCAGTTCAGCAAGCAGCCAGGAGAATGTCCAAGGAGATTGAAGAGAAAGTGCAGGAAGAGATAAAGAAACTTCTGAAGGCAGGGTTCATTAGACCGGCCAAATATGTAGAATGGCTGGCTAATATTGTACCTGTGATAAAAGTTTTGACTAAGGCAATAAGAGTTTGTATTGATTACAGAAATGTTAATGATGCTACTCCCAAGGATTTCTATCCAATGCCTATGTCAGATATGTCTATTGATGCTGCAGCCAGCCATAAAATTCTATCCTTCATGGATGGAAATGCTGGTTATAATCAAATCAGAATGGCTGAAGCAGATATTGATAAAACAGCATTCAGATGTCCTGGTCATGTTGGGGCCTTTGAATATGTAGTCATGCCCTTCGGTTTGAAAAACGCAGGGGCTACGTATCAAAGGGCCATGAATGCCATCTTCCACGACCTCATCGGTCACAACTTAGAAGTCTATATCGACGATGTGGTGGTAAAATCCAAAACCGATATAGACCACCTGGTAGACTTGAGACAAGTGCTAGGGAGGATAAGGCTACGTAAATTAAAAATGAACCCGAAGAAATGTGCCTTTGGGGTAAGGGCAAGAAATTTCTTAGGATTCTTAGTTCATCAAAGAGGTATAGAGGTAGACAAAAATAAGGCCAAAGCAATCATAGACGCACCCTTACCAGGAAATAAGAAAGAACTCCAAATGTTACTAGGAAAGATCAATTTCTTGAGGAGATTCATAGCCAATCTGGCCGGAAAACTTAAACCTCTATCCCCACTGCTAAATCTCAAAGAAACAGAAAAGTTTGAATGGGGAGTCGGTCACCAGAAAGCTTTTGAGGAGATAGAGCAGTATATGGCTAAACCGCCAAGAAAGGAAAACCCCTTAAGCTGTATATATCAGCTTCGGAGGAATCAATAGGCAGTAGCCCAAGACAATGAGGAAGGAAAGGAGCAGGCGGTCTATTACCTAAGCAGGAGTTTGACTGATGTAGAAACAAGGTACACCCCGATAGAGAAGCTATGCTTAGCTTTATATTTTACAGCGATTAAACTCAGGCACTACATGTTGCCATACACAGTTCACATAATTGCTAATACAGATGTGGTCAAATACATGTTATCCAAGCCAATGATGGCTGGTCGGATCAGAAAATGGATTTTAGCTCTGTCAGAATTCTGCTTTCAATATGTGCCTCAGAAGGCTATTAAAAGGCAAGCCATTGCAGACTTTTTGGCGTCACATCTAAGCAATTCGACAGTATCGAAAGAACAACCTCCTAAAATATCGGAATCAGCAGTATCCAGTCTGCTAATCAGAAAAGAAAGGGATGTTTCTTTCGAAATTGCCAAGGACATTGCCAGTTTATGGCTCACTCCTTGGCAACTTTTCTTTGATGGTTCTTGCACAAGCCGAGCCTCGGGTGCAGGGATAGTATTGGTTAGTCCCAAAGGCGATTATTATCGTTTCTCATTCCATTTGGACTTTGATGGCCTGACTAACAACCGAGCCGAATATGAAGCACTTATCATCGGGTTGGAAATATTAATGGAGCTAGGGGCACCAAGTGTTGACATCTTTGGTGATTCTGAGCTAGTCATCAACCAACTCACAGGGAAATACAAGTGCAAAAACCTGGGGATGGCTAGTTACATGTGTGTTGTCAGATACTTAGTGGAGACCTGGGAAGACTGCATTACGGCAGAACACATTCCCCGAGAGGAGAATTTGGCTGCCAATGATATGGCCCAAGTCGCATCTGGAGTACAGGTTCAGTTTGGTCAAGCCAATGAATGGGTTGAAGTCCAAACAAGATCACTTCCCTCGGTATTTGATAGAGAATTTGAGATGGATGTTATGCAAATACAACCAGAAGTTGAAGACTGGAGGGTTCCGATAATAACCTATCTCAACAATCCATCAATACAGACGGAAAGGAAGCTAAGGACTCAAGCGTCAAATTATTCAATATGGGATAAAGATCTAGTCAGAAAAACACCGGATAGGTTTTTGCTAAGATGCTTGAGAACTATTGAATCCATGAGGATAATGGCTGAGGTTCATGAAGGAGTCTGTGGCGCTCATCAAGCTGGGATTAAAATGCGTTGGCTAATACGAAGATATGGCTATTTTTGGCCAAAAATGGAAAAAGATTGCCAAGAGTATGCCAAAGGATGCGAAGAGTGCCAGAAACATGGCCTTCTTCAGCATGTTCCGGTTATCCCGATGAACCCTATGGTTAGGCCATGGCCTTTTAGGGGATGGGCGATGGATTTCATCGGACAGATTTATCCTCCCTCTTCCAAAGGACATACATTCAACATAGTAGCTACTGATTACTTCACCAAATGGGTGGAAGCCGTGGCTGTCAAGAAAATTACTTCTGCAGAGGTCATCAAGTTCATAAGAAGCAAGATTTTGCACAGATATGGAATACCAGAAACTATCGTAACTGATAGGGGACCATCTTTTATATCTAGAGAAACGATGGAGTTTGCAGAAGAATTCAAGATCAAGCTAATACAGTCAAGTTCTTACTATCCACAGTCCAATGGACAAGCTGAAGCAAGCAATAAGGTCTTGGTGAACATCATCAAGAAGATGACTGATGATAATCCAAGGAAATGGCATGAGAAGTTAGGGGACACTTTGTGGCCCTATCAGACCTCTAAAAGGTCTGGTACAGGGACCATACCGTTTACTTTAACTTACGGCCAAGATGCAGTGCTACCTATGGAAATTAATGTAATGTCTCTGAGAATCCAGAACCAATATGGTTTACACTCAGATGAGTATTTACAAGCCATGTGCCAAGAGGTGGAAAATGTGGATGAGGTCCGGCTCGGAGCCTTGAATAAAATTCTAGTAGGCAAGCAATCGGTCGCTAGGGCGTATAACAAAAAGGTCAAAGGGAAAGCTTTCCAACCCGATGAGTTAGTATGAAAGGCTATCCTTCCATTTGGAACTCAAGTCGGAGGATTCGGAAAGTGGAGTCTAACTTGGGAAGGACCCTTTTTAATAGATCAGGTGATCGGGAAGGGGGCATATAAGTTAAGATCGATGGAAGGAGTTCAGCAACAACATCTTTCCTGGTCAGTTTCGTGAGAGGCAGAGCAATAAAAGAAAAGTCCTTCACGAAACGTCGGTAACATTCTGTTGTCGCTCCCAATTCTCCACCGCAGCAATCTTCTGGGGATCGATGAGAATACCATCTGCAGAGATTACGTGTCCCAAGAAAGACACCTGATTAAGCCAGAATTCACATTTGCTGAACTTGGCATAAAGCTGATTATCCCTCAATCTCCTCAAAACCATGCGCAAATGCTTAGCATGATCGACCTCAGATTTAGAATACACCAAGATGTCATCAATAAAGACAATCACGAACCTGTCGAGATACGGACGAAATACTCGATTCATCAGGTCCATGAAAGCTGCTAGGGCGTTAGTCAACCCGAAAGGCATCACCAGAAACTCGTAGTGACCATAACGAGTCCTGAATGCGGTCTTGTGTACGTCATCGTTCTTGATCTTCAGCTGATAATAGCCAGACCTCAGATCAATCTTGGAGAAAACTCGCGCACCTCGAAGCTGGTCAAAGAGATCATCAATCCTAGGCAAGGGATAACGGTTTTTAATCGTTACCCGATTTAGTTGCCTATAATCAATGTAGAGCCTCAAAGTACCGTCCTTCTTCCGAACAAACAAGACTGGAGCTCCCCAAGGTGAAGTGCTAGGCTGAATGAATCCCTGATCGATAAGTTCCTGAAGCTGAACCTTCAACTCCCTCAATTCTGCTGGTGCCATACGATAAGGTGCAAGAGAAATAGGGTCAGTACCTGGAAGAAAATCGATGGTGAACTCCACTTCTCGATCAGGTGGTAATCTAGGTAGATCGTCAGGGAAGACATCAGGAAATTTGTTGACAACCGGTACATCGTCAACCCGAAGAGAATTTTCTTGCTCCAACACCACATGTGCGATATAACCATCACAGCCCTTGCTCAACAGTTTCTTCACCTTCATGGCTGAAATCAGCCCGTGCTTGATCTTCCGGTGCTCTCCGGTAAACGTCACAGTTGGCATGCCAGGTGGCTGGAAAGTAACCGTTTTCCGTCGACAATCCGCAACGGCATGATTTTGGTGTAGCCAATCCATTCCTAGTATCACATCAAAGTCTACGATATCCAAAGGAATGAAATTGGCAGGCATCACCTGATTAGCGATCACAACGGGGCATCCTCAATACTCCCATTGAACATGACAGACTTCGCCTCTGGGCATAGCGATTCCCATATTGTACCCGATAGGAGTACAATGTGGCTGAGTAGTTTGAGCAAACAAAGGCGATATGACCGAGTGGGTAACACCCGGATCAATTAAAACTCTAGAAAAATGACCAAGTATGTTCAACGTCCCCATAATAAGATTGGGATTGTTCTGGGCATCCTGCTGGTTGATTGCGTTAACACGCCCATGGGCCTGTTGCGCTCCAACGCGGCCTTCTCTGCGGTTACCATGCTGCTAGTTTCCTCTACCCTGATTTCCACGTCCCGCCTATCTGCCTTGGCCTCCTCCGCCAGGCGCCGCTGTTAAAGCTGGGTGATGGGCTCCACCAACCCACTGATTTGCAGTCTCCTGATACTGCGGATATTGCGGTGCTCTTCCGTAATATTGTGGTGCTCCCCCTTGAAACTGCATGGCACCACCAGGATACTGAGTAGGAGTAGGATAACCAGGATACTGAGGATAAGCTCCAGGGTATTGGGTGACATCTCCCTGGTAGTGAACTGCTCCTCCGTAAGTCGGCTGCTGGTAAAGAATTGTCCCTCCAACCTGCTGGATCGGAACAGGTGCCTGAGGCTAGTTCTGTCGGTTCTGCTGTTTCTGTGGACACTGGTTAGCTCTGTGTCCCATTTGCCCACAGTTATAACATCCCTGGTTTCCTTGCTTACACTCACCGAAATGCCAAGTGTTGCACCGATGACAGAACTGGGCACTAGACTGGCTGGAGTTTCCCTGCTGACGGAAACGGGATCCACTAGTGAACCTCCCTCCACGGTTAGAGCTGGAGTTTGATCCACCACTAGATGATCCTGAACTGTAACCTCCACGCTTGAACGTCTGATTCTTCTTGGGACCAAGAAATGACTGTCCATTTCCCTTCCTCTGGGCATTAGATTCCTCCTCCTCGTCAATGGTGTCATCAAGAGCATTCTCTGAATCCTCAACTTGCAAGAGCGCCTCGTACAGCAACAGCAAGTGATCGGAGTCTCTTACGGGCTCTCTTCCTGAACTGGTGTAGCATCTCGGATGGACTAGCAGCAACTACTGGATTATATTGGGACAAGGCAGTAAATTTCTGCTGATACTCGGAAACTGTCTTTTTCCCTTGCTTGAGACTCGTGAACTCGTCTCTCTTCCGCGCCTTGTACTCCGGAGAAAGATACTTGGTCTCAAATCGCTGTTTGAATACAGCCCACAAACCATGCTCGTCATGTGGAAGGTGTCTCCTCTCGTATTTCCACCAAGCTTTTGACTGATCTCGGAGGAAAAGAATAGCAGTCGGGACCCACTGTTCATCAGGAAAATCTCCATGCTCCTGCATCGATTTGAACACGTCCTCTATGTGTTCTAGCCAAGCTTCTGCTACTTCAGGTGTTTCGGTCCCCTGGAATGGTCTCACATCCATTCCCTTGGCGGTCTCTACAGGGTTCTTCCTCGCAGGACGGAAAGCAGCCTGTATGGCTTGAGCGATCGTATTCCCCATCTGGGTAAAGTCGAAGGCAGGTACCTCAGGTGCACGACCAGGTGGCATGATGCTGATAGGAGATAATCAAGAATTATTAGTGAATAACATCACGTAAGTGTGATGAAAATCGGACTGCAAAACCTAAAGCTCTGATACCAAACTGACACACCCCGACCCGAATATCCAGGTGGACACCAGATATCGAGACGTGCTGACCATCACTCCGAAGGAGTGACGAAGTCATAGGAAATTGATAAAGAAATAACAAAGGAATTTAAATCAGAGTTATGCTAAAATTTAAAGAAATACAGAGCGGAACTGTATGGTGTGGGTTAAGACCCATGAATACACAATATCAGAGCTAGGTGCAGAAATTAAAAGATTATTCCCATCCCGTAGGATGGATATAGAACACAACTGAAAGTAAAATTAACATACTTCCACTGGAGGTAAAAACGGTACTATCAGCAGCAGCCACGCGGTCTCGTCAGCCAACTAAAATCTATGTCCTGGAGGGGCGAAAAACAAAGGTGAGTGGGCCAAGTACAATTTTATAAAACCTTTTCAAAAGTTTGGAATAACCCCTCGCTGTAAAACCCGTAGTATACTGAAAATATAAGTTTTACTAACAGTAAAAGTAATAACGAGATAAACGGGCCTACGCCCACAAGGATACGGGTAAAAAGCTATCAACAGCAGTAAAATATCACACTACTCATCGCATAGTCAATGCACACAAGTCATGCAGAAAGTAGCTACATGACAGGCTGGGTGTCTAATAAATTACGCTCTAGCACTACATGCACGTGAAGCTGGCGCTAAGCGCGTCACAACAAGTCTAGTCGCCGAGGCGACCTAGAACAGGCTGGCACCTACGATGGATCCAAAGTGAGCGTGCCGGTGCGTGTGAACATACACGTGAAGCTGGTCCTAGCACGGACAGTGCTAACACCGTGCAATATGCGTGATGAGTAATAATTTGCCAAAACGCATAGACATGCCAATATTTATTCGATAAAGCCAAGTAAACATGAATACTAAGTCATAAAGTGTCACATAAAACATATATCGGTTTATAAAACATGGCATGCTATACATAGTCATGGAAATCACATTTATGGTGATGGCTCGTGGGTGTCTTCGAGTAAAATAGGTGTTTGGGTTTCTGAAAGTTGCATGTATCTGTGAGTGTGAGACAGTTTGCATGCACAACCTTAGTGTGCAGACCACGGGATGAGACAGAGGAGGGGAGTAGAGAGTGGACAGGAGTGCATTTTGTTTTGGTCTGGTAAGGATGGTGAAAAATCCTACACTGGGTAGAACTTTTAAAGAAAGTTCACATGCAAACAAGCATGCAATTCAAAAATCTGAAAACGCTAGGCAAGAAGCACCTGGTCAAATGAAACCACGGGAAGGCAGCCCATGCTCAATCCACTGTTTCAGAAAGCAAAATACTGCAATTTTGTAAATTAACAAATTGCCCTTATTCGTAACTTGTCCTAAGACAAGTCCTAAAAGTCCCGTTCGCGTTTGTTGGGTTCATAACGAAGTGTACAAGCTAAAGTACGCTAAAAGTAGGAAATTTCAAGTCGATAGAAATAATTGTCCACGTAGACTCAATAAGCCTCCAAGGGCATTTTCGCCAATTTACACCGGCCCGTGAACAGAATGTAGGGAATAAAGAAGGGACGTGATGTAACAGTCTTCCCCTAATAAAAATTTCATCCCCGAAATTTAAGCAAATTACAACTAACTGCCAAAGAAAAGCTACGAGTACGCCACGCATGCCGCATCCGTCTCCCACGTAGCTTCCTCCACGCGAGTGGTTCCCCACAAGACTTTGAGAAGATTAACCGCTTTGTTCCGCACCTTCTCCTTCCAGTCGAGAATCGGCTACTGGTTTTTTGTCATACGTCAAGTCGTTATTGACCTCTAAAGGCTGCGTCTGAATGACGTGAGAGAAGGATCGGATACGATTCACGTAGCATAGATATTGAAAACATTATGAACTCTCGCAAGTTCGGATGGTAACGAGCCGATAGGCAACTGCTCCTACTCGCTCGATGATCTAGTAAGGCCCGATGTATCGGGACTTAGCTCCCCTTCTTCCGGAATCAAACTACTCCCTTCCAAGGTGACAGCTCCTTGAGAAACACCCAATCGCCTACCGCATACACACGATCCGTCAGAGGCCTATCAGCAATGCCCTTCCCCGTCGGTCCCGAGCAATCTTCAAGTTCTCTTTAATTAGCCGAATGTTTGTAGTCTCACAACAATCTCGTGACCAACAAGTATTCCCTCTCCAACCTCCGACCAACACAAAGGAGTACGGCAGGGTTTCCCATGGCAAAGACTAATGGCATGCCAATGCTCGGGAGTGTAGCCGTGTTGCATGCGAACTCCATTAGAGGCAAAGTGCTCTTGCCATCTGTCACAAACTGAAGAATTGAGGACCTCAAATATGTCCTCGAGAGTCTCAGATATGGTTCTTTTAGATTGGCCACTCCCGCAGATGGTAGGCAGTACTGCAGGAGAAGCTGTGATCCCAAATTCATTCCTGAATGCTCACCAAAATTTGAAGTGGAAACGGGAATCATGATCAGAGATGATGCTGACTGGGAGCCACCATGGTGTTTAACGATTTCAGTGATGAAAAGTCGGGCTATGTCCAAAGAATAGTTCGACAAACAGCTAAGAAGTGTGCCGATTTGGTGAGTCGGTTGATGATCACCCAAATGTCGTCGTAGTCTCTACGTGCACAAGGTAATCCTGTACACAAAATCCATGGTGATGTTTCCCACCTCCACCTGGGAGTAGGGAGTGGCGCTGTAACCCAAAGCTTTCTCTTCCTCTCCGCCTTAACTCCGCCGATGTGACTGCATCGGCCTGGCGTGACTGCACTTTCATTCTCGGCCAATAGTAGAATGGCTGAATGGTGGTACATTTTAGTGCTCCCTGATGCACAGCAAGCGAACGTGTGCCTCATCAAGAATCTCCTTCTTCAAATCTTCATCATTAGGTACAAACATCTCGGTCGCCTTGCAGAAGTAGGCCGTCAGGAATTTCGGATCCTCAAATCTCCTCTCGCCTAGGATCGCATGCATAAGTCCTAAACAATCAGAATCATTCTGCTGAGCAATACGAACATAGATCCAAGAGTACTGGTCTGACCTGAAAGTTGGCTAGTAAAGTCTCACAAGTGTCATGCCCTGCTATACCGCATTCTCAAGTTCGGTCAAGAGAGGAATGATAGGCAGAGTATTCGCAATAAGCTGCAGACTTTCGACTGAGAGCACAACTACTAAATTTGCACGACCGTGGTATTCATATGCAATCGTATCACCATCAGCCTTCATCCATCTCCTTGCCCGAGATTAAGGTCTCGCCGCAGAGAAAAGATACTTCAGACTCGTGGTCAGTAAATATTCTGCATGTCTCGCCATAGAGATAATGTTGCCAAATCTTCAGAGCAAAGATAATGGGCTGCAAGCTCCGTGTCGTGGGTAAGATAATTCCCTCCTAAGGAGGTTTCAGCTGTCTGAGGCATAGGCGATTACTCTTCCAAAGGGTTGCATCAGTACACATCCCAACCTGTTCAGTGACGCATCACTCAGAGATCTCATAGTTACCGCTGTCGTCGGGAAGTGTTAACACTGGAGCACACGAGTAAGGCAATACTTGAGCCGTTGGAAACTTTGTTTGGACAAATACTGTCTCACACAAACTTAACATCTTTCTTGGCAAGTTTCTGGTGGAGAGGCAGATAACAGAAGAAAAGTCCTTCACGAAACGTCGGTAACAACTGGCTAGGCCAAGAAAACTCCAAATCTCCAACATCTCGGCGTGGTCGCTCCCAGCTTCCACCGCAGCAATCTTCCGGGGATCGACGAGGATACCATCTCGCAAAGATTATAGTCCCAAGAAAGACACCCGATTAAGCCAGAATTACATTTGCTGAACTTGGCATAAAGCTGATTCCGTTAATCTCCTCAAGACCATACGCAATGCTTAGCATGATCTGGCCATTTGGAATACACCAAGATGTCATCAATAAAGACAATCACAAACCTGTTGAGATACGGGCGAAATACTCGCATTCATCGTGTCCATGAAAGCTGTTGGGGCGTTAGTCAACTCAAAGGCATTACCAAAAACTCGTAGTGTCCATAACGAGTCCCTAATGCTAACTTGTGCATGTCATCGTTCTTGATCTTCACCGGAGCACAAACCAGACCCCTAGATCAATCTTGGAGAAAACTCGGCACTGAGCTGGTCAAAGAGATCACTGATCCTAGGCAAGGGATAACGGTTTTTAATCGTCACCCGATTTAGTTGTCAATAATCAATGCAGAGCTCAAAGTATCGCCTCTTCTTTCGAACAAACAAGACTCGGAGCTCCCTGCCGTGAAGTGTTAGGCTGAATGAATCCCTTATCGATAAGTTCCCTCGAAGCCGAACCTTCAACTCCTCACCTTCCGCTGGTGCCATACGATAAGGTAAGAGAAATAGGTCAGTACTCTGGAAGTAGATCGATGGTGAACTCCACATCTCGCATCGTGTGGTAATCCGTAAATCAGTCAAAGACATCGTGAAATTCGTTAATAACCAAATATCAAGGCCGTCAAGAGAATTTCGCTCCAATTACGTGCGATGTAACTATCACAGCCTTTGCTCAACAGTTTCTTCTGCCTTCATGGCTGAAATCAGCCCGTGCTTGATCTTCCTGCTCTCCGGTAAATGTCACACTGCTGGCATGCCGTGGCTAGGTGCAACCGTTCGTCGACAACCCACAACGGCATGATTTGTGGGGGTGTAGCCAATCCATTCCTATATCACATTAAAGTCTACGATATCCAAGAGAATGAAATTACATGCATCACCCTGATTAGCGATCACCACAACGAGGCATCCTCAATACTCCCATTGAACACAGACAGACTTCGCCTCTGGCATAGCGATTCTGCCATTGTACCCCGATAGGAGTACACGTGGCTGGAGAAGTTTGGAGCAAACAAAGGAAGTTTATATGATCTGGAGTGGGGAAGTGACCCTATCAAGTAAAACTCTAGCAAAATGACCAAGTATGTTCAACGCACGCATAATAAGATCTGATTGTTCTGCATCCCATTGCTGATTGCGTTAACAAGCCCATGAGCCTGCTGCGCTCCAACGCGACCTCCGCGGCCACCATGTTGCCGGCTCTCTCTCGCCCCCGATTGCCACGCCCCACCACTGGGCTCGGCCCTCCTCCACTGTGCGCCGCTGCTAAAGCTAGGTACCGGGCTCCACCAACCCACCGATTTGGTCTTCCGATACTGCGGATATTGCGGTGCTCCTCCTGTAATATTGTGGTGCTCCTCCTTGGAACTTCATGGCACGACTCAGGATACCGAGTAGGAGTAGGATACCCATGATAATTGAGGATAAGCTCCAAGGTATTGGGTGACATCTCCCGTAGTGAACTCCGCTCCTCCGTAAGTCGGCTGTTGGTAAGGAACTGTCCTTCCAACTCCGCAGATCGGAACAGTGCCTCGAGGCTGGTTCTGTCGGTTCTGTTGTTCCCCGTGACACCGGGAAGTAGCTTTTGTGTCCCACCTGCCCACGCTATAATATTATCCGGCTTTGCTTACACTCACCGAAATGGCGAGTGTTGCACCGATGATAGAACTAGGATTAGACTGACTAGAGTTACTCCTGTTGACGTAAAACGGGATCCACTAGTGAACCTTCCTCCATGGTTAGAGTTGGAGTTTGATTCAACACCCCATTAACTCGAACCGTAACCTCCGCGCTTGAACGTCCGATTCTTCTCTTAAGACCAAGAAATGACTGTCCTTTTCCTTTGTTTTGGGCACTAGATTCCTCCTCCTCATCAATGGTGTCATCAGGAGCATTCTCCTAATCCTTAACTCGCAAGAGCGCTCAGAAACTCCTGATAAGTTTTTAATCGCCTGCAGTTGTTATGATCTGAGTCTCACGCTCCTTTCTGAACTGGTAACATCTCGATGACTAGCAGCAACTACTGGATTATATTGAGACAGGGCAGTACCTACTGATACCTGAAACTGTCATCTTCCTTGCTTCACTCAAGGAACTCGTCTCCTCTTTCGCGCCTTGTACTCCAAAGAAAGATATTTGGTCTCGAATCGCTACTTGAATACAGCCCACAAACCATGCTCGTCATGGAAGATGTCTCCTCTGTATTTCCACCAAGCTTTGACTGATCTCGGAGGAAAAGAATAGCAGCCTGACCATCTAATCGCTCATATGGAAAATCTCCATGCTCCCGCATCGATTTGAACACGTCCTCTATGTTTTCTAGCCAGTCGCTACTTCTGGTGTTTTCGGGTCCCCTGGAATGGTCTCACATCCATTCCCTTGGTGGTCTTACTGGGTTTGTCACACCCCACCCCTCGATACCCACGTGGATACCGAGTGCGAGCGTGATGGCCGAAGACTCGTGAAGTGACGAAGCCATTAAATGCATGACAACACTTGGTGAAATGAAATAAGTTGTATTAAATGTTGCGGAAATCAATGTCAAATTGCATATGGTTCAGAGCGTACTAATTTGAAACAGCGGAAATAAAATATCAGTCAAGTTCCTAAAATCTCTATCCATACTGGTGGATGGATATTTATTATAGAAACTGACAATGTAAAAAGATAACTCACATGGTTGGGATATCTCGATCGTAGCGCCACGCAGAGAAGTCTCGACCTCGCCAGATGCTATCTCACTATGTCCTGAAGGGGGCGCAAAACAAAAGTGTGAGTGGACAAAAATCAAAGCCGCAAAACCTTTTTCTTTTCAACATATTAACCCCCTATTTGGAAATCCAAAGATAATCGTAAACATACTAACATACTATAGTTCAAAGGTACTTTGTGAGTATATCAAACATATCAAATGTAAAATATTCATAAACCACATTTCATAATTTAAACATAATATAATACGTGAAACCAACACAGGGTATATGCGTTGATCACCCATGTACGGGTTGAGGAACAGCCTCTCAATCACCGCATGCTAATTTTTACGTTATCCACTAATTTGTAGCCTCAGTACCACACACATGAAGCACCCAGCTGCAGCGTCACACTCGGTGTCCTTTACGTAGTGGAAGCCCCATAAACAACAATAAACGTAAGACAAGCTTGCACTAAGGTGCTTTACCTGACAATAACTCCCGGAGTACAGTGCGTGTGACCCAAACATGTGAGACTTGGTCCACGTCATGAGAATGGTAATACAACGTAGTGAAAGCATACCTAGTGTTTGAAAACATACATACATACTCATGTGTATAGATATGATAAACAAATACCCATTCCATAATTCCCAAATATTGATCATTGCATAAGTAAATCCTTTCCCAAAACCATATATCAAAATACCGTTTTGTCATTTATGCAAAAGTGAAATCATAGCATAAACTATTTCATAACATATATTCATACTTGATAAATAGTCTCAATCACTAATTAAATCCATTTCCAATATAAATACCATAAATAGAACAAATATGGTTGCATAAATAATTATCAACAAGTATATATATTTATAAATAAATATATATAAATAATCATGCGTCGAAAACCATTTTAAACCATAAATAAATCACTTCATAAACATTTTCAATCATAAAAACCATTGCATAAACAAATGTCCACTCACAGGTATTCGGGAGTGAAATCTCCCCGCGTGCCCTCCCGGGTGTGCGGAGTCAAGAATTACCTATTTAAAGTTAGGGAATAAATTAGAATATCCCTAAAATAATTAAAATTAAGCCCTAAAGAAGAACCCCCAAAAATAATACTATTCCCCCCAAAAATATGAATATTTTAGCGAAAACGGGCTCGAAAAATGAATTCCGGGACCCGAAAACCCTACCGCCGCCGTCCACCGCCGCCGGCGCCGCCGCACGCGCCGCCACGCGCTGGGAAACGGTCGGAAAACCACTCCACGCGCCGGGAAGTGGTCTCACGCGCCTGCACGCGCCGGCACGCGCCGGGAAACCCCCGGACGCGCCCCCACGCGCCGGAAAACCATTTCACGCGCCGGCCACACGCCGGCGAGTGGCTTCACGCGCTGGCACGTGTCGCCACGCGCCTGCACGTGTCGCCACGCGCTGGCGCGTGTCCCCCACGTGCGTCACGCGCCCCACGCGCCCTACTGACGTCACCCCACGCGCTGCTGACGTCAGCGCCGTTAAGTTTAACGGAATATACCTTTTTCTGACGGAATATTCCCCTGCCGTTAGGAATATTCCGTTACCGTTAACGGAATATTCCCTCTCCTTCTTCCTTTTGCTGGTCGCCGGAGCCCCGCCGCCGGCCGCCGTCCGCCGCCGTCTGTCTCACCGGAAACTGGGAAATTAAATACCCGTTAAGTCCCTAAACTTAAAATGTCCATATCTTCTTCGTTCTTTGGCCAAATTGGACGCATAATATGTCAAATTAAAGGTATTGAGGAGTAGAACATTTTCATACCAATTTGAGGCCGGAAAAATGGCCGGAGATGGCCTGAAATTGGCCGGAAAGCTTCGGGAAACCCTAATTCCGATCTCCTTCAAAACTGCACCAAAATTGACGTATTTTATATCAATTTGAACCTACTCAATCCAACTAAACCAATGGTAATGGTCTCGAGGCTTACCTTGGCCTGAATTGCACAGGAAATTGACGTTTCGTTTCCGAAACCGTTCCGACGTCGGTTTGAACAATCGGGGTCGAATTTCTTGAAACTAAAATCACAGTCTCGTCCAAAATGACGAGAGGAACACTCTGGTATGATTCTTGGGCGTTGGTTTGGTAGTTTTGTGATTCGTTCAAGAATGGTGGCTTTCGGACGGTATTTGGCCGAGAGAGAATAGGAGAGAAAGAGAAGGGAAGAAAATTTGGACGTGCAGGAAAACTGGGAGACAGGGGTTTGGCTGCTGTGCAGTCAGCCCAAAATGCCAAAACCCTAATTTTCAACTCAAAGTGGCAAATTACCCAAAATGCCCGTACACTTTAAAGTCCCGTAAAATGTTCATTCGAACTCCAAATTGAGTTCCGCTTGCGCCCACACGCTCGTGTCGACGAGTACAATAAGAATATGTAAAGAAAATAATTTTCACAAGTCGTCCCAAAAAAGTCAACAAAAGTCAACTTTGACCTTAGGGGTAAATTGGTAATTTCACATAAATTTTGGGACGGGTTGTAACATTTTCGGGCTTCGGAAATCGTTTTTCGAGCCCATTTTCGCTAAAATAGTATTATTTTTGGGGTATTTCTCTTTAAGGCCTATTTTAAGTTATTTTAGGGAAGTTCTAATTTGTTCCCTAATATTAATTAGGTAATTCTTCGACTCCGCACACCGAGGAGGGCAACACCGAGGGAGATTTCACTCCCGATCACCTGTGAGTGGACTTTTGCTTTATTAAATGGTTTTTATGATTGCAAATGATTATGGATTTGATTTCTATTTGGTTTAAAATGGTTTTCGAAACATGTTTACTTATATATATTTAATTATAAATATATATACTTGTGGATAAATGTTTACACAACCATATTTGTTTTATTTATGGTATATATTGGGAAATGGATTTAATTGGTGATTTGAGATTATTTATCAAGTATGATTATATGATATGAAATGGGTTTTTACTTCGATATCACTTTTGCATAAATATTAAATGATATTATATTATATGGTTTTGAGGGAAATATTTATTTATGCAATACTTGATATTTGGGAATTATGAATGGGATTTTGGCTCCTATATCTATACACATGAGTATGTATGTATGTTTTCAAACACACTTGGTATGCTTTCACTACGTTGTAGTACCGTTCTCGTGGCCATATGACAGTTCTCACATGTTTGGGTCACACGCACTGTACTCCAAGGGTATTGTCCGGTAAATACCTTAGTGCAAGCTTGTCTTACGTTTATTGTTGTTTATGGGGAAAAGGCCCCACTACGTAAGGACTCGGGTGTGACGCGCTGCGGCGCCAAGACTTACATGTGTGTGGTACTAGGAGTACAAATTATTGGATAACGTATTGAGCTTGTACGGTGATTGAGAGGCTGTTTCTCAACCCGTACATGGGTGATCGCGCATATACCCTGTGTTGGTTTTCCCATATTATATATTATTGGAATTATTAATTGTGATTTACGAATATTATACTTTTATGCGTTTCAGTTATACTCATAAAGTATCTTTTGAACTATACTATGATTGACACACCCCACCCTCGATACCCACGTGGATACCAAATGCGGGCGTGCTGGCCGACACTCGTAAGTGACGAAGCCATTAAATGCATGACAACACTTAGTGAAACAAAATTAAATTGTATTAAAGTTTGCGGAAATCCATGTCAATATGCATATGGTTCAGAGCGTACTAATTCGAAACAGCGGAAAAACAAATAATAAACTGAGTTCCTAGAATCTCTATCCATAACAGGGATGGATATTATTATAGAAACTGAAAGAAAGATAGATCCCTACATGATCGGGATGAATAATCAGAGCTGCCACGCAAAATCCTCGACTGCGCCAGATGCACTATCACTATGTCCTAAAGGGGGCGCAAAAACAAAAGTGTGAGTGGACAAAAATTAAAGTTTTCGCAAAACCTTTCTCTTTTCAACATATTAACCCTCTATTTGAAAATCCAGTATAAACGTAAAAACATACTATCATAGTATAGTTCAAAAGGTACTTTATGAGTATACTGAAACATATCAAAATGTATAATATTCATAAACCACATTTCATAATTCCGATTATATAGCAAGGGAAAACCAACACAGGTGATTACAGAAATGTTAATGATGCTACTCCCAAGGATTTCTATCCAATGCCTATGTCAGATATGTCTATTGATGCTGCAGCCAGCCATAAAATTCTATCATTCATGGATGGAAATGTTGGTTATAATCAAATCAGAATGGCTGAAGCAGATATTCATAAAACAGCATTCAGATGTCCTGGTCATGTTGGGGCCTTTGAATATGTAGTCATGCCCTTCGGTTTGAAAAACGCAGGGGCTACGTATGAAAGGGCCATGAATGCCATTTTCCACGACCTCATCGGTCACAACTTAGAAGTCTATATTGACGATGTGGTGGTTAAATCCAAAACCGATATAGACCACCTGGTAGACTTGAGACAAGTGCTAGGGAGGATGAGGCTACGTAAATTAAAAATGAACCTGAAGAAATGTGCCTTTGAGGTAAAGGCAGGAAATTTCTTAGGATTCTTAGTTCATCAAAGAGGTATAGAGGTAGACAAAAATAAGGCCAAAGCAATCATAGACACACCCTCACCAAGAAATAAGAAAGAACTCCAACTGTTACTAGGAAAGATCAATTTCTTGAGGAGATTCATAGCCAATCTGGCCGGAAAACTTAAACCTCTATCCCCACTGCTAAATCTCAAAGAAAGAGAAAAGTTTGAATGGGGAGTCGGTCACCAGAAAGCTTTTGAGGAGATAAAGCAGTATATGGCTAAACCGCCTGTGTTGATGCCACCAAAGAAAGGAAAACCCCTTAAGTTGTATATATCAGCTTCGGAGGAATCAATAGGCAGTCTTCTAGCCCAAGACAATGAGGAAGGAAAGGAGCAGGCGGTCTATTACCTAAGCAGGAGTTTGACTGATGTAGAAACAAGGTACACCCCGATAGAGAAGCTATGCTTAGCTTTATATTTTACAGCGATTAAACTCAGGCATTACATGTTGCCATACACAGTTCACATAATTGCTAATACAGATGTGGTCAAATACATGTTATCCAAGCCAATGATGGCTGGTCGGATCGGAAAATGGATGTTAGCTCTGTCAGAATTCTGCTTCCAATATGTGCCTCAGAAGGCTATTAAAGGGCAAGCCATTGCAAACTTTTTGGCGTCACATCCAAGCAATTCGACAGTATAGAAAGAAAAACCTCCTAAAATATCGGAATCAGCAGTATCCAGTCTGCTAATCAGAAAAGAAAGGGATGTTTCTTTCGAAATTGCCAAGGACATTGCCAGTTTATAGCTCACTCCTTGGCAACTGTTCTTTGATGGTTCCTGCACAAGCCGAGCCTCGGGTGCAGGGATAGTATTGGTTAGTCCCAAAGGCGATCATTATCGTTTCTCATTCCATTTGGACTTTGATGGCCTGACTAACAACCGAGCCGAATATGAAGCACTCATCATCGGGTTGGAAATATTAATGGAGCTAGGGGCACCAAGTGTGGACATCTTTGGTGATTCTGAGCTAGTCATCAACCAACTCACAGGGAAATACAAGTGCAAAAACCTAGGGATGGCTAGTTACATGTGTGTTGTCAGATACGTAGTGGAGACCTGGGAAGACTGCATTACGATAGAACACATTCCCCGAGAGGAGAATTTGGCTGCTAATGATATGGCCCAAATCGCATCTGGAGTACAGGTTCAGTTTGGTCAAGCCAATGAATGGGTTGAAGTCCAAACAAGATCACTTCCCTCAGTATTTGATAGAGAATTTGAGATGGATGTTATGCAAATACAACCAGAAGTTGAAGACTGGAGGGTTCCGATAATAACCTATCTCAACAATCCATCAATACAGACGGAAAGGAAGCTAAGGACTCAAGCGTCAAATTATTCAATATGGGATAAAGATCTAGTCAGAAAAACACTGGATGGGTTTTTGCTAAGATGCTTGGGAACTATTGAATCCATGAGGATAATGGCTGAGGTTCATGAAGGAGTCTGTGGCGCTCATCAAGTTGGGATTAAAATGCGTTGGCTAATACGAAGATATGGCTATTTTTGGCCAAAAATGGAAAAAGATTGCCAAGAGTATGTCAAAGGATGCGAAGAGTGCCAGAAACATGGCCCTCTTCAACATGTTCCGGCTATCCCGATGAACCCTGTGGTCAGGCTATGGCCTTTTAGGGTATGGGCGATGGATTTCATCGGACAGATTTATCCTCCCTCCTCCAAAGGACATACATTCATCATAGTAGCTACTGATTACTTCACCAAATGGGTGGAAGCCGTGGCTGTCAAGAAAATTACTTCTGCAGAGGTCATCAAGTTCATAAGAAGCAAGATTTTGCACAGATATGGGATACCAGAAACTATCGTAACTGATAGGGGACCATCTTTTATATCTAGAGAAACGATGGAGTTTGCAGAAGAATTCAAGATCAAGCTAATACAGTCAAGTCCTTACTATCCACAGTCCAATGGATAAGCTGAAGCAAGCAATAAGGTCTTGGTGAACATCATCAAGAAGATGACTGATGATAATCCAAGGAAATGGCATGAGAAGTTAGGGGACACTTTGTGGGCCTATCGGACCTCTAAAAGGTCTGGTACAGGGACCACACCGTTTACTCTAACTTACGGTCAAGATGCAGTGCTACCTATGGAAATTAATGTAATGTCTCTGAGAATCCAGAACCAATATGGTTTACACTCAGATGAGTATTTACAAGCCATGTGCCAAGAGGTGGAAAATGTGGATGAGGTCCGGCTCAGAGCCTTTAATAAAATTCTGGCAGGCAAGCAATCGGTGGCTAGGGCGTATAACAAAAAGGTCAAATGGAAAGCTTTCCAACCCGATGAGTTAGTATGGAAGGCTATCCTTCCATTTGGAACTCAAGTCGGAGGATTCGGAAAGTGGAGTCCAACTTGGGAAGGACCCTTTTTAATAGATCAGGTGATCGGGAAGGGGGCATATAAGTTAAGATCGATGGAAGGAGTTCAGCAACAACATCTTTCCTGGTCAGTTTCGTGAGAGGCAAAGCAATAGAAGAAAAGTCCTTCACGAAACGTCGGTAATAACCGGCCAGGCCAAGAAAACTCCGAATTTCCGTAACATTCTGCGGTCGCTCCCAATTCTCCACCGCAGCAATTTTCTGGGGATCGACGAGAATACCATCTGCAGAGATTACGTGTCCCAAGAAAGACACCTGATTAAGCCAGAATTCACATTTGCTGAACTTGGCGTAAAGCTGATTCTCCCTTAATCTCCTCAAGACCATGCGCAAATGCTTAGCATGATCAACCTCAGATTTAGAATACACCAAGATGTCATCAATAAAGACAATCACAAACCTGTCGAGATACGGGCGAAATACTCGATTCATCAGGTCCATGAAAGCTGCTGGGGCGTTAGTCAACCCGAAAGGCATCACTAGAAACTCGTAGTGACCATAACGAGTCCTGAATGCGATCTTGTGTACGACATCGTTCTTGATCTTCAGCTGATAATAACCAGACCTCAGATCAATCTTGGAGAAAACTCGCGCACCTCGGAGCTGGTCAAAGAGATCATCAATCCTAGGCAAGGGATAACGGTTTTTAATCGTTACCCGATTTAGTTGCCTATAATCAATGCAGAGCCTCAAAGTACCGTCCTTCTTCCGAACAAATAAGACTGGAGCTCCCCAAGGTGAAGTGCTAGGCTGAATGAATCCCTTATCGATAAGTTCCTAAAGCTGAACCTTTAACTCCCTCAATTCTACTGGTGCCATACGATAAGGTACAAGAGAAATAGGGTCAGTACCTGGAAGCAAATCGATGGTGAACTCCACTTCTCGATCAGGTGGTAATCCAGGTAGATCGTCAGGGAAGACATCAGGAAATTTGTTGACAACCGGTACATCGTCAACCCGAAGAGAATTTTCTTGCTCCAACACCACATGTGCGATATAACCATCACAGCCCTTGCTCAACAGTTTCTTCGCCTTCATGGCTGAAATCAGCTCGTGCTTGATCTTCCGGTGCTCTCCGGTAAAAGTCATAGTTGGCATGCCAGGTGGCTGGAAAGTAACCGTTTTCCGTCGACAATCCACAACGGCATGATTTTTGTGTAGCCAATCCATTCCTAGTATCACATCAAAGTCTACGATATCCAAAGGAATGAAATTGGCAGGCATCACCTGATTAGCAATCACAACGGGGCATCCTCGATACTCCCATTGAACATGATAGACTTCGCCTCTCGGCATAGCGATTTCCATATTGTACCCGATAGGAGTACAATGTGGCTGAGTAGTTTGAGCAAACAAAGGCGATATGACCGAGTGGGTAGCACCCAGATCAATAAAAACTCTAGCAAAATGACCAAGTATGTTCAACGTACCCATAATAAGATTGGGATTGTTCTGGGCATCCTGCTGGTTGATTGCGTTAACACGCCCATGGGCTTATTGCGCTCCAACGCGACCTCCTCCGCGGTTACCATGCTGCTGGTTTCCTCTACCCTGATTTCCACGTCCCGCCTGTCTGCCTTGGCCTCCTCCGCCAGGCGCCGCTGTTAAAGCTGGGTACTGGGCTCCACCAACCCATTGATTTGCAGTCTCCTGATACTGCGGATATTGCGGTGCTCCTCCGTAATATTGTGGTGCTCCCCCTTGGAACTGCATGGCACCACCAGGATACTGAGTAGGAGTAGGATAACCAGGATACTGAGGATAAGCTCCAGGGTATTGGGTGACATCTCCATAGTAGTGAATTGCTCATCCGTAAGTCGGCTGCTGGTAAGGAACTGTCCCTCCAACCGACGTCGGTTCTGCTGGTGCTTGAGGCTGGTTCTGTCGGTTCTGCTGTTTCTGTGGACACTGGTTAGCTCTGTGTCCCATTTTCCCACAGTTATAACATCCCTGGTTTCCTTACTTACACTCACCGAAATGGCGAGTGTTGCACCGATGACAGAACTAGGCACTAGACTGGCTGGAGTTTCCCTACTGACGGAAACGGGATCCACTAGTGAACCTCCATCCACGGTTAGAGCTGGAGTTTGATCCACCACTGGATGATCTTGAACTGTAACCTCCACGCTTGAACGTTTGATTCTTCTTGGGACCAAGAAATGACTGTCCCTTTCCCTTCCTCTGGGCATTAGATTCCTCCTCCTCGTCAATGGTGTCATCAGGAGCATTCTCCGAATCCTCAACTCGCAAAAGCGCCTCGTAAAACTCCTGATAAGTTTCACACCGTTCAGCAGCAGCAAGTGATCGGAGTCTCTTACGGGCTCCCTTCCTGAACTGGTGTAGCATCTCGGATGGACTAGCAGCAACTACTGGATTATATTGAGACAAGGCAGTAAATTTCTGCTTATACTTGGAAACTGTCATTTTCCCTTGTTTGAGACTCATGAACTCGTCTCTCTTCCGCACCTTGTACTCCGGAGAAAGATACTTGGTCTCGAATCGCTGTTTGAATACAGCCCACAAACCATGCTCGTCATGTGGAAGGTGTCTCCTCTCGTATTTCCACCAAGCTTTTGACTGATCTCGGAGGAAAAGAATAGCAGTCGGGACCCACTGTTCATCAGGAAAATCTCCATGCTCCTGCATCGATTTGAACACGTCCTCTATGTGTTCTAGCCAAGCTTCTGCTACTTCAGGTGTTTCGGTCCCCTGGAATGGTCTCACATCCATTCCCTTGGCGGTATCTACAGGGTTCTTCCTCGCAGGACGGAAAGCAGCCTGTATGGCTTGAGCGATCGTATTCCCCATCTGGGTAAAGTCGAAGGCAGGTACCTCAGGTGCACGACCAGGTGGCATGATGCTGATAGGAGATAATCAAGAATTATTAGTGAATAACATCACGTAAGTGTGATGAAAATCAGATTGCAAAACCTAGAGCTCTGATACCAAACTGACACACCCCAACCCGAATATCCAGGTGGACACCGGATATCGAGGCTTGCTGACCATCACTCCGGAGGAGTGACGAAGTCATAGGAAATTGATAAAGAAATAACGAAGGAATTTAAATCAGAGTTATGCTAAAATTTAAAGAAATACAGAGCAGAAGTGTATGGTGTGGGTTAAGACCCATGAATACACAATATCAGAGCTAGGTACAGAAATTAAAAGATTATTCCCATCCCGTAGGATGGATATAGAACACAACTGAAAGTAAAATTAACATACTTCCACTGGAGGTAAAAACGGTACTATCAGCAACAGCCACGCGGTCTCGTCAGCCAACTAAAATCTATGTCCTGGAGGGGCGAAAAACAAAGGTGAGTGGGCCAAGTACAGTTTTATAAAACATTTTCAAAAGTTTGGAATAACCCCTCGCTGTAAAACCCGTAGTATACTGAAAATATAAGTTTTACTAACAATAAAAGTAATAACGAGATAAACGGGCCTATGCCCACAAGGATACGGGTAAAAAGTTATCAACAACAGTAAAATATCACAATACTCATCGCATAGTCAACGCACACAAGTCATGCAGAAAGTAGCTACATGACAGGCTGGGTGTCTAATAAATTACGCTCTAGCACTACATGCACGTGAAGCTGGCGCTAAACGCGTCACAACAAGTCTAGTCACGAGGCAACCTAGAACAGGCTGGCACCTACGATGGATCCAAAGTGAGCGTGTCGGTGCGTGTGAACATACACGTGAAGCTGGTCCTGGCCCAGACAGTGCTAACACCGTGCAATATGCGTGATGAGTAATAATTTGCCAAAACGTATAGACATGCCAATATTTATTCGATAAAGCCAAGTAAACATGAATACTAAGTCATAAAGTGTCACATAAAACATATATCAGTTTATAAAACATGGCATGCTATACATAGTCATGGAAATCACATTTATAGAACATTCGTATTATATTTTGCCATACATATTTATATTATCAATATCAAGAGTGGGCAAGACCTTACAGACAGATCACTTTGATAGGACTAAATTTCTGACGCTTGAGATGCCACTATTAGGCACGCATTTAAATTTGGATCCATTACACACATAGTTTGCTGTTTGGCAATGAGCAATTTTAATCATGATTTTACTTTATGCCAATAAACATTAGTATTGACTGTCAGCACAGAAATTCACTGCCTTCCCACTACTTAGCCTGCTCGTAGCTATCTACTCTGGGCTTGTGTGTTTACATACGATGAGCAAGCCACCATGATTTCTGATAAAGACCATGTTTCGCATTCGCTTTGATTATTGGAAGTACCAGATACTATTATAGTATTTTGAGGATCATACCTGGAGTATGACGTATTTTCAAAAACTACACTTGTTTTCCAGCGAGAAAATAGTATGCTCTTTGAAAACAAAGGTTTTATCAAACTTGCTTTTCGACCCACCTGCCAGATTCGCTCTTCCCTACTTTTAGTTAACTTTTACTTATCCATCCTCACGAGGATGTGAATGTTAATACCTCTTGCACTATTTACTATGCTCGACTGCTATGCACTGTGGCCAAAATGAGTTTTTACCCATTACCGCACTTTGACTTCCCTTCCAACTCTAAATTTATTCACTTTTTCATATACATGTGCATAATAGGCTTTCGTCACTTAACACGTGCTCTGCCAACACTTTCCCGACACCCGACGTGTCGAATCGGGATATGCCGCCTAGGTTGAAAAGAACCTTAGAAATTTGATCTTTAATTTCATGATTCTTGCACAACATATTTAGTAAACTATGCACGTAGATACATTTGTGCCGTTGGTTATTGTCCATCAAATCCCATCATTTATGTGAGTATCTCCAATGGTGTAGGTACTGACGAATCCATTTTGATGAGCCCTATGCAAACTCCAGCTCCAATTGTATAGACAATTGAGCTTACAACTTTGCCTACTCTCCCAAGTAGGCCGACTCTCCCTAAGGCACATAGAGCCCCACATCTCTTTTTTTATAGTAAAATATTCTATGGAAGAATATGACAAAATTAAAATGTAAAAGTAAGTGTCATAGATGAAAGAAAGTATTAAAATATAATCTTCATGCCTACTTGGTTTGCCTAATCCATCTGGAGTGACAAACATTTAATTTTTGTAAGGCAATTGAGCGTGCAACATGCCACGTCGCCGTTTATAGTATAATCTTTTGCCTACTTTAATTGCCTATACCATTGAGATGCTTCGCATGATATATAGAAGCCAAACTAGAAGAATACCTACGTTTTCAACTAGGAAATCCTTGAATTCACAATGAAAAGAATACCTCAATGAGACAAACCTAGATATATTGTTGATTGATAGATGATACCTGAGAAACTAAGGCTCCGTTGGTACGCCGTAGGCAAGGGACCGAATAGGATAAATAATATGGTCCCCCGATGTTTGGTGCACACCGTAGAAAAATAGTCAGGCCGACTAATTAAACCGGGCTCACCATTTAGTATGCTCTCACGCTTCAACTAATTATACTCCCAAAACCTCCGCATAATTAAAGCCTGCTTTCCTCCCTCTCTCTCTTCCTTCCCCTCTCTCCGTTCTCTAGTCTTCTCTTATTCCCGTCCAACTTCGAACAACCTTGCCTCGTCAACCGCGACCCACCTCGCCGCACCCACCTCTCAACTTAGCCCACCTCGTGACCTAGCTTTTGAGCAAGAATTTGCGTACATGGGTGTTTGAGATGCAAAATTTTCCTCGGAATTTTCTAGAAATTCCGGATTTTTTTTTGGATTTTGGGATGTGGGTGTTTGAAATTCCATGGTTTTGAGCAAGAATTTGTAGACATGGGAGGCCGGGGTAAGGCCTGGGTGGGTCAGATTTGGTTAAGATGTGGTGGTGATGGAGGAAAATGGAGAGAGAGAGAGAGAGAGGGGGAGCTATGGAGTGAGGAGATGATATAAGAGGTTTTTTTTCACTTTATTCAACACCATATAAATAGTCGATATTTAGTCCGATACTACACCAAACGCCCGACTAATTTAGCCAAGAGATATACGATGGCAGCATTATCCTATCCGACTCCAAATAAGGGTCTAGCTCCGAGCCAAACAGAGGCCTAAGAGTACAAGCCACTCCTTATCCGGCTAGATGATATATATGAATGCGTGTATGCTACATGTAAATGTGATAAATGCATACATGAACCGGGAGATACAATGCATGTATTTTATTTAACACGAAATATGAACCTAAGCTAAACCTCTTAAGATTTAGAGATTGGATTAGCGGCTCCACCACAAATTACATCAATATTGTCTCATACTTAATCACTCCTCGCACAATTAACAAGGAAATCATTTAATATGTTGTACCGATTTACTCATGTGAAACCACTATTTAAGGTCACACGTGCAACTAATTCCACATTGGTCATCTTTTCAAGGTAAAACCCAAGACTTTGGCTCAAGTAAGCAACTTGTTATGATACCATGCTAAGATTCGTAGAAACGGGCCAAATAGTCCAACGCCACAAGTTGTCCCCAACGTAACTACTTGCTCGGCCAACAAGAATATATAATTTTATCCTAAGGACTTTTGGTGTAATTAGAAATGAAATCATTTGTTTATAAATTATAATTTGTTTTGTCAAACTCTCAATGTGAAATTTCCAACAAAAACGATGAACCTTGTCTCACAAAATAATAGAGTTGCATTAACCATGAGTAGATGGAATATGAATATAACCATGTGGATGAATTCCTTTTAGTGTTGTATTCATTTATGAACACAGTTTTCCATCTTTAAGCATCTTCGTAAAAAGACCTCCTTGTTGTCCTGCATCAATATGAATTATATACATTTTTTATTTGTTTGTTTGTTATGCAAGAAGCATTGTACTTGGAAGAAAGGGACTATATTCTCGTGTTCGGTAAAGTTACCCCGTTTTGAAAAAAAATTGTTCATTTAAAAAAGAAAAGGTAACCTACAATTGTAGGTTACCGGTGGAAACTAAAAATTAAAAAATTAAAAAGAACAAAAGAAGAACACGGAAGAGAAGAAGAACACGGCGTGGAAGAAGCTTGAAACCCGTAAGAAGAAAAACAGCCGTGAAGAAGAACAAGTCTCCAATCCTCTTCATCTTCACTGCAATAGGTTTGGGCATTTTATGCGGCTGCAACCAAGAATTATGATGAGTATTCCATCGCACGCATCAAATTCACAAGTCGAGGTTAGTTCCGGTTGTACGTGATTCTCGGGTTTGGGGGTCGAGAATGAATGTAGTTTGGTTTTTCTTCTTCGTATTCGTTTGCTAAGAGAGGAATTGATTATGGGTTAAGAAATGAATTGATTATGGGTATAATTATGGGTATAATTTAGTCTATCTATAATGGATTTGTATGGGTATAATTTAGGGATTTTATGAAACTATGTCAATGAAACCGAAAGTTAAAATGTGAGGTTGGTCTGGGTTAAAGGTAACTTCCCTAAACCGTAATTTCCCAATTTGTTTGCACCGGTATTTAGTTTGCTAAGTATCGTAAATTAGCGTGCAATTGGATGAGCTCAATGCAAAATGTATGTCACTGCTTGCCAATTGCACAGAGGCTTATATATGATTGTATAATGCACACTGCAATTGGATGTAGAGCCGAATGCAAAATGTATGTCATCAGTTGTCAATTGCACAACAGGTGATATATGATTGCATAATTCCGCATGTGTAAATAAATCGTTATTCCGAATTTAATGCATGTAATGTGAATTTAAGTGTGTCAAGACTGCAAAAAGAAGATGAAGGCAAATATGATAAACAAAAAAAAAAAGCAGCACGATGAAGAAGTAGTCGTTGTCGGAGAAATGCATATTTTACCACCTCGTAGTTTGAAAGAAAAACATGTAATTGTAATGTAAATTTGTTTGATTACAACAAGTGTTCCTGGCCTATTGCAACATATTATGCAAAAAGAAAGTGAAAGGAGATGAATTGAAGAAAATAAACAGGCATGCGAAGTCGAGTGAGAACTTAAATATGTGAAAATGTGGACGAAAAATTCATTGTTGCAAAGTTATTTGGTTTTGTACTTTCTAGTTTAAAAGGTAAAACAAGAGTTGATAGAAAAACTTGAAAGCTTAGATTTGTAGTTTAAAATATGAGATTTGAAAAGTCGATGCTTCAAAAATATGTTTTGTGTTTTGTAAAGTGGAAAGGAAATTCTAGTAAAATGGAAAGAACTTAGTCGAAAGAGAAGGCAAGATTTGTTCTACAATTGAAAGTACAATGAAGTTAGTGAGGTCAGGCAAAGTGGATTAGTAAATGTCTAAAAGGAAACCAATGTGACTATAAAGACTCGGGATGCCGTGTAGACAAGTTTCACGAGACCGCCTCCACTTTTCGCAGAGAAACTGAGGCGATCAAGGAACAGGTTTGGAATATTGGCTCAATTTTCGCGACTCGACTACATTGACGCTTGTGTAGGTTTCTTGTGGACAAGTTTGACCCTTCAAGATGTATGATCGAGCTTCACTAAAAGAGTACACTTGAAATAAGTCATGATGACTTTGAGCTGATTATGGGAGTTCCAAATGAGCACAAGAAGTAGATTTAAGTGGCTGCTGGATGGTGAAGAAATGAAGTCACTTATCACAACTTTTTGTGGAAAGCAGAGATTTGCACCGATTTCTCTACTGAGTGAGTATTAATAATGGCAAGCACAATGATGACAACTTCAAAATCGGGTTTATGATGTCACTGGGACAATCCTCTCGCCCAACATCCGCAACATATGTTAGTTCGCATTTATTTGGGACTGAGGAGGCCAGAGCATAAAAGCAAAAAATGGGTGCTATTGCCTCACTGGGTGCGACGGGGTTTTGCATTACAAGGTAATCCGGGCGCAAAGTAATTGCATGGATCGGTATTTCTACAATTGTACTACCATGTCGTGTCCCATGGATGTAGCTTGTTGATAGGTCAATTCATCCGATACTTACATGGAAGAATGAGACCGCAAGTCATGTTATGAAGTGGGTTAATAACCGGGTGGATAGAGAGCACCAAAATCAAGATTTCCAACCTGCAATCAAAAAGAATGTAGTGTCGGGAGCGGGAAGTGAACCCCGCCAAGTGGCTTCGCCTTTAAGATTAGAGGTAGAGAACATTAAGAGTAGTAAGGCGCGGATTGAGAAAGCTATATCGGGATCCTAAATCACAAAAAGAGTGTGTGCTGCCTCGCTAGTGGCTCTGAAGGATGAGATATTGAATTTTGAAAGGCATCGTCAAAGATTCACCCTTGGCAAACAACAATGACAATGAGCCAGTGGGGTAAAATGATGAATGTGTTGGGGACGACGTTTCGAGAAAATGAAAACAACAATGATGATGATGATTAATGGTGGGAATGAGAAATGACAAACAGACAACTTCAATCCCCAAAAGTATCTCGCATTAAAGAATGTTTTTCGACATGGACAATAATGGTGGTGTGAAAGTTTCATGGAAATCGTTAAGGAGAACGATAAGATGAATGAGGTATGATTAGCATAATATGGAACCCATGAATGCGAAACGTTAAATGCAAAAATGTTGTTTCATTGCGTATGTGTAGGTGAACAATAATTAGAAATGAAAACATTGATTTGTAATGTATTTTATAATAGGTTGGCCTAAATTATTATGTGTGTGATGTATTGGGTGTGGCAAATGTATTGGCCTAACACATACATTTCTTTCGACGTTAGCTGGTTCTCTCATGCACGAGAGGAATGTTGAGAAGGGTGGGGCTATATTTCAAAGGAGCCCTATCAATGCCAAGGGCTACAAGAAAGACGCACCAGGCCAACATTGTAAAGAACCTTGGGAGTTTTTCGAGTGGCACAGACTCAATTGCCTTAAGGAAACAGAGCATGTATGACCGAACAATGGATCGACTCGCATTGCCCTTCAGCTTGTGCACATGCATGAATTTACGCATGCCGTTAAGAATCAAATTGTTTCCTTTTAAGACCCATATGAAATCAACGTGTTCCTACCAAATATACGAAGACCATTCTCTTTGTTCTTAATCAAAAACTCGTCCACAATAAGTACAAAACTGACTTCAAATTTGTCTTCCCTAACCCGACTCATTCGGTCAACCATCAATCATACTCTAAACAAAGAAAATCACCTAAGATTATTTAAACCTGGGGTAGACAAAATCAACCATATCCCCGAAAAAGAAATAATATGGCGACGTTTAGCTAGTAAATTTTAACCTAAACCGAAAATATGTAGCAATATTTCAAGTGAGGGAATCAAATCATAAAATTATTATAAGAGAATCACAAACCCAAATCTCTCAGGATCACCAAAATAATAAATTCGCACAGGGGCATCTGAGAACAATGTTTGGTGATGGTGAGGACGATTGATGGAAAATTCTACTTAGAGAGTTAAAAAGGAAAAATCTGAAAGCCAGACCCTTTTTAATTTTAAAATTTTCAAATAACAAAACCCAAAATTATTCCAAACAACAATACATCGGCTTACCCAACCCCAAGCAAATTGAGGCTACCCACATCAATTCTAGCTCATAGCCTCTTGAATCACCATCACGAAAAGGAATCTTAAACATGTAAGACAAAATGAATCACCTCTCTAAAATTTCAAAATTGGGGCTAATTTGAATATGGACTATAACTAAGAATAGCTAACCTTCGCGTGATAGTTCAGACCAAGAATTCGTAGGTGAAAACGGGAATGAACTTCTTGGAGCAGCAGTACCGAGAGATCGAAAGGTGACCGACTTTGGGGGCACCTGATTGAGGAGTCGTTGGAGACTAATTCGAGGGCGACGTCGCCGACCGTCAAAATCGCCGCCACAAGGGCGAGCGTCATGGAGAGGAGCGAAAGAGAGAGATGCAGAAAAAAAAAAAGAAAAATAGCATAAGTATATGTTCTCACACATGGGCGTAACATATGAAGAAGAAAGAAAATAAAACACAAAGGAAGGAGAAAGAAAATAAACAAACTAACCCGAAAAAAATACACAGTCTTCTTCCGCCCCGCACCACACCCGTGAAACCGGCGACGAGAGATGAACAACGAAGAAATACGAATACGCGAGGATAAATAGTAGGGATGAAAAGATTGAAACGGATTTGGGGTTTACAGAGGAAGAAAATAGAGGGTAAGTTTGGTTAGAAGAAGGAGAGAGAGGTTTTATGAAATCGCTAGTCTTCTACCGACTCGATGGGTAAAATAGGAACTTCCCCTGCTCAATAAAAAGAGAAAAAAGGTGGAGACAACACAGGTTGATAGGCATTTTAGTAAAAACCACCGTTAACATGATAAATTTCAAAATATCAAGAGGAAAAATCGCGATTTATCGCGATATAACTCAACATAACGAGTACCGCTCACTTCAGCAATGAAGACTAACCTACTGGTTTTAGTATATTTATAATTTCTCTTTCCCCGCTCAAATAAAATCAAATGTGTATGTTTTCTATTTAAAATTATGTTTCATCACTTTTAATATGGATTCAAACACATAATTCATGACTAAAAGTTTATGATTTCAAGTTCTATACATTTTATTACTAAATGATATTCAATTTCCTTGGGAGTTTTTTTTTTGTAAGGTAATCCTATATGAAACATATATATAATGGAACCCCTAGAAATGTTGTTAGTATATTTCAACCGCTTAAGTTGAGGTATTGCTGAACTATTCATTAGTGCTAACGCTCCTATACATTAGTTCATCACAAATTCCATAAGACACTATGGTTTGATTGATTAGTTTGGTAACCAATAGTTCATGCCATTTTACCTAAGGTACTTAAGTTTCAATAATGAATGGGGTAAATGTAATGCACTTATACATTACATAAGTACATACACCAAAACGCACTAAGGGTTGACAGAAAATTGTGGGGTAAGTCGAACAATCCATCCTCGCAAAACCACGACATACCATACGAGGCACTAACGTTTAAAATGATTTGTATAGTAAATCGAATTCACCAATCTTTTCCATGTCAAAGGTATAAGACACAAGGCACTAGGGTTAGCATTACAAGTGTAGTAAATTGAGCACTAAATAATTTACACTCTTAAATCCATACCAAGAGTTTAAAGGATTGTGTAGTTAAATGGTACCATGTATCCTCACCCTGCTTTCTATCTATAATTGTTCATTTAAGTGTATGCAATTGGCAAACAAGGAGATACCGTCTCGCACGTCTCTATGCAATTGCACGTGGTAATTTTGCAAGCCGAATATATGCAAACAAACGGCAGCTTATGACATAATTATAATGTAAAACATATGTTATCTCCCACATTCCGGGTTAGTTCCTAAAAACATTGCACAATAAGCTCATCCCCCAGACAAGTACCAAATTACAAGTACCAAATCAACGCCAAAATATACCAATTCATAATGTACTCGGGATTACATTCATCATGTTCATCAAAACCATAAACAAATCAGAGACAATCAACAATTTTCACCCAAATATTAGGAAAAGAATGATTACAATGGTTATGTGAAAGTCAAAGCCATGAACACGAACCCCGGGCACTTGTAGTATATTCTCGAACCAAATGCGTGGATATAATCCACTCATATTTGCCGACAAAGTACACACCATCATTGCACAATGATCCGCTTGGTGTTTGTATGGGATTGTCATTGCCGTAAGATATGCCATCAAATATGGTTCGCTATCATGCATGGATCCACTTGCCGATTCTCTCGTGGAATGGCAAGTAAGGGGTACGACCTGCACCATTATAATTGTATGACTTACCTGCTTGGATTCAGCATGATCATTTCACTCATATAGTACATTCCTTTCCCGCTTCTTGCCCAATGTCATTGTTGCTACCATCATTCCCATTACCAACATCTCCCGTAGCTTTTCTATTCCTCGTTGCTTCCTAATGGAACATTTATATCCTCTATGCCGCACCGCTCTTGTGTGTACCACATGCTTTGGGTTTAGTTCCACGCCGTCTTTGGTTCGAGCAAGTTTTGCCGCTTTGTCAGCAATTTCGTGATCTTAGCGACATCACCGCGCTCCTCGTGACCACTCCCTAAATTAAGATTTGTCTCTTCAGTTTTCTCCCAACTCTTCCACAACCCCTTCCATCATGAAATTACTAAGAAATCCTAAACCCACTGCCTCGACCTTGATGCGTAATAACATAATTTATTGCAAAAGCATTCAAATAGCCATACCTTGCAAAGTACAACAAGGAGGATTCACTCGTTAAGCGTGAGCAGGCCGTAATATCCGATTTTGCCCCTAGTCCATCTCTCATTATGAGTGATTCCTGGATTTTATCCATGTGTCTATACTTTAAAGACGCAAAATATGTGTGAACAAGGGATCCCATCTGCCTCATACTTTTGCAACAACATTCAACTGCACTCATTGGACCCACGCCACACACATGTCCACATGTTATCCGGGTTTACGTATTTGGAAATATAATGCATGTCACTGGGCAAACTCAGAGTGTCAGGGGTTAATTAGTGCACTCGGCGCTTATCATCCTTATCCCGCACTACCCGAAACAACTTAGAGTACACATTGAAGCTGCATGTGGCTCCAACCATTCAGTCAATGTCATCACTGGGAAAGTGCAAAGCTTGTTCGATTTGAATTCATCACGTGCAACATTGTTTCTCACGCGCAAGCGGCTCTATCGATGGCATGGACACACTCAAACATCTTAGGCCCACTTTAATATAATCCTTCACAAATTTGTTCATGGATTCTGACCGCCGAGGTCGACATGCCCGCCAAAAACACTTTACGTGCTTCCGCCCAACCGTGACGCCTTTCTCTCCACATCTTAGCCAACCACATACTTTTTAAGCTTGAATTGATGTTCATTGAGCCTAGGCCCTTTTCTCCATGACCTTCCAACGAGCCTCAAATTCATCAACCTCTAGTGGTTCCTACAAACAAGAATTGGAACTCGATTTAATGTTCTGATCTAAGTGACATTTTTCAAGTTTTTCTGCGCACATTGCTAGCAACATGCCACACAAAGCTTGTGCTTTGATCCCTGGCACTATCTCCACCCGCCTTTCATTGCTTCATCCCCGTCTCACAATACAATTTTTAGGCTTTTACCTTTCATAGATAAAATAAATGTCTCCAAAACTCCACTTGAAAGTTTCAAACACTCATCCCTCACATATGCACACCCAAATATTGTACTAGCACGACGATGATTTAAACCCACAAAAGTATCAAAGGCTTCTCAATGGTTGGTTTTGTAGGTATTGGCTCCAATCACATCCCCAAAGCACATATAATCGCGCCGTTGAATTTGGAATCTCTCCAAAATAAATTCACAAGCTAAACATACTTCACTGGGTTTACTTGTTGCTTTATTGATAGAATTGGTAATTACAAAAGTGGACATGACAAATCCCAAAATTTATGGCTCCATCATTGTGTCCGCTATGTAAAAAAAATTTAACTTGCGAAAATCCCGTAAACCGAGCCGCATTTAACCGAAAGCTGCGCCTTGGTTTTGTCTCGAAAGAAAGGAGAGATGGAATAGTTTTTGCCGCGTAAGCATGACATTAAAACATCAACTTTTAAAACAGCATGGAGGTTGCTTTTAAAAGCTGCTTTATAACCGCTTTTTAAAGCACAAAACCTCAAATCGTCCTTAGACTCGTAGATTCATACCATTTGCAGCTTGGGTTACCGACAATAATCATCTTTGTTCCCCTTATTTCGACATGTCGAGAGTTGCTTTTAAGATCTTGGCAATGCGAACTTCAACATGTCTACAAAGAAAAGCACTTGTATAGATAGTTTAGCGAACTATAATCTTGATTTAGATTTAGGCAATTTCTACTTTGATAATCCTCCCTGTTTGTCGGGCTTATATGCAAGGATCAACTTGAGATGTACCGGTCTAGATTTATTATTGATTAGTTTTATTTGGGCGGTTAGCCCCATTGAGAAACCATTAGGACGGAAAGAATTAAAGTTTTTAATTACGGCTTTATGCAAATCATAAGATGGAGAAAATATTTAACCAAAAATCAGTATAGCATAGCCTATAAAAGTATTTGATTCCATTTGATATATATTTAGATCCTCTGGGCTTGCACGTATTTTTTTTTAAATTACATTGGATCCTCTATGTTTCATGTGACGACTTTAAAGGTGCTTTTGATTTATCCTAAAATAAATAATGTATTTCGTGCCTTCATGTCATAACCAAATCAAAAGCACTTAAAAATTAAATGCTTTAATTTCAGATATTGCCTGGTGAGTTTATTGTCCGATGAATCCGGCCTAGCCTAACTCACCAACATACCTGTACCTCCAATGCAAAGCAAGAAATCACCGCTAACCCTCTCTTCCACAAGGACTTGTCGTTTCAGAAAGTTTGTCGTGGCCGGGTCAATCGAGGGGGTCAAAACGAACGACAAAGGGAAGAGGGCTGAGAGAAGCGAGAGAGATGGCCTGGGCCTTGAAAGTGCTTGTCGGGTGACTGGATTCCTCCTGAGCTGTAAAGCAATTTTCGTGCACTCTTAGCTTTTGAGTTCATATTTCTATTTATTAAATGATTTTCTCAAACGTGCTTTTGGTTGACGAAGATGCCGATTTCGGGGTGCAGTGGTGTGGCAAAGCGCTTTAGGTAATGAGAGTGTTTGAAACCCTAAAAGCATCAAATCCAAACTTAAAATTCAGGGTTTCTACACAAGTAATTCTCTCTCTCTCTCTTAATTTACATGCTAATAATAGATTTTTGTGATTGTTTTTTTGTTTGTGTGATGGTAATTTTGTAGATGAGGTTAGACAAGGAAGCGAGAGAGTAGGGGTCTGTGTGGTCACACTGGGACTCCGCCGTACAGCCTCCTCTCCCTCCACCATTTCCAGTCTTCCCTTTTCATCCTTTCTTAAAATGTTTGTTGCTTCAATTTCCACTCCATTTCGAGTAAAAACACTTAAAACACTGTTTTGAAAAATACTAAACTGCCGATCAATCACATGTACCCGACTATTATTGTACCCGATATACGCTGATAGCCAGAGGCTTCTTTTATTTCCGTAGCTCTGATCTCTAAGTGTTTTTCACTAACATTACCAGCTGAGGCTACTACACTAATTAACCATCCATTTGAGTTTTAGCTGTATAGCATTAAACCCCCTAAGCATGTTTTTGTATTGGGTTTACCTGTTGCTTTATTGATAGAATTGGTACCAAAAGTGGATATGACAAATCCCAAAAATTTATGGCTTTATCACTGTGTCCAGTTATGTACACATTTTTAACTTTCGAAAATCCAGTAAACCGAGCTGCATTTAACTGAGTTTCGTCTTTTGGTTTTGTCTCAAAAGAAAGGAGAGACGAAATACTTTTTGCCAGCAGAAGGTAGTCCTATGCAATCAAAGAAATCAAAGTACCACATCACAAACTTTAAAGACAAATAATAATTTGCAAAAATAAAAGAATGTAGAATGTATTCATCGTTAATGAAGTCAGGAAGATGGAGCTATTCAGTTCATCTTTCTTCCCTGCTGTTTTAAAGATTCTGGAGTCCAATGTCCCCTTTTTGGCCTCAGTCCCAATTCCAAAATTCGGTCGTGATATACCTGCAAGTGCACTTTCCTTAAAGATTCCATTATTTTTCTCTATAATCTTATGATTTTGCTTGGCTTGTTACACTACTACACATTTGCTCTTATTGTGGTTATGTTCTAACAGAGTTAGAATCAGGATGATATATATGATTTTCTATCGAAAATAGTAAATTCAAGGAGGAAAGTCTTCTTCTTTTTGGGAGAGTTTTTTATTGCTTGTTGCATGGAGTTGGATTTGGTGACTGAACAAGACTAGGTGTATGGACAATGGCGGAGTTGATCCTGTTTTTTGTGCTTTATTTGTATATCACTAGGGTTTCTGAACTTCTGCCGTTGCAAGGTTGAAGAACCATCCGGGTGCAAGAATGTTTACGGTGAGTCAAAGTAACAGAGATGCTGTAAAAGAAGATATATACTCCCAGTTGGTAGCTTTATTGAGTAAACAATAACTGTGGTCGTTAAATGTCCTCAATTGTAAGACTTGAAGGAGCTCATATGTACTCAATAGGCTTGGGATCAGAAATGGAACTTGAGGAACAGTAGGGCGTTGGCTTCAAAAAATCACGAAGATGAGGAAATAAAAGCATGATCATGTATATGAAAAATGACGAGTCTTGCGTACAGTGTGTAGCGTCTCTTCGTCCTCCAACCTACACTTTTAGTTAATTTCGGGGAAGAGAAGTGCTTGCAACCATCGCTAAAACACTTGCTCCATCAATTTCCAGCTTTGTTGAATGGCCATCTTCTTCATATATATTTATATATTTACAGACTTGCCATTCACCAAAGCTAGCGAATGATTTGTTCTAGCAGTGGTTGCTAGCACTCCTCTTTTGTGTAATCCTTTCTGTTTGGTTTTACATGCTTTTCATTTTCAAAGAAATATTAGAAAATTAATGAAAAGTAGATTGATGAAACTTTATGTTGTAAATTTTTTTAGATTAATTTCGAGTGGATTATTGCTCGAACAAAATAAAAGACTATAAATTAATTATGAAACGGTGGACATCAATTACATAAGATTGGGATACATAAACAAGTACGTGTACGTAGTACGTACGCTGATTAAAACATACTATTTAGCACCGACACATGCACACACACAGCCTAAGCTAATCATTAGCCAGTGCCGGTGACTCCGAGGTCCTTTTTATTCGGGTCTTTACCGGCACCGAAAACCGGGCCACCTTTGCCGGCAGCGTCCTCCACCTTGTCTTGGAGCTTGTCAATCAGAACGCCACCCTGGTCCTGCTGGGATCGCAGCTCAGTCCTGCTCTTGTTCTCCCCTCCTTGAACCGACTCGTACGTTGTCGCCGTCTGTGACCCCGGCGGCTGAGCTCCCTGTGCTCCTGACATAACTAGAAGTGATCTCAGATCAAATTTGATGATGAAATGACGACCGCTGATGATTTGATGTTAGTGTATATATATATAGGCTGCGAGACTCGTTATATATATAGGCTGCGAGACTCGTTGGGATCGAGTTTACTGGTTCAGCTGATGAAGCCTGAATTGATTGTTTCTGCGACACGTGTGAGCTTGCGTGGCAACCATGCCTTGCTACCAGTAAGCCTACAGCCCCACACGTGTCTCATGCAGGCTGCTGCCATGCCTTTCTTAAGATAAACATGGAAGACTAGTTAGTTATCAAAACATGCATGATGATCAAACATCGGGGAGATAATTGTGTCCATATTTTTATCACGATGTTTCAATAGTTATTCTTTAAAAATCTTATTCGGTAACTACTTTCAGTTTTCATTTAGTTTGAAAACTAAAATCAAACACTAATAAGTAAAAACGAGCAAACACTAATAAGTAAAAACGAAATGGTTATCAAACGACCCCAACAAACAATGCTCGGCCAGTGCCAATTTAATCAAGTGAAAGAAGCAAACCTAAAAAAAAATACAGAGTAATGCTGTGTTGTGCTTTGGTCTTTCATGCCACTCCTAATTTTAGTCTCTCAGTAAAGTGTAAGAAGATTTATTCATCTCCTGGGTAATATATATATGTATGCATGCTGTCCTTTGCTGGAGAGAAAGCAACGGACTCGCAGATGTATTTATTTTACAGTGACTTAAGCTTAGGAGCCCTAAGTAACAATGGAATACAAAATTTGAGAAACCGATACATCACATTATCGCGTACACCGCCAATCCTACCAAGAAACCCAACAAAGCGCCTGCCGTGACTTCTACTTCAGTGTGGCCGATGGATTCTTTTAGCCGAGTTGAAGCATTGGCAGCCGTTTCTAAACCCTCCTCAGCATTAGTTCCTACGCCAGAAGATATCTGCGTCTGAGTAGTTTGCCTTGTTATCTCGTTTGACTGAGATGGTAAAGACCCATTTTTTGCTTTCGATGAGAAAAAATTTGCTTCCTCAGACAACAGAGACCCAAGGCTATCCGACTTTAACGACAATGATGTTTTAGGTTGAGAGATGATTCTACCTCTGTCCTTCGTCGGAACTGAGTTCGCAGGCGTGTTCATGGGCAGTGTTTTGTTCAGAAATTTTGCATGATTGCCAACTTCTCTTCTCACCCCCTGAAAAAGTAAGGATTTGCCTTTAGTTTGATCATTATTTTAAAACAATGCACATAGACCAAGTCATGAGGCAGGAAGAAATGAATGCAGAAAAAAATTACTATTGTTTGTGGTTTTCCAATCCACTGTCAGTAAAAGAAGAAGAAGAATTGCAATATTTTTACTAATCTCACATAGAGAGGAATCCGTCTAATTTTTTTTTATGGAAAACAAGTATTATTAGCTGTTATTTGTTAGTAATCTAAAGCTCTCCATGTAATGACTAAGATGGATCTTAAAGATTTCATGCAGCCTCTATTAGTTGAATGTACAAATTCTACCACTAGCCGATCTCACACTGATATTTCCGAACTAGTTATCTGTATTACGTTACATCGCCTCGCAATCTGATTCATAAGTAAACTAACAGAATGCTTCTCCATGCCAGCAGTGCGGTAGTTTTCCGCAATATATCAACCAGAAAAATCCGACATAGTCAGCAAGGTCAATCAGTAAGGAGCTGCACCTCATTCTTCTTTAATAAGACCTAAGCAAAAGTTATTGGTACTTTTAAACGGAAAAATCTTGGTTGGTACGGACCATTCAATGGCCCAGATTAATTTGCAGTGGGTCCCAAATAAATCTTGAACCATTCAATGGTCGACCATTGAATGGTACGTACCACCCAAGTTTGATCCCTTTTAAACCACAAATCATGACAAGCTAACAATCCCATTTAAATTTTCATTATTTAAAATGCACGAACTTTCGAAATTAATAGGAACAAGGAACAAATGAGAGAAGACATGGTGTAAAAATGTAAAGAACATTTATACCTGAGCATCATACATCACAATGCCTGCATAAACAACAGTTAGGCCAAATATTGAATCCGAAAGGCCCCTGGAACGAAACAATACAGCGACGAGTAAGATATCCGACAAAGTTCATTAATTTTTATTTCCATTTATTTTCCCAGATATTCAACTATACATACAGAGATGTTTATATCCATCAGATTGAGAAGAATGAAGACGGGTGGTGCATACCTTTCTAGGCCAAGGGTTGTTGCAGTAGCCACCATTGCCTATCCATGGAGAAAAATAGTAACAAAAACCGAGTTCATCAGTGTCAGATAATCAGTACTCAAAACCCAACTGAGTACAACGAATTAAGGGCACGTTTGACAGTGCTTTTAGAATGGTGCCGATAGTGCATATAACCACGTTTGACAGTTAAAAGCACTTAAATTTTTTATAAAGGCCTGTTTGGAAGTGCTTTTTAAATAACTAAAAGTGCTTTCAAATCACCAGAAGCGATCATGTTTGGCAGAAAAAGTTAAAATGCTTTTGGGTTCAATGTGCTTTTACTATAAGTGTTTGAAACTTGCATTTTTACTAAAAATTTCAATGTGCTTTTACTAGAAGTGCTTATGAACAGAAAATGCTTTTTAAAAGAAGCAGTTTCAAACAAGTCCCTAGTTGTGCTTCCAGCAAAAGACGGCTCGTGAGAAGCAGAAGTGCTTTCTGGATAAGCATTTCGAAACGGGACCCCAACTCAATTACATTCTTTACATCCTAAACATTGAGTACAGTAGTAAAAGTACAGTAAAAGGAGCTTACAGAGGAATGGCTAGAAGGGAATCCCCCAGCCTGAACGACCGCCTTGAAATCAAACTCTTTCCCATACAAAATCACAGAAGTCACCGGCTTCGTGAGCTGCCCAATTGCCGCTGAAACTCCAGCCGCTATCAAAACCTTCCCAAATCCAAAACAAACACAAAGTCCAAAACTTTATCTCAGTAACTACCTCCACCACCGAAAAAATCGCAAAAAAATGCAGCAATTCAGTAATTTGAAGCATAAAATAGTAAAAAGCAAGAAAATTTAGAGGTACCCGGAATTGAATAATTCGAATTCGACCTTGTTATGCGCGAGCTGAGCGATTCCGTCCAGCAACTGAGCTCTGAGGCAAAAGGGTGCAGCTAAACGGCGTCGTTTATAGATGGGGTTGTGGTGGTTTTCCGAGTGGGGGAAAGCCAGAGAATTGTGAAGCGCAGTGGAGGTGGAAACGCTCCAAAACTGCAGCGACATTTTCTCTGAATTTCTCGGCGTCTCTGTACCTCTCCGTCTCTCTGTCCAAGTGAACAAACTTGGCCAACGGAGTGCATCGAAACGGCGCGTTTAGGTCTTACATCCATTTTACATGTAAAAAGACTAAATAACCGTACGGTTTTAATTCTCTTTCCCTTCTGCCTCGAAACCGACGTGGAGAATAACCGCGTTCCTCCTCCCTATCAAAGCACAGTGCCGCATGAAAGCTTCAGAGAACTTCACCGCCGCCATCTCCAATCTCTCTCTCCCTAGTCCAAATGCAGATAACTTCACCGCCATCTCCAATTTCTATATCTCTCTCTTTCTCCACCGTCTTCCTCGACCCACATAAATACTAAATCCTTTTTTTTCTTCTGAATTTTCCTTTTGGTCTGAATCCTTAAAACCCTAAAGCAAAATACTCCAATTGGTGCAAGAGATTTAAAAAACCCACCTGAGATTTCTTCTAAGCCTCTCATCGAGCAGAAAAGGGTTTAAGGTTTTGCTGATGGGTTTTCATTTGGCGTAATTCTCAAGCTTTCTCGGAACCCTGACATTGCAGATTGCAAAGGGCAAAACCCAGAAACAAAAATGCTTGAGAATTTACTAGCAGTGAAACAATGAGATAATGAATCTCCTACCTCCTATACTTCGACCCATCTCCTACTTCACTCCCAAACCCCCGTGGCGGCGCTATTTCAGCACCTGCTCGGAGGCATCCGTCACTGCCAATGAGCTCCTCACAATCCTCGAAACAGTCAACGGTATGGAGGACGCCCTGGAACCCATAGCCCCCAAGCTCTCCAGTGACGTAGTGAGCTCTATGATTCGAGAACGGATGAACCCACAACTGACTTTTCGATTCTTCATTTGGGCAACCAATAGAATGAAGCTTTGCAGCCGAATGTCTCAGAATTCGGTGATTGACATGCTTGTCAGGGACGATGCCTTTGAACTCTATTGGAGAACGCTGGAGCAGATAAGAGAATGTGGGTTTCCGGTTGGTTCTGATGCCTTTGCTGTGCTGATCAATGGCTATGACAAGCTGGACAGGGTCGACAAGGCTGTGGAGACGTTCGCCCGGATGAAGGATTTCGATTGTAAGCCTAATGTCTCTACCTACAATTCGATACTACATGTTTTGGTGCGAAAAGAAGTGTTTTTGTTAGCTTTAGCTGTATATAACCAGATGTTGAAGTCAAATCATAGACCTACTAGAAATACCTATGGAATTTTGATTAATGGGTTTTGCAAGACAATGCAAACCCAGGACGCACTCCAAATGTTTGATGAAATGACCCAGAGAGGCATTGCACCCAATACCGTAACTTATACTATTGTCGTTTCTGGCTTGTGCCAGGCAAAGAGGACCGATGAGGCACATAGGTTGGTTAATATGATGAAGGGAAGTGGGTGCTCTCCTGATTTGATTACTTACCATGCTTTACTTGATGGTTATTGTAAGACAGGTAGAATTGGTGACGCTTATGCGCTCCTCAAGTCATTTGAGAGGGATGGTTATGTTCTTGGACTCAAGGGATATACTTGTTTAATTCAAGGTTTATTTAGAGCTAGGAGATTTGACGAAGCGCATGGGTGGTATAGAAAAATGATCAAGGAGGGCATTGAGCCTGATAATGTCTTCTGTACTATCATAATTCAAGGATTATCAGATGCTGGCAGAGTTAACGATGCTTTGAACTTCTTGAGTGAGATGAGCGAGAAAGGTTTGGTTCCAGATGCCGACTGCTATAATGCTGTCATTAAAGGGTTCTGTGATTTGGGTCTTTTGGATGAAGCTCGGTCTCTTCATCTTGAGGTCTCAAAGCAAGATTGCTTCTCTAATGCCTGCACCTACACCATTCTCATTTGTGGAATGTGCAGGAACGGGCTGGTAGGGGAGGCGCAACAAATATTCAATGAGATGGAGAAGCTTGGATGTGTTCCTACTGTTGCAACCTTCAATGCTCTTATTGATGGACTTTGTAAGGCTTATCAGTTTGAGGAAGCACACTTATTATTCTACAAGATGGAGATAGGACGAAACCCTTCATTATTTCTTCGTCTTTCTCAAGGAGTTGATCGGGTTACTGACACTGCCAGTCTTCAAACAAAGGTTGAGCAATTGTGTGAGTTAGGATTGATTCTTCAGGCCTACAAACTTCTAATGAAGCTAGCTAATAGTGGGGTTACACCTGACATCATCACTTACAACATTCTAATCAATGGGTTTTGCAAGGATGGTAACATAAATGGTGCTTTTAAGCTCTTCAAGGAGATGCAACTCAAAGGGCTCTCCCCAGATTCTGTCACATATGGAACGCTTATAGATGGACTTCAAAGGGTTGACAGAGAAGAAGATGCGTTTGTGGTCTTTGATCAAATGGTGAAGAATGGGTGCACGCCTAGCTCTGCAGTTTACAGAGCACTGATGACTTGGTCTTGCAGAAAACAGAAGGTTTCTTTGGCTTTTAGTCTTTGGTTGAAGTATCTGAGAAACCTTCCTAGCAGAGATGAGGAAGAAATCAAAGCAATAGAGGAGAACTTTAAGGATGGAAAAATTGAGAAGGCAATCAGAGGCTTGCTTGAAATGGATATAAAGTTCAAAGGGTTTAATTTAGCACCATGCACCATTTTGCTTATTGGTATGTGTCAGGTGAGAAGAGTACATGAAGCTTTGAGAATATTTTCTGTTCTTGATGAGTACAAAGTCACTGTCACTCCACCAAGTTGTGTGCACTTGATCAGTGGTCTCTGCAAAGAAGGGAATTTGGACCTGGCAGTAGGTGTTTTCATTTATACCCTGGAGAAGGGTTTTATGTTAATGCCAGAAATATGCAACACGCTGCTCAAATGTCTTCTTCGTTCCCAAGACAAAAAGGATCATGCCCTTGATCTCGTTAGCAGGATGAAATCTTTTGGATATGATCTTGATTCTTATCTTCAGCAAACTACAAAGTTTCTTCTACAATGTCACGGGAACTAAAGAGAAATGGAAACTGTCTCTTGGATAATTTTTACTCATGTCTGGCACTGAGGAGCTACTTTGGTCCTGAGCCTGCAATTGCTTGGGGTTTGATTTTTACTGACAAGGTAACATCTCTTTTCTCTTTCTCATTCAATTTTAATTTGTCTGTCCGTTCTTTGTTTTACATATTGTGGTGTTGTTTCTTTGTTTTGATAATGATTAGCATTGGTTTTGGAAGCTTGCAATGTGGTATTTGTTCTGTATGTATAAGAACTTCTAGCCTTGACAGTTTTCTTATCATGAAATTCTAGCATTTATGTTTCTAGATTCTGCTAGAAGGGCTAAATTTTTAACTGCATTGGACTTCTTGTCCTTGTTTTTGTATTTGTTAATGGGTATATGTGAGTTATTGTTGCTTACAAGGAAAACATTGGAACTGTGGCCTTTTAATTTTTGGTTTCAATTAGCTTGTGGAGTTGTTTCATTGTAGTTCTTATCTTTGGAGAAAAGGATAAACTACAAAATACAGTTACAAAAACAAATAAATAACCAGGAATTATCACGTTATTGATATTTTCCTTTCCCTTATGTCTGCAGATGTACTACCACATGTATTATTTCAAGCTTCTGGAGTTGTTCAATTGTAGCTCCCATCTGTGGAGAAAAGGGTAAACTACAAATATAAAAACAAATAAACAAGCAGCATTTGTCTTGTTATTGATATATTCTTCCTTTCGCTTATGTCTACAGATGTACCACCTTATGTATCGTTTCAAATGCAATATTAAATTTATTGATCATTATTTGATGTGGCACATAGATAATTACTTGATAGACCGGCACATTTGATTGATGTGTATACTTTTTTAGTAATTCAGCTTTCACCAAGCGCACTATTCATGAATAAAGGCTTATTTAGTTTTTTCTTTCTTTGTGCTTTTTCTGTCTATTTAATTAACCTAAGTATACTTGTATTATATATGTGTGTAATTATGTGTTTGCATATATGTCTGTGTTTTAGGAGGACCATGTGTTCCACTTGTTTAACCCGAGTTGTGACAATCCTGTGGACTTGGTGTGAAAGGTAGCAGGCTGAGAATCCCCCCATTAGGTTATATGATATGGGTCTGGAATATGTTTCTCTATCTTGGTCGACCCTTAATTTTCCTACCCTTGCACAAATGCACAAAGATTTCTGTATAATGAATACATGTTGCACTGTTTTATTCTTTGTTCTTTTTGCAACATGGTGAGCATGAGATTGTGTTGGATCCCATCTATATGTTTACATTGGTATGCATGTGGTCTCATGTCTTTTAACAACAACGATTGTTTGTTATTTATTTTGGTCTTAAAAATAGTCTCTATTGCATTTTTCTGTTCTGCTTAACAATGAAGTCAACAGAAATTTGATAAGTTTTTTTTTTTTCTGCTTAAACATAGTTTCTCTATTGCATTTTTTCAAGTTTCTTCCCTGATATAATAAGCTTCAGACACTTGGCTTTTGGATGTTGAATATGATTGGTGATTTTCGTTTCACGCAGTCCGAAAAAGCCAAGGCAACGTTTCACCTGATCATTCTATGATTTCACAGGAACTTGTGTTATTTTTTGTTTTTTTTTTTCGGATAAAACAAATGAGCAAGTTTATTTTCTGATGGTCATGCCATCAACAAGAGTATTGCCGAGTTTTCAGTTTCTCATTTTCAGACTAGAATATATGCATGATAATTTGACTTGTTCTCAGTGGTTCTCTTAGATTGACTTGCCAAGTGACTTGGTATATCTGGGTACGGAGTTTATTTAGTTCAAGTTTGACTTTTCTGGAACCTATAAATTTTCAGCAAGTACATCCCTCTTATTCCAGGCTAATAAAAGCATGGATTTTACAAACCATTGCTTTCTATATTGCATTGATCGTAAACTTATGGATATGCATTGCATCTTGTCTGGGATTTCTGATTTTTTCATTATGTCCTCAGGTTGGACAGAATGCATTCCCTTGCTACCCTAATCATTCTAAGTGGTGCAGCAGCTATCATATGTTTAGTGTGTTAAAAAGACTTGTTAAAGCATCTTTGAGTTTCTGTAACCATTGTAGGTGCAATTTTCGTGCGTCATGTTATTAAGTGGACGTATTGATGTGTATAATTAAATATTCTAGGCTCCTTTATTCCGTGGACATTTTTCTACTAATTTTCTTTAATCTCTTGTGCATCTCAGGTTGGCTCCTTGCTGGCATGCTTCTCTTTCGAGTCACTCTTTTCACAGCCAAGTTTTCCATTTGGGGTTATTTTCTTCCCCAGGTAGGAAGGTAGATTATAAGCTGCACCTTCCAAGTGGTTCAAATTTACATCCACTTTTCCATTGTCATGCCTTGAAAAGCATATTTTCTTCTTACAATATTATGCTTACTACCAACATTGACGGGATCATACAAGAGCAGCCTGTTGCTATATTGGATAGATGAATGGAGAAGAAGAACAAAGCAGCAGTCACTGAAGTATTAGTTCAACGGCAGCATCATGCGAAGGAAGATGTCTTCACCCGGGAGAGTTTCCGGACAAGGATTTTTTGCACGGGGAAAATGTTAGCAAACGAGAGCTATTCCAGCAATTCTAGCAAGTTATCATGGATGTGCAGGACACCAAGAAGCTTGGCAGGAAGTCTGTTAGCAGTGAGCTTTTGTAGTTAGGAGGGTGTCAGTTTTGGCAGAAGAAGCCTAGCATGCAAACCAAGCTACAAGAGCGGGTAATTTTTGTGTTTCTGGCATGCTTTGTGCGTTCAAGACTCGTCGGAATCTTGGAGAAGCTTCTATTATTATCATCATCTGATATGTGATTAGAGGTTGAAAAGTGGATTAATGAGTTTTTGAAGGCTATTACGATCCGACAAAAATCTCAACTTTGATGTTGTAGGTTCCATTTTTTCGTAATAATCCTTAATACGGTTTCATAATTCAAATTAAAAACTAGAAATCCAGAATGCTCTTCATCCTACGATCACTTTTTTGCTAATGTATATGTGATTTATGTGACACGGAACACGTTTAATCCAAATTTCCTATAATTTTTCGAGAAAATTAGACTTAAGCACTCAAATTCTACATTTTATTAATTAAACAGTTGTGGGTTCATAACTTTTAATCAATGCGCTTTTGCAATAATTATCGTAATTGTGGGTTTTTACAATAATTATCCATCATGATATTTGGATTAAAGAGTTGCTTCAACAAAGTAAAAATTGGCTCCTCCTCATTACACTTACCCACCAATTTCAGTATTCTTGTTCATTTATCACTATCGAAGAGCTTTGGCTTCTAGGATGAAGTCATTGTATTCATTTGGAAACTAATTTATATATTTGGCTTCTTTTTTGTTTTTGTTTTTGTTTTTTCTACTCGCCCGACGCCTCTTGGGGGTACGGTTTTCTTACTCACATGAGGATTTACGACGTGCTTAATTTGACTTTATTATGAGATGGTGATGAATTTTTTACTCACTTGGCTTATTCTCTATACCACAAATTATTTTAATGTCTTATTTAAATTATAAGTTTATGTTGGAGAGAGAGACTTACGTTACATCGTCACTCTAGCATCCCATGCCAATCATATAATTACATATATAAAATATTGACATTTTATGATTGACACGAAATGTCACCTCCGTGTTATATGAATTTCTCTCCGCTGTAATGCCCGGAAAAAGCCAAATTTGTAAAATTCCGAATTGAGCAAAAGCAGGTTAACGGGCCCCTTTGAACCGACCCGGATTATGTGAGCGGGGTTTAACCGAAAGCGGAACTGGAAGTTGGTACTTTGGTGTAGGGTTTTAGGTTTTAGCAAGAACAAGCTTTAATCTGCTCACTAGAAATCGTCAAAATCTCCGAGTCAGTGACTCAAGTCTCCATTTTTTATTGGTGAATCGGTGACTCGGTCTCCATGAGCAAAAACAAAACTTCGAAAGTAAAACTTCAATGGTGAATCCCAAGTAAGTTTTCTCTCTTCTCTCTCTCTCTTCCCTTTTGCTTGTCTGCAATTGGAAATTCATGAAGGCGTCGTTGCTGCAATGAGTCTGCAAATCTTCCATGTGTATGTTGCTTTCGTCCATTAGACTGGGTTTTCCCAGAAAACGCATTCACCCCACACAAACATATCACAACCGTTCGATCTTCGCCCATGGCGGCGGCGGTGGCGGTGGTGGTTCTTTCAAGTGGGCATCTTCCCAGGCGGCACTTGCCCTCTGGAACTCCAGTTCTTCACACTCTGATGAATCATCTGATGATAATTCTGCCACTGTTTGCACCACAAACGCCGCCACCAATGCCTCCAATAGAACCCATTTCTTCTCCGAATTAGATACCTCTGGGGTTGTTAACAACCTCAACAGTCTAAGAAACGAACCCAATTTGGCGATTTCGTTCTTTCACCGGGTGAAAGGAGATGGCTTTCGACACAATGTCTACACGTATTCCGCGCTCATTAGAATTTTGTGCTATTGGGGCCTGGATAGGAAGTTGGATTCTCTGTTTGTGGACCTTATTAATTGTTGTAAAGACCTTGAATTTGAGTTTTCGGATTTGATGGAAGCGATTGCAGAGGGAATTGAGGTTTCCCCATTGATGATCCGAGCTTATGATGCATTGCTCAAGTCTTTTGTCAGTTTAAACATGTTCGATGAGGCTATTGATGTTTTGTTCCAGACAAAAAGGCGTGGGTTTGTCCCGCATATCTTTACAAGTAATTTTCTAATGAACCGTTTGGTTGAGCATGGTAAAGTGGATATGGCTGTGGCTATATACAAGCAGTTGAAGCGGATTGGTTTGAACCCTAATGATTACACTTACGCAATTGTCATCAAGGGACTCTGCAAGAAAGGTAGCTTGGAAGAGGCTGTGGAAGTGTTTCAGGAGATGGAGGAAGCCGGCGTAACCCCTAGCGCCTTTGCCTACACAGCATATATTGAAGGGCTTTGCTCCAATAACAGGCCGGATTTAGGGTACCAAGTGCTCCAAGCATGCAATGGGGAAAATGTCCTTATCGATGTGTATGCTTATAACGCTGTCATTCGTGGGTTCTGCAACGAGATGAAGTTTGATGAAGCTGAAAGCATCTTTCTTGACATGGAAAAGCAAGGGCTGGTCCCTGATTCATATACCTACAGTGCAATGATCTGTGGCTACTGCAAGAGTTCCAAGTTGTTAAAAGCTTTGGCTCTCCATAATGGCATGGAGTCAAAGGGTATAAAAACAAATTGTGTGATTCTTAGTTTGATTCTTAAGTGCATGTGTAAGATGGGCATGCCTTCTGAAGCGGTGGATCAGTTTAGAGAATATAAGAGCTTGGGGATCTATCTTGATGAGGTTTCGTACAATATCGCGGTGGATGCTTCGTGCATGCTGGGGAAAATGGACCAAGCCTTAGAATTGCTTGAAGAGATGAAGTGTAAGCACATGGTTTTAGATATTATGCATTACACAACATTGATGAAAGGCTACTGTCTCCAAGGGAATGTTGTTGAGGCTGTAAGTCTTTTGAAGGAAATGAAGGAAAAGGGTGTGAAGCCAGACATCACTACTTACAATGTACTTGCTGCTGGGTTTTGTAGAAATGGCCTGGGAGCCGAGGCGCTTGACCTTTTGGATTATATGGAGGCACATGGTTTTAAACCAGACTCTGTTACACACAACATGATAATTGAAAATTTATGCGTAGGAGGAAAAGTCAAAGAAGCTGAAGCGTTTCTAAACAGTTTGGAATATAAGAATGTGGATACCTATTCTGCCATGGTCAGCGGGTACTGTGAAGCCAACCATACAAAAGAGGCCTATGAACTTCTTATTAGGTTGGCAAAGCAAGGAACTTTAGTTAAACAAGGCGCTTGCTTTAAAGTACTCAGTAAACTTTGTATAGAAGGTGATAATGACAGAGCTATTTTGTTGCTTGACGCAATGTTGGCGTTAAATGTGGATCCTAAAAGAATTATGTACAACAAAGTCATAGCTTCTCTCTGCCAGACTGGAGAGGTGAAAAAGGCCCGTTGGGTTTTTGATTCTTTGGTTGAGAGAGGGTTAACTCCTGATGTCATTACCTACACAATGATGATGAATAGCTACTGCAAGGTAAATTGTTTGCAAGAAGCCCATGATCTCTTCCATGATATGAAAAGGAGAGGGATTCAACCTGATATCATCACTTACACAGTTTTGCTCGATAGTTTTCCCAAAAGAAATGTAACAAGGGTTAGTTCCTCTCGAGATGCAAGTGGAGATAAGGAAGAAACTTTTGATGCTTGTACTGTTTGGACTGAGATGAAGGAAATGGAAATAAGACCCGATGTAATTTGTTATACTGTTTTGATAGACAGGCAGTGTAAAACAGACAACTTTCAGGATGCTATTGCACTTTTTGACGAAATGATGAACAGAGGATTAGAGCCTGATACAGTGACATACACAGCTCTTCTGGCTGGCTGTTGTAGGAGGGGAGATGTGGATAGGGCTGTAACGCTTGCTAATGAGATGTCCTCTAAGGGAATGCTGCCAAATGCCCAGATACTCTCGATTCTACAACATGGAATCCTAAAAGCCACAAAAGTGCAGTTTCGGAAGTAAGAACTCTCTTTGATTATCAGTGCCTGGATAGACCCATGATCTGTGAATCAATGAAGTCCTAATGGCATAGCATGGTAAGTTTTTTATTAAATAATGTGGATAAATTGTATTGATTTGCATCATGCACAGCTTTTTGTTGTTCTGTTTTGATGGATGACAATTATTCTGCAGCTGGAGTGGTGTCCTGGAAAAACGATACGACTTGCCCACAATGACTTGGTGGTCACGGCAACAGGGATATGTATACATTTAGCCCTCCCCAAACCCCACAGTGGCAACCAAGAAGAAAACTTTGTTTGTAGGTTACTTGGAAGTCAATTATGCCTAGGTAACACTATAGCTTTGCGTATGATTAATCTACAGCATATAAGATTTGTAAAGTGTTTGTACTTAACTGTCATATTTGTTTCTATAATTCGTGTCGCCCATCTGACTTTTGATATTGCATATTGAACAGCGTTTGTTGTTTCATTATGATGGGTGATGTGCGGTGCTCAAAGTGACTTAACAGTCGTGGAAATAGGGATGTGTATACATCTAGTCCTCCCAGGCCCCATTGGCAGGAGCCTTGTGCACTGGAAGTCACTTAGAGGAGAAGAAAGCTTTGTTGGTCGGTCAGCTGGAAGTCAACCGTGTGTATAGGAGGTATAATACAGATTTGCATATGATTAAACAACATAGTATGAGAGTTGCAAAGTATTCATATACACATTTCTAGTTTCATACATGAATTTGCATATTTGTTCCTGTAATATGTCCTTCACTAACAATACAAGAGAATCTTTCTTGTCATTGTATTTGCTAGCTTGTCTTCTGCCTTCATCTTATAAAGCACTTGATTGCATGACTAGAGTTCCGCTTTCCCCTTTTTTATTTTAAAATATTTAGAAGGGGAATGCGAGAGCCGAACACTAGCCATGAGTGCGGCAGTGAGTGCTCTACCACCAGACCCATTTTAACAAAGTTCAGTAAACCCCTTTGTGGGATTTAAATTATTTCTGTACTGTAATTATCGGCGTATACTCATCATTTAGTGTATCATAGATATTTCGCTTTGATCCTTATCGGGATTTGCCTTTTGTTTTCTGTTCATTCAAGTGCCTAACTCACTGTTTGTGGTCTGTATTTTTTTTTAAACGTCAAGAAAGAATAATTGAAAAAAATCTGAGCTTTCAGGTGCACTTGTTTGCAGGTAGCAAGTCGTAGGATATATGAAGTGCCAAAACAGTGGAGAATGTTGCTACTGTGACTATGGAAAAAATATGACCTGAAAGAAGATGATGGCAAAGCCAAGCTGCCTTCACCTTCAAATTTTGTGGTTTAGTACTATAGGAAAGATTGTTGTATATACATATCATATGTGTTAATTTTATCAATCTTCTGTTCATGAGACTCTGTACGACTAATCCAATTGGGTCATTGATGAATGATGTATGTATATTTTTATACGAAGATTGATGTATGTTTGATGTTTAATTAAATTCGAAATCCATACAGAAAAATTACCTAAGAAATATAAATAGGTTAATTGTGTTCCACAATGCAAGGTTAGTGCCAAATAATCCATAAATTAACAGAGTTGTTAATGCAGTTTTTAAAGAGAAGGGTATTTTCCCCACGGAAACATTATTGTAACGAAAAAAATTCTTAGTAAGAGTCCCACATCGGGATAAAAGGGAATGGCACAAGGGTTTATAAGGATTTACACTAAAGCTCCAATATTGCTGAGCTTGGTAGCATGAGTTTGTAATTAAGCAAAGCACTAAAGTAATTGACGTGTGGTGGAGCTTTGGCAAAGTGGGTATATGCTGGTTGAAATATGTTCACTGCCATTTGGTGCATGAGATCATATTAAGCACATTCTAAGCTACTCAGATTAGTAGGGCACCCCATTCATTACGAGTGGGTAGCAAACAAACACTATTGCGAATTGATTGATTGGGCCCGTGGCCCATGTTCTCGCAGATGAAAAATACCTTACCTAGCGTGCTGCTTGGTCAAACTCCCCATCATACAATCACTAATTTACATAGGAGTCCATTTTTGCTCACCCCCCAACCCAGGGTGACCGTTACCTCCCCTCCAAAATATTGCCACGTGTCTCTTTAACTAACCCATGATTACCTATTCTTTTGTTTAATCTTTTATGAAAACAAAAAAACAATTGAATGAATTAAAAATAAAACTTACCATTTATCCTATCAATTAAACAATTGATTGATTGAATTATCCTATTTCTCTTCCTATCTTCATCGCACAAATCCAATCTTGATTGTAACTTTTACCTCTTCCTCTCTTCCTATATTTGTATGAGGGTTGCAGAGTCGAGTGGGAAAAATTCTGATTGTTTGCGAATAGTTGTATTATTTACGGTCTTCCTTAGAGTAGTTGCGAATGGCACAAATCACAAATATATGAAACTTGAGTCACCCATGAAGGTGGGCGCAACCATTATTATGAGTAGTTGGCACAAATCACAAATATTATTTACGTCTTCCTTAGAGTAGTTGGAAAATTTTTTTATTGTTTGTGGTATTTTCATGTAATTATTATTTATCTGGACAGATTCTAAGGGACTTAATTCACATGCATGTAACTTGAGTCACCCAAACGATTTGTGTGAACGTATTCAGGTTGCATTTGTGCATTTATCTAAATTATTTAGAAAGTAACACAAAAGTTAATTTGTGATTTGTGATTTGTGCCATTCACAACTACTCTAAGGAAGACGTAAATAATACAACTATTCGCAAACAATCAAAATTTTTCCCACTCGACTCTGCAACCCTCATTCAAATATAGGAAGAGATAGAAAGAGGTAAAAGTTACAATTAAGATTGGATTTGTGCGATGAAGATAGGAAGAGAAATAGGATAATTCAATCAATCAATTGTTTAATTGATAGGATAAATGGTAAGTTTTATTTTTAATTCATTCAATTGTTTTTTTGTTTTCATAAAAGATTAAACAAAAGAATAGGTAATTATGGGTTAGTTAAAGAGACACGTGGCAATATTTTGGAGGGGAGGTAACGGTCACCCTGGGTTAGGGTGGGTGAGCAAAAACGAACTCATTTACATAGTAGAGCTACAAACCCCTTACTCACTATTTGAGCTACAAACCCCTTGCTCTATCAATAAATTCATGAAATTCAAACTCATCAGCTCCTCCCAAAAAAATTGATGTATGTTTCTTTTATCTATTCTTTATATTATTATGTGAAGAATGAAAACTCCAAAAAGAATTCCATTCATGGAGTAGTTAATCGACCAAAAAATTGGAAAAAGAAAAAGACAACCATAAACTTTAGAAGTAGTGGCATAAACCTTTTTATTGTTGAGCTTAGTGGCGTGAATTTGTAATTAAACAAAATATTAAAGTGATTAGTGTGATGACACGCTAAGCAAGGTGGGTAGCTTGTTTCAAGTACGTTCACCAATTGTTGGTGTGTGGTAAGGTGTTCCAATATGGTCGCAACTATTAGCTCAATAAGGCGTTGAACTCTATCCACCACAATTTATTAGACACACCACCCATGTCCGTTGGTGTGTTTGATAAGGTGTTCAAGTTTGGTCACCGCTATAAAAGCAAACAAAAAAAAGCCATAAATCCAATAAGATGATCGAATTTGAAAGCACCCTTTCTAAACACCAAAAAGCCATTGTCCTATTCTTCCATCTTCCAATTACAAAGATCAAATATAATTTGAAATTCTTGTCCGGAAAAGGTTCTCGATTCCAATTAAAGAAAAGATTCTAAGACCAAACATGACACTTTATATCTTACAGCGTTTCAGTCCCACATCGGAGAAATTCTGGTTCCCACAACTGTTTATAGGAATTGTATTAAATCTAATTATCGCCGAGTCTGGCAGCGTAGACTTGTAACTAAGTAGAGCATTAAAGTGATTAATTGGTGATAGAGCCTTCTCTAAGTGAGGCATGGTGTTTGAAATCTGTTCACCACCGTATGGTGTTGTGAGCTTACCTTAAGCACACCCTAAGCTACTCGGGTTAGTAGGGCGCTCCACTCACTATGAGTGGATAGCAAACAAACAAACAATTGGAATCGACTGCTGCCCCACAGGGTAGCTCAGATAAGAGCAACTCCAATGGGCATAATTGCTAGGGGGAAGGTGGATTAAACAGGGCCCAATTGCCCAAGGGAGGAGGTCCAGCGGGGGGAAGCTCGAGGGAAGGTGGAGGCCCGAGCAAAGAGCCCATGAAGAATTGACAGCCCGAGCCACCTAGTGGGTGTGACGTCATGGCTGACATCAGCCACGGTTTTAAAAAAAAATTCTGTCAGGCGTGTGCACCTCACGCTCGCGTGGGGCACGTCAGCCGACATGTGTCAGCGGGTGGGGCCCGCAAACCAATTTTGGTCAAAGTTACCGTTGGGAAGCCACGTGGCTTCCCATGGACCGTGCGATCTCAACGGCTCTTTAATTTGGGCCGTTGGATTTGCAACGGTAATAAAAAAAAGGATTTAATATCAACCGTTAGATTTGAGATCAACGGTTGATATTATTCTCCTTTATAAATTAAAAAAAAATAGTTTTAAAATTCAGAAATGTTACTGTTGTGACACGTGGCACAATCTGGAGTGTTGGAATTCAATTTTTTTTTAAATTCAACGGCAGAGATTAATTAGTTGAATAAAAAAAATTTTAAAATTGTAAAAAATATATAAAAATCCAGAATTTTTTTTTTTTAAATTTGTAATTTTTTTTTAACTTTTCTATAAATACATTGGCATTATCATCTACCTTACACCACAATTCCATATTTTCGGAAATCCATCACCAATTTCATATTTTCGTTAAAAATCTAGTGGAAATATGTCCTCAATAATTGTAATAGGATTGTGACACGTGGCACGACGTGATTGGTTAAAAATCTTATCGGAAATCCATCACCAATAATTGTCTTTTCAGATTATGACACGTAGCGCAATGAGAACGATTAAAAATTTTATCCGAAATAACAAATAAAATTATTTTGAATTATTTTATAAATTAAAAAATCCAAAATATTTTATTGTTATTGGTTTTTCGGATAATGACATGTGGCGCAATGAGAACGATTAAAAATCTTATCCGAAATTACAAATATTACTTTATAAATAAATAAAAAATACTAATATTTTATTGTCAATTGCCAGGGCAACTCGAGTGTAGGGATGGAGATGCAAAAAGCAATTGCCAGGGGAATGCACTGTTCATTATGGCAATTACTGTTCACTGGGGTGGATTGAATAGTGAATTGCCTGGGGGGAGGGCTCCTACAGTGGAGTTGCTCTAAAAATACCTAGCCTTCTGTATTGATATACTTAATCTTGCCCATTAAATTTTCTTTAGTTTATTCACCTCAATGAGTCAAAAAAAAAAAGGGTAAGCGCAAGAGAAAATTACTTGTCCCGAACCGTCGGACACCAGACAACATTCTTATAGCCCATGAAGCTTTCCACTATTTGAAGATGAAGAAAAGACGCCAAGTTTATGAGCTTGGCCATAAGTTGGACATGAATAAAGCACATGATCGGGTTGAGTGGGGTTTTTTTGGAGGCTACCATTTCTTTCTCGGTGGTGATCCTCGTCTTTTTACTATCCCACTAGAGGTCTGAGGCAAGGGGATCCTCGTCTTGTCCCAAAAGATTACTTGTGCAACTAATGATGCCTTTTTGCAGGGAATCAAAATCTGTAGAGGAGGTCCTGTACTATCACATCTTCTTTTCGCCGACGACTCCCTATCCTTTATGAGGGCCTCTGAGACCAACTGTTGCAGATTAATACACCCACACCATTGGTCAATCAACTTTGCTCAATACTGAAGATTCCTGCCTCTGCCGAGTGCCGACCCGGGGAAGTATTTAGGTCTTCCTTCAAGTTGGGGAAAGTCTAAGCGCGATGCCCAAGTTTCCCTTATCTACTTGCAACTCTATCAATGGGGATCTTGGAAGGTTTTGGTGGGGTGAATCAGAAAATGGACACCGCATACGCTGGAAAACTTGAACGCTTGAACACTTCTCTTGTAGCAAAACAAATGCTGGAGAATCAAGCTGCCTTCACCTCCAAATTTTATGGATTTATTAATTCATTGTAGATGACATTCAAACTCATAATCTCCGCCCTACAAAATTTAATGATGGGCACCACAAATTTAAATGGTTGTAATTCAGATGATTAAGAATAGTACGAGTTTGCCATCCTTAACGTCGTTAAATACAACATAGAACATAGACATGGCACAAAAAGAGCCAAAAAATTTGGACCATTTCTCGATTTATGCGTGTCATCCTTGCGCACGGACTATGCTAATCTTCTCTGTATCGTTCCAGTTTTATCGGATGTCCCCCGAAGGGGACAATCTGTTGTGGAGCGCATCTGTATAAAGTGCTGATGAAGAGCATAAGCTTCCGACGTGGGATAAGTGTTTTCTTAGCAATTAGGCCTTTCTTCATGGGTTTGACTCTAAACTATTCTTTATGGATCGGATTCAGACGTAATGGAATAGGAAGATTTTCTCATTAATTTTAAATTACATGTCCTTTTATCAAATTTATTAATTTAACCAAACAAAAAATTCTGGAAATATCTCCTTTGAAGACGAAAAGTACTACACTAGAAACATATTTTTAACTCTCTGACATTTTGCACTCACCTGCTTAATATTATTCATTTATTCTCTTTTGATTTATTCAATTTAGTGGCTAGAACAAAATAGGTAAGTGCAAGAGGAAAATCCTTTGGTTCCAAGTTTGTTCACCATTAATGGCGTGGTCAAGTGAAGAATGGTGTTTGAAATCTGTTCACTAACATATAGTGTTGTGAGATCACTTTAAGCACGCCTTAAGCTACTCGGGTTAGTAGAGCGCCCACCAACAGTGAGTGGGTAGCAAACAAACAAACACACAGTCTGAATCCGACTGAAACCCCCCAATGGGGTAGCGCAGATGAAAAATACCCAGCCTCGGCGTGCTGCTTGGCCGGACTCCTCATCCTACAATCACTTTTTTTCGCTTTCTCCTTGCCAAATCCAAAACATGAGAGAAAAGAGGAGACAAGAGACGATGGTAAAAATCGGAACCTCACATTTCCCAAGGATAATTAATTTCCCATAAAGTTTGTTATGATTAACAAGAGTCCCACATCGAGGAAAAACTTATTTGCACAAGTGTTTATAAGGTAATACACTGAGACTAATTATTGCTGAGCCTGGTAACGTGAGCTTGTAACTAAGCGGGGCATTAAAGTGATTGATAGTGGTGGAGCTCTACTAAGGTGGGCAAAGTGTGTTCAAGTCTGTTCGCCACCACCTCGTGTGTGAGGTTACTTAAGCACGCCTGTGGCTACCCCGGGGTTTAAGCTACTCGGGTTAGTGAGCAATTGGGCACCCCACTCGCTACGAGTGGGTAGCAAACAACAAACAAACAAACATCATGATCGACGGGGCCTAAGTCCCGCAGACGAAGAATACCTTGCCTTGTGCTGCCTGGCAGAACTCCTCATACTACAATCACTTTTTTGCCTGGCTAATTTAAGCGTCACGTACCAAAAAATAGGAAGAAGATCGATTTGAAATTACTCTTTGTGAACAACAAAAAGTCATAATCTTTTTCTTCCCCCCTTCCAATTTCAAAGATCAAATAAGTTTATGTCGTAAATACCACCCAAGGATTTTGAAGCTTCACCAACGAGTATATTTACCTATTTATTTTGAAGCTAAACCAAGATTACAACTTTGCTCTGCTAGACAATCTAACTCTCAACTCATCAGCCACGGCGTCAATAAATTCTTCGGTATTCAGATACTGCGACCTAGTGACCCTACACGAAACGTGAAACTTTTTATCATACAGGAACAGAAAACGCAATAGAAAGTTACCAGCAAAATACGACTCTTGACAGCACTTACTTAGGCCCATGGATGAGGAGTGCAAGATCCTTGGTCATCTTCCCAGATTCGACAGTTCCTACGCAAGATGCTTCAAGTTTCTCTGTAAAATCCAAGAGTCTGGCATTGCCATCTAACTTTGCCCTGATATGATAACACAGGTTTACTCAAACTCTTATCTGATGTTTCAAACAATTTCTAAACAGACACAAAATCCACATACTAACTTTCAACCACCAGACTACATACTGAGCTAATACCTGTGTGCAAGACCTCGTGACCAAGCAAAGATAGATGCTATGCTGTTCGTGCTGGTTTCGCCTCCTTTTTGGTGGACCCGGTAATGGCGGGTTACTGTCCCATGGGCTGCTTCAGCTTCAATGGTCTTTCCATCTGGGCACACCTGGAACCAAATCCAAGTTTTCATACATATAAAGTCATAAATGTACCCCCACAAGCAGAGCGAAATATAAGACAAACGAATACCAGTATAGATGTCATCAGCCCCAGAGATCCAAAACCTGTATCAAAGTTTATCGAAAGGTAACAAAACATTAGCAAACACATTGGCTAGGACCATCAAGGAAATAGCACCTTTCCATTCGCTTCCAACAAAAGCAGCACCAAACGTTAAAAAAGACAAATAGTTGAATACTAACTCACAGGCTTTAACAAAAGTAAATACAGACCTTGGGCCAAGAAGTCACTTTGCACATCCCCATCATAATTTTTGCATGCCCAAACATAACCTCCTTCACTTTTGAGAGCATAAGCAACCATGTCGTCAATAAGACGGTGTTCATACCTTCAAATCAGAGTATTAATTAGTTGAAAATCACTGGAGCAACACAAACTACTCAGCTTGGTTGACAAGGTATCTCACCAAATCCCTGCAGCCTGATATCTTGATCTCCAATGAGCTTCATAAACTTCCTGGAAGATGTCCTTGAATCTTCATTAAATTCAAGAGTAAGAAAATGGCAATAAAAAATCCTGTAGTGAAACATTACATCATAGTCATACTGACTCATGATGTAACATGGGTAACTATGAAAAGAAAAGATTGTGCGGTGAAAGATGAAAGGCAACAGGATAACATCATACCTTCCATCATATTTCTTCAGAATAGTATTTTTCGTGCTAAGATAAAGTGGCCACTTTTTCTGGTAAGCAGTGTTCATGGAAGCCTCAGCAAAAGCACGGATAGACTGCTCTCACAATTTAAGCACAAAAAAATAGCTGTTAGTAAATCATTTACAGAGATAACTGGGTTACCAGAAATTTTAATTTTGCTCAAACGGAAACTTTGAACCTCATCCGTGTTATACATGGACAAAGCTATGCCTCCAGCGCCAGTAAATTTGTAAACCTCCCACTCCGTCTTCTCATTGGGCCCATCAGGTACTGCAAAGCAATTGATAAGAGAATAATGTACCTATATGATGTGGTGTATATATAAGCAATTTACACAAGCACACCAGATTAACTTCTCTACAAGCAATTTATCAAGTAGCAGTCAAAAGTCAAACTCAGAAATCTTGAGGCTCTCTACTGAAAATTACCAAAAACCATTTTAAGTTTTCCAGGTCCTTCTAGGATTGCATCAGTTGCTCGGTACTGATCACCAAAAGCATGTCTCCCAATGCATATTGGCATTGTCCAACCTGAAATGAACACCAATTTATAACTCTTTTGACATTGATACAGAGGCAAATTTAGATGACAAAATTATGGCAAACCTGGAACAAGACGGGGAACATTTCTGCAGATAATAGGTTCTCTAAAAACAGTACCTGCAGAACACGGAAATGCATTGGCTACTTACAATCGATCAAACACAGAACATACAATGGTAAATGCTAAATATTAAGGGATTATTCAATTGACCATTTAAAATGTTCCGTATTGTCCCATTTGGACTCCTCCACATCTGTTTCAAGTTGAACTCCTTCACACGAGTTTCATCTGTTATGTCCAAATAAATGATTCAGATCATCACAATAGTACATTAGCCAAATTGTGTCCATCAAAAAGGCCAAGTAGTCCATCTATATATACCTGGAGTTATGGTTGCACACTTTATTGCAACATTGTACCTACAATGACAAAAACAGAAACGGTAAATTACACAAAGAAAATAAAGTGTTTTCATGAAAAAGAAATAGGTTTAACAAATATGATAATGATATCAATAGAATACGGCAAAAAATGCCTAGTACGAACCATTTGACTTGTAATTTCGTTCAAATTATGACAAAAACAAGATTGCGTCAGCCCATTTAAACATGGCTAACTCGTTCCAGTAATATTTAGAAATAGTAATAAAGATAAAAATAGTAATGTTCTCCAAGGGTACGCCAGCATAGCAGAGGAGCAGTAAAGGAAGAATGATAGGACATACTTAAGAGTAGCTTCAGCACTTTCAATTGTGACTCTATCATTGGTGGCATCACGATTAAGGATCCCAAGGTCAAAGTACTTGATATCCAACTCCAGAAAGGGGAAAATAAGCTGCGGAACACGAAAACAAGTTGCAGATTCATCAAGAACATGAAATCATGGGAACGGCATGATAACAAAATTACCTTATCTTTAATCCATTTCCAGAACACACGAGTCATTTCATCTCCTGCATCACGGAAAATAATACATCATATCAGAACATAGATAACAAAAGTTGAATAAATCTGTATCAGTACAACTCCGAGCCTCCGGCAAAGATATATACATCTCAATTCAGATGTTGCATTGCATCTATGTCCTAAGTTTCTAATAAGGTAGTTTGCACGCAATTTAAATCAACAAAAGAGAACTTTAATCATTCAAATCTATTCGAAAAAATCTCAGCTCAGAAACATCATAGTAATGGTGGGTAAGCCAAGAAAGCCCTCAAAAATTGACCAAATCCTGTAATTCTATGATGATTATCTACTTTTATGGAGCATAATTGGTGGGTTGTCCCTAAAACTTGGATTGAAGGGCATGCTCTGATCAATGGGATCAATCCAAAAACACTACTTTGATAATTTGTATAATATTTATCAATCCATATTTTCCAGATTAATTCATGCACTAAAAAAACAGAGAAATATGCCATTTTTTAGCAGCTTAAACAACAGTTGACAACAAAACGATGGCGGAAATAGGAATTAGAGAATCAGTGGGAGTGGAGAGAAATCATACCGTCCATTTCGACAATTGGGTTGGCCACCTTTATCTTATCGAACGCCTCCATTTCTCCCCTGAAACCGAAAGAGGTCAAAGTTTCGTGCTTTTTGCCTGGCAAGCTTTCGGCTTTGGCGAGAGAGAAAATTGAATCAGCGAAGAAAAGTGTATATATTTGTATTTGTTGTTCGTTATGGAAATTGAAAGGTCGGAGGATGAATTGGGAATTGAGAAATGCGAGTGAGTGATGACAAAAACGTTGTATTTCTCGATCAGAGTGAAAGTAGTGGGAAGATAATAATTGCTCACTCACTTGGATTTACGAGGAGCAACTCTACCATCTTTCTATTTTTTACTAAAGTAATTTCTATTTATTACATGTGCATTCCTTTGGAATATTTATATTTCTTGTCCAACTATTTTTATATATTTCACCAAACTCTACTCAAAATCCTGTTTTGCAATGTTTTTGTATAATGTCACGATAGGATTTGAACTTGAGACGTCTTTCAATATTGAGAACAGAAATAATTAGTTAATTAATACTTGTTTAAACTTGAGTTGCTACAAGTAGTCATACATGGTGGATCTTCTTAGCATTTTCCTTTGTACCGGTACCACGGTAGACGGATATTTGTCCTTAGCATTTTTCTTTGTACCTTGTCAATGTGAAAAGTTGTCCGTGTTAGAAAGTAAAGAAGTTTTGCAACAGCTTATAAGGAGTATAGTCACATCCTATTGTCAATTAGTTTTAGGATGAAACTTCAATTTTCTTCGTAGTATTAGAGTCCATTTTCTATTCAAATGATATTAGGGAGGGACAATCAAGCTCAGAACCTCGTGTGGAGAGGTGAATACTTGAAATATCGCCAACTAATTTTAAGATTGAACTTCAACCTCCTGGTTAGCTTTTGTGTTATAAGAGTTTAGTATTACTAATCAAACTTTTTATTTTTCTTTTGTAAATACCAATCACACCTTGAACAGGACCAAACTTTTTGTAGTTTTCATCCAAACCCCTTTTCTCAAACATTCCTTGCATGCCGTCGTTTGAATATTCACTTTGGTTTTCAGAATATACCCATTTTGCAGTCCCAAATTCATCCTGCTCAAGGAGGCATCTTTACCAAGTGCAAGGAGGAGATGCCTAAGCAAGTCAAGGGTTAGAGAACAATATCCAGGAGTTGTATAATCGACACGAAATTCGGAATCAACGGAACAAATATTTGTCCTTCTGAATCATTTGACAGTATGTTATACCAGACCAGATACAATCATACAATGTAGTACATATCGACGAATCCTTAACACACAAATCTACGTATATACACACACGAATGAATGACATGCAAAATTTCGGATGCAATTTCCATCCCTATATATGTGTTTTTATTTTCCCTTGCCTAGAAAGAAATCAACAATATTCTGTCAACAAAAGTTTTCTGTGTGAAACCCTCAACATGTAATGATACAAGTATATACCTCATTGCGTTGCAACGTTTTGCTCTTTGTACAATGTAGTTTTCCTCCCGAGAATATAAAATATCATCCGAAAGGAGTGCTAGAAGTACTCAAAATCTACATAAGATGAATCATTACTACCGTTCTTCTTATCACCTCCCATGTCCGTCATCCTTTTGTCTGCAGAGTTCGCCTCCTTGCTGGCATATTGTGAAAAGTCTACTGGTTCAGGAACGTGGGGAGGCATGGCACATCTCACCAGAGCCCAGTTCACTCCCTCAAAAAATGGGTGTTGCTTTATTTCTGTGGCACCCCTTTTGTACGCAATTCGTTTATGTGGTTCTTTCACCAAGAGTCCTCGTATGAGATTACGCGCAGCAACGCTCACTTGTGGTGTTTCTGGGAATTTCAGAGGCTGGCCTACAACGTTGAAGAGCGTGGCACGATTTCCGTGACCCTTGAAGGGGGTTGTCCCATGTAAGAGCTCGTATAAGAAGATACCAAATGTCCACCAGTCCACTGCACTACCATGGCCCTCTCCGCGAATAATCTCTGGGGCAAGGTATTCATGTGTTCCAACAAATGACATGGAACGCACATTTGTAGGCTCTGCCATCAGTTCAGGGAGGGAACCATTCGCAGAAAGGCCAAAATCTGATTTGGATTTCCGGTTTTTCTTGGTAGGTAAAATGCGTGGAAAGAAATGGGATGGCTGCATACAACCATGCACAGCAAGGTCATCGTCTAAAATGCCCCCACCACCACCACCGGCAGCACCACCATTGCTTACATGGACAGATGAAGACTTCACTAGTGTAGGATTAACAGAACAACGGAGTGAGAGATCAAAGTCTGAGAGCATAATATGACCCTCGTCTCTTACTAGAACATTTTCTGGTTTTAAATCCCTGTACACAATTCCTAGCATGTGCAGATACTCGAGTGCTAACAAAACCTGTGATGCATAAAACCTGCCAAAGGATACAAAAGTAAGAAACATCTTACCCAATCTTAACGTCTAAACTTTCATCATGCTTTGATAAAAGAATTCTATCAGTCAGCATATAACATATGCAATTCTGCAGCTGGCAAGAACCATTCTTTTCCCTTCCACTGTCCATACACATGGAAATGATAGAGACCTATAATCTACATTATGTATCCAACTTTCAATGAAATCACTCTTGCATCTAAAAACAAAATTTCATGACATCTACATCCCTTACAATACAAGAAAGGTACGCTAACTGTGCAACTTCAAGCAGTGAATTGAAGCGTCAAACTAGTATTTCCAAGCCAAACCTCATTGATTATGCTTGTAAGGAAATTTAATAGTACGGATCAAAGATCAAATACATATTAAAAGTTAATCACAATCAACAATTAACTAAAAATTATGCAATCAGAAGAACTGGAAAGGTACTAACCGTGCAGCTTCCTCTGTAAAATGCTTGTTTGGTTGCTTCTGCCGAAGAGAATGTAGATTACCTCCACTACAGTACTCCATGACCAAGCAATAGAACTTATCAGTTTCAAAGTAAGAATAGAGAGTGGGCAAGAATGGGTGGTCAAGAAGTCCAAGTATCTCTCTTTCTGTCTGTGCTCGCAACAGCTTGTTTCTACTAGCAAGAGACACCTTGTCCATGACTTTCATGGCAAAAAACGTGTTTGTTCCTCTGAGTTCAACAAGATAGACGCTGCCAATATCTCCATATCCTAGGCGCTTGAGAAGCCGAAAATGGCTAAGATTAAGTGGGGAACCTTTAGAGACCATGTTAATGGCATCCCACCGCACGTCACCACCAGTATGAGGCCTGAGGGGTGCACTGGAGGAGCTCTCTAAGCTGTCAGAGCGGGAGCTAGTGCCGCTCATTTGGGTAAGGTTGGTGACAGAAATGCTACTTTTCATACCTCCTGTAGCCATTCCTGTTGAAGTTGTTAGAACTTCAGAATATGTAGGTGCCATTGGGCTTGGAGATGGACGATTGTTGGTGGTTGTCTCAGCTGTAGTCTTAGTACTGAGTTCGGTTCCTTTGGAAACTTGATCCACTTGCTGAGGTCCACCTGATGAACTATTAGTTGAACTGGCATTAGATTTTCCTATTTTATCCGCCTTTTTGGGGTCGTAAACCTTATCATTCGATGAATTGGTACCACTCTTGGCCTGAGATTCCATCTTGGTTCCACATTGTGTTTCTTCTGATGAGCTATAGCTCATCTGCAATGGAGCAAGAAATAATTTTAAGACATAAATATTGCTAGATTAACACTGTTACAGAACAAAAATGCATGACCAAGAATCAATATGGAGCGCTTACCTCAGAAGAGTCAGAAAAATTGGCTGGATTTGAAGACATGAATTGGGGTAACAATGACAACACCCCTTAAAGGTAATTCCTGATCATATCATCACAAAAAACCATTACTTCTAGCACAAGATAATGTCGATTTAACCTACACTCACACAACAACATCTGCGGTCTTTAGCACATAAAAGTATACTATACTCATCAAAACATCCTCTACCAAACAAAAGCTAGCCCTCTAACCATCCAATTACAGAGCCCTTTAAACTGATATCCTCAGGAGGAGCAAGGAGCCCAAACTCCTCATTTGTGATCATGTTTTATATGCATATATTTGTAACAATCACCATTAAAAGAACAAGAATCCTCTGCTACAAGCAACAATAATCTACTTATTTATGGTCAAATAACATACATTCTTTGTATGCCTATCTAAAAGCATAGCATAATAAAAACTCAAAACCAGTATGTGGTGGGCACGTAATGTTGTAGCCTTGTAGGAGACAGAGACACATAAACCAAAGTCAATTTGCAGAAAATAAAAGATGAAGTAATAATAAAATTAGAACTGGTCATATCTATAGAGATAGACTAAGCAAAACATCAATGCAAACGCAAAAAATAATAGAAACCCATGTGAAATAATAGAAACCCAGCAAAAATAAAGGGAAACCCATCTGAAATAAAAGAAACCCAGCAAAAATAAAAGAGACCCAGCTGAAACAAAAGATTGCAGGGAATGCAGGACGAACCAGAAATTCAATGTGGCAATTGAAACCGATAAAGCTGCAATCTTTTCCCCTTTGATCGCGTGATTGTTTGTTTCCCAAGCAATTGTCAAAGGAAGACAAAATCTTTCTTGGAAAATGGAGAGAAAACGAAAGGAGGAATCATGGGGTTGGAAAGGGAATGGGAATTGGAGGGAATTGAGAAAGGGGAAGGGAATGAGTTGGTTCTTGAGTGGACCACCACACAAGCCCGGAATGAGGAGGAGGAGGAGGTGTGAGGACAAATGGGAGAGAAAATTGTGGAACAAAACGAAACTAGAATTAGGAAAATCCAATTTTCCATTTTCCATTTTATAAATGTGAGAGAAATTAAAAGGTTTTGGGAATTTTGGGATTGTGTTTTTGTTAACTTCAGGAAACAGAGGGAGGGAGGGAGGGAAACGGTCGTAGCTAGCTAATGGGGATGGATGGTTGGCCGTTTAATCCTCTGTGAAATAGTGGTCGGACTGCCTCCTCTTCCTCTGTGGACACCACTAGTCTCCAGCCTTGCAACCGGATGAGCTGGCCTCTCATAATCCAATGGATGGTGGACACGTCGGATGTAAGTTTTTCGTAAGTTACCTCTTTGTAAGATATGGTGAGCCAAAATACACACAGCGGGCCTGCCAAAACATGTTAAGTGCCATTTTAATTGAAATACGAAGAGTTTTGGACGGTCTAGAGTTGTATTTCAACATGCTAAACATGCCTAGATGAAGTGGTCACAAAGTTTATAGGCACATCATGACTTGTCAATACATCTAAGAGTTCGTTTGAAAGTATTTTTAAAATGACTGAAAACGTTTTTAATGAAAATATTTTTGAAATCAATTCTTAATAAAAATACAAGTGAATATTGACAAAACACTTAAATGTTTCCTTCAAGAAGCACATAATTAGTGCTTCTAGCAGAAACACTTAAGTACTTTTAAAACTCAAAAACAATTCTACCAAAAATACTTTCAGTCATTTTAAAAATAAAAAATAAAAAATAAAAACAAACGATCCCGTCGTTTGTATTTTATCCTTGATTTGCTTTTGTTTTATTTAGCCTTGAAGAAGCTAAGAAAAATAGAAAAACGGGAATTAGCTGAAGTTGAAGATTAAACTTTGGCACGCGGCAGAGCAGAGACAAAAGAAGACGAGAATAGCAAAGCCAGTTTTTACTGTTTGCCTTACCTACCGCCGGAGAACTGAGAAGAGAAGAAGATGGAGGGTGCCACTGCTACAACATCACCGGACATACCCACGCACCCAGCAATAGCACCACTCTCGTACCTGCTGGGTACATGGAAAGGCCAAGGAGAAGGTGGGTTTCCCACCATCAACTCCTTCTCTTACGTCGAGCAACTCAATTTCTCACATTCCGGCAAGGTACGTACGCCCTCCCGCTCTCTCTTTTCAGCGACTGGGTCAGCTAGTCGACTCAGTGAGTGACCCAACAGTAAACTCGCTCTCTGATTATCTTGTTTGGTTGCCAATGTCTGATTATTTGGTTACAAATTGATTACAGCCCTTCATAGCTTACACTCAGAAGACATGGAAATTGGATTCTGGGGAGCCAATGCACGCTGAGAGTGGGTTCTGGAGGCCCAAACCAGATGGTTCCATTGAAGTTGTTATTTCTCAAAGCACTGGCCTTGTCGAAGTTCAGGTCACTGCTTGCTCTAACTCTATTGAATTGCGGATTGCCCCTCTCAAACTTTCTTATGCTAATTTTGACCAATGTGTTTTGTTTCTCTTCTCACATCTGTTGGAATTTTGGAAAGGAATTGAAAATTTATGTGCTTTAGGATTTAGAAACAACTCCATTCAAATAAAGATTGAATTTTTTGATGACCCGGATTCATTGATGTTGTGGCCAATGGTATTTCATCATCATATAATATAATGCATATACCCATTCGGGCTATTTCCATTGCAAGTTGCAACTTTCGGTTACGTAGGATTGGATTGGAATGGATAACCTACTACTATATTCAAGGTCTATTGAAAAGTGCTCTTCTGGCAATAAGGTATATTTGAGAGTTCTATAACTATTTGCTACCAAGGAGTTTTGACTTTTGAGTCATACTGTTTATAAACACGAATCTTATTAAGAGTACTTTCCGAAAGAATTTGATTTGGTTTCCCCATTTGGAAAAGAAATTTACTTGATATGGAATTTGCAGTTCCTAATTTGGGAATGCTTACTTTTATAAAAAAGTGAATGCAAGTTTAGCTGATAATTATGGCTTCTATCTGCATCGCTCTGAAAACAATTGTATGAAATTTTTTCAACAAATTTTCATGTCTCCTACTTATCACTTTATTTGATCTGCTGAAGTTTTGTATATATTCCTTTAGAAAGGGACGTACGATGCAGAAGAGAAAGTAATAAAGCTTCAAAGCGAGCTTGTGGGCAATGCTTCTAAGGTAATTTAAGCTGATCATTGGATACAATAATTACCATTATTCATGTCGAAGTTCATAGTAGTCCATAGAACTGGCTCGAAAAATGCATGCTGTTTATTTTCCTGCTGCTACAAGTAATATCTTCTCTAGAATAAATAAATTGATATATACGTATATTGAGAACTACAGTTGGCAGTAAGATTGGACTGGCATGATATGGCTGCTTTAGAGTTTATAGGTATAGCATATAAGCTGTATTGGCACAGTTGAGAGCTTTGGAGAAGTATAGTGATTTTGCTGCTGGAGTCAGATGTGGTTGAAGGCTGATGAGGATGCCACAAGGATCTTGAGATATTGGGGTACAAAAAAAGATGAACTTTTTACAACTTTTTTTCTTTCTAACCTTTCAAAAATGTGTTCGATAATGAGTTTGCCTGGTGGGATGTGTCCAAAATTTGCAAAATGGGTGGGCGGTATGTACAAACAAAAACAAACAGAAAGTATAAGAAGGAGAAATGGAGCTGGTGTGGGAAGAGTGATCTTTGTTGATGTCAAGGCCTGCACATAGAGAATACAAAACCGAAGTATATCTACAGAATCGGTGACAGGATATCAGATCTAGATTCAAGCTTGGAGTCCTTTCCCTTGATGTTTTAGTATACTAAGTTATTCCTTTGGTTTAGAGATTTATGAAATCTAGTATCTTATCCATGGAGACGACCACAAGTTGATAAGAAATATGAGTTATTTTCTAAGATTTTTGATTTTAGGTCTTTTGTTGTTCTATCAATTATAAACCAACCTTGACGCTTTCAGTAACAAAAATTATTTCTCTGTCCTTAAAATGAAATTTGAAAAATTTACGATGCTTTTCTGTTTTGGGCGTAGGTGAGAGAGATAACCCGAGTTTTTAAGTTGGTAGATGAAGAACTATCTTATGAGGTTCAGATGGCTACCAATCTCACCAGTCTTCAACCACATCTGAAAGCCTCACTCAAAAGAATCTGATGCATTTATGTTGAAGAAAAAGTGAAGTTTAGAAATTAGCATCGGCTTAAGAGCAAAGGGCATATCAGAGTCCGAAAGAGAAAAAGCACTACAGGATACTATCTTTTGATATTTTATGGTTTCGTGATTTATCCCTGTACTGTAACACGAATAACCCCTTGCACAAACTAGGGATATATTTATCTCAATGTGACGGATATTATTGAAGGCTGTAAGTTTTCGGCAAGTTACTACTTAAGGATTACAATCAAATATATGGCTTCTACTGTAAAGCACACTTCCTCGACAATGACATGCTGTATTTGCTTTCTCAGCTCTGACCTCGGAATGAATTTGATTATTTCTTTCAATTCAAATCTGGTAGATGAAGTCATTACAGGTTTAACTTCAGAATTGTAGAGACAAATTCCTTTCTTTAGATTGTTGATCAACTGATAAAGCTCGGTCTGCCGGTTTCTCCCATTTGCCTATCAACATCGAACTAGTGCTGCAGGACTCCTGCAGCAGCTGACACGAAACCCCTCGGGTAAGACTCCAATCTTTGAAGAGATGATCCCTTCCGTAGAGTGGTGACGAAAAACACAACTCGATGTTTTCTGTGAAACTCTATGTAACAAGTTAATCTGTGGTAGTTACTAACTCCTTTATTACTAACCAAGTAATGAAAGCATGCTTGGGAATGGCTTTACTGTTCCACTGCCAAACAAGGTGCCACCATTCCTCAGGGTTCGTACAAATCTGGAGTTTTGGGCTTCAAATTGGGCCAAAACACATTCTTACCTCTTCTTCACGTGAGGCCATTGCTGGATTATATCTTAGAATTACTTGTTTCCAAACCCACTTAGGCTTCGTTTGATATTGTTTTTTTTTCAATAAAAACTGTTTCACTTTAAAGTTAAGCAGATAAAAAGTGTTTGGTAAAAATAAAATATACTGCTTATTTTAAAAGTTATGGCATTAAAACATCAACTTTTAAAAGCAGCATGAAGGTTGCTTTTAAAAGCTTTCTCTTTATCTACTTATCATAGATTGATACGTATACAATAAAAGTAATACTTTATCAATGAATAACTTTTTTAAAAGCAACCCCAAACTGGCCCTTAAATTTATAGAACATTGTTTGGCTTGTTCTCTGAAATGGTTCATTCCTCTTTATCTACTTATCATAGATTGATACGTATACAATAAAAGTAATACTTTATCAATGAATAACTTTTTTAAAGTCATAAAAAATTTCGATCCCAACTTGGGACCAGTTATAGTAAACTTTATAGGCCTAAGCATGGTTCACCACCAATATCACCGATATTGTCCCAACTTAGCCACTTATTGCTAGGTGTTAGGTTTTATCACAAAAGGACTCAGTGATATTAGGGGTAGAAACTAAGTTGTATTGTATTTTGTCATATGACCGATGTGGGATCCCATTCACCAACACGTCCCTCACGAGTGGCCCCACATGGGGTCACAAGGGAAACCAATTCCCACATCGGGAACTGGTCAAGTCATTATGCCGAAGCTAACACCAATCTTTTCGAGAGCCCGGTCGGTCGGTATTCAGCTTCTGGAGCCAATGCCAATCTTTTCGAAGGCCCAGTCATCCAGTAGCCTTAAGTTAGAGCTAGCACATCTTTTCGAAAGCCCAACTTCAGGAAGCATGTTCGTGCCTAGTAACTCGGGTCCATGACGTGTCTAGAGAATAGCCTGCTCTGATACCATGATAAACTTTATAGGCCCAATCATGATCCACCACCAATATCACCGATATTGTCCCAACTTAACCATCTATTGCTAGGTGTTGGGTTTTATCACAAAAAGCCTCGATGATATTAGGGGTGGAAGTATGGTACAAACAACTCCCATATATAAGTTGTATTGTATTTTGTCATATGACCGATGTAGGATCCTATTCTCCAACAAGTTATGTATAGGAATAAACTCCTCATTGTAATAAGTTATAATTTTTCTTAGTCTCATTTTAAGGAAACATGCATCCACATAATAATAATTGTCAATGAGGATAAATATATGCAATATCACAAATAAAAGTTAAGGATAAATAAGTCAATAAATAATTTTTTTTTAACTACACCTCTATTAAGTAATAGTCTCCGTAAAGTTATAAAATTGGTTTGGTCTCCACTTTATGACTTTATAGAGGTTTTACTGTATATAACTGGCAACAAGTCTTTTCTTTTGTATTTGTGTTGTATTGACCATGAACTACACCTTTTAACGAGTCACTGTTTGACGAACCATTATGCTAACCGGTGGAGAATGACCAACCCGAACTTGAACTGCTTGTTAACAGTTCGATAACGAGTGATTTGAGAACTTTTTGAATCCATGATTTTGACTATACTCTTAAGAAAAAGAAAACAAAATAACACTACATAGTACAAACCACACTTACAGTCCAAAGTTACTGAAAAATGTTCTTACTCTTAAAAGTTTAACTAGTGACTTGCAATTTGACATGAACCGAACAATTATCTTAACGGAGTCAATTGTACCAATCTGAACCGATACACCAAAGCTCGAAACCGTAATTTTACATGTGAATGCATGTTGTGTACAATCTTGTGAGGTTTGTTCATACAACAATTTCTCATTAAAAACACACACTCGTGTCTATGATTTAAAGCAATCAATTAGCAAATGCTTCTAAAAAGTCCATATTCCAAGTGGAGGGTTATAATAATATTCGAAAGATACCATTTCAGGTAAGGCCAGAGGAAGGGGTCAAAATCTCCATCTAATAAGGCAGATTTGGTGCTACTAACTCTCAAATTCTCTCAGCATCAACATGCCTATTAGTCTACTAGTAGCACTAGCCTAGCAGTTGTTTCCAAATCTTGCCTTTGAAATATGAACCTCTTTTGCTCCCGCAAGTTGCAAATTGTATATATCAAAACGGTGATTATACAATTATTACCCGCAATTCTATTCTGCTTCCTTATTATTCCATTCACAAGTCACAACAACTCTCTTTTGATATTCTTTTAAAACAAAATAAACCCCAAATCTTTGTGTTGTTTTTATGTCGGGACATAATAAAAATGTCAAATCTTTGATGATAAACAGCTCATTTTTCTCCATAGGTGGGATTCGCGTACGTATATTTGTAATATACACACATGTTTGGTAATTGGTATAGGCTTTGACTTCCAACAATGTATAATTTCTTCTTGCGCATACTTGGGATTTTCTTGTTTTTTTTATTTTTAAAATTAATATTTTAAATTATCTTAATTCACGAAGAAAGATATTCAAACTCGGGTGCTAAGAAGCGGACACATTTCTATGTTTTTTTTATTTTTGTATAAGAGATATTGGACGGAGGAATTGAAAACGGAATCTCAGCTACATACTCTGAACCAGTTGGTTACAAGCCCTTTGCCTGTAACTCGGTCGAAGAAATGCATGGATTCAACAACATTCAAAGTCCATGTCCACTTGAAGTTGAGTTGTAAAACAACTTAATATAAATTGTGTTGCGAGATTATAAATCAGCTATATATTGAACGGTGAAATAATAAATTCAATGAATTTATAAAAGAGAATATTGACATTTGGCAAACTTTCACTTTCAGCCAACTGGCCACGTTGAGCAAGTGAAAATATCACTCGTCTCACCCCTATCCTCGTGCAGAGGACTTGAGAGGAGGATGTTAGTGGAGGAGGCAGTTCTTACACTATGAACCTTCCATGTAATGTTTTTAATATTGTCACGTTACAAAACATCTTCTTCAAACTGAAACCGTGTCCATCCACCAAGTTTTCTCATCGGCATGCATCTAAAATTAGATCTTTAATCATATTTATCTTATTCTCTGCTATATTTAAATCTTATCTGGAAAGTACAAGTTTTATGCATGAGTTGGCACAGTCACAGATGCTTCTCCTTCTTCCATGTCAATCAAACAAATAGCTTTTAAAGACTAAAATATTGCATCCAGTCTTACACAAATGGCATCATTATATTATTAAACAAAATCTTGTGATAAAAATCTCGTATTTTAAAAGAATAATTGTTCATTTCAACCTCTAAATTTATTGATCATGGATGCCACACACATGATGATATTGTGGGAAAATTGAACAAATGGTACGTAAAGTTTTTTAGTTTTGTGCAATTACCATCTATAAGTTTTAATTTTGGATCCTAAATGGTATATGTTAATGTCACGTGCCATTTTTTTTTTTGGATAAACTACAAAAAACTCTCTCAACTCCTAGTTTTTTTTCACATACAACATATCACAATTTTTTCAATTCTCTCCCTTTTTCTTTTTAAAATTGTACAACCGTTATAATATATGTTAGTTTCTCCGTTAAACGATAACCTGACAAATGTAAGGACCTATTTTTTGCTTACATGGCAGTCAATTGCTGATGTGGAAAATGTAGGACCTTTTAAAAAAAAACACAGTGGACCCCACCCCACCAACCATCCATCATCACCCTCCTTCCTCCCTCCGTCTGCTACCCCCTCACCACCAAAACCACAACCAACTTCCCCACCTGCCAATTATTATCAGAAGGATTACACGAAGGTGATATGGGATTTCATGAAGGATTACATCATCTGGGATTTCGATCGGGGCAGCGAGGACTACACGAAGGCGATCTGGGATTTCAAAAAATTTGGAATTTTGGAAAGGCGTAAAGCCCCCTCCCAGGCGGCAATCCCCATCCCCACCCTTCCGTTCAATTCATGTACCACCGCCTCTTCCCTCTGTTCATCTTCCTTATAAAAACTACGGGGATAACGATCCACTTAAACCCGAAACCATGACGACCCACTCCTCTCCGCCGATATGAACTCTGCGGCAATCGATGCCAAGCATGGCTGATTCAGGAACGAGGTCGAATCTGTCGTCGCCAATCATGGAGACGGTGCTTGTTACCATAAGTGAGAACCCACAATGGTGGAGGATGTCGACAACCTCAGCCGTTGATAGATCGGGATTGGCGACAACATATCTGAGTTGGAGTCGCCGCTGACAATCCATGGGTTCCATGTAGAAGTAAGAGTGGGAGAGAAAGAGAGGAAAGAAAAGAAAAAGAAAGCCTAAGAGAGAGAAGGGATGGGTGACGCCAGTAAAATCGCCACCGGTGATGGAGGTCGGTGCACTATTTTTTTTTTTTGTTTAAAGGTATTTCGGAAACAGGTGGCATTTTTTTAATTTAAAAGAATATAAATATACAGGTGTCAAATCTTTATTCGTGGAACTCTAGGTCAGAATATGTGCTAGGTAACTGAAAAAATTTCTCGAGGATGAGAGGTGTTGGAGTAGAGGGTGGGGCCCACATTTTTTATTTAATTTATTATATAATTTATTTTTTATCTGCCACATCAGTAATTAACTGTCATGTCAGTAAAAATGGGCCTCTGCATTTGTCACGTCATCTTTTAACGGAGAAATTAACAGATTTTCTAACGATTGTACGATTTTGGAAAGAAAAAGAGAGTCGTTGTATGAAATTGAAAAAATTGAGAGATGTTGTATGATATTAACAAAAGGCTAAAAGTTAAGGGAATTTTTTGTAATATACCCGTTTATTTTTATTTTTTTTTATTTTTACAGAAGGGTGGATTTAGGTGCCAAACACAATTTGGAGTTTTGGGTATCAAATTGTAAATGTTTTCAGTGTAGGTGGTAATTGCACAAAAATGAAAAAGTCCAGGTGCCAACTGTGGAATTTTTTTCCAAGATATAGTAAGGGTAGACATTTACATATAAAGGGAGACAGTACATGATTACACATCAACCATATTGCCCATATCCTCATTAGAAAATTATGTTGTAGAAAATAAAAAATAAAAAAGACAGATGAAATCGGAAGTTGGGTTGAAGGCAAAACAGTTTATATATCCCCAACTCAAAAAATAAAGGCGCCTCCCTTTATGGTTTCCAACCTCTCAGACTTTAGCAGTTTAGCTCCCAAACAAAAAACCCCCCTCCAACTCTTCCTTTTGACTTCTTGTTACTTAATCTCTCTACTTGTTAATTAACACCCAAAACTGACTAATTAGGCCTCAACTGCAAAACCAGAAACCCAGACTGGCATTTGCTCCCCCCTCCCAAAAAATAAAACCTAATTTTAGCTTTCTTCCGTTTCTCCTCTCCTGTTTTTATACATCCCCATTTTTACATTTTTTTCATTTGTGGGTTTTGTTTCATTTTTCTGATGACGAAGGTGAAGCAAAATTCAACCCTCTTCATCATTTTCCTCCTCTTGGTAATCCACGGCTTCGTGTTCGTTCATGCACTCCGCGGCGCGAGTCAGGCGAAAGCCTTGAAGCTCAAGTTAATCCACAGGTACTCTCCACATTATAATGGCCTGCATGGGGATGAGAAGCCTAAAACCCAACAGGAGCTCCTCAGGTTGCTCCACCGCCACGACGTTGTCCGCCATCAAAGGATGTCACACAGAAGGCAACAACAACAACAATCACAACAACAACAAGAAAGCCTTCGTGATGACGAAGGGGTAATTTTAAACAGCAGCTGGAGCGCGGCGAGGCGGATGGCGCGGGAAAAAAGAGGCTCCATGGCAATGCCGATAAGTTCGGCTTGGGATTACGGTTTCGGGCAGTACCTGGTGAAAATTAAAATCGGAACGCCGGCGCAAAAGTTCATGTTGATCGCGGATACCGGCAGTGACTTGACGTGGATAAACTGCAGATACCGTTGCGGAAACCGGTGCGGCACGCACAATGGAAGGTTGCAGCACAAGAGGGTTTTCCATGCAGATCTTTCTGCTTCCTTTAAATCTGTGCCGTGCTCTTCTAATATGTGCACGGTTGGTCTGTGGACTATGTTTTCTCTCCAACAGTGCCCCACCCCGTCGAGCCCTTGCAGATACGATTACTCGTACGTACGCTTTCTTCTCAATTTCCCATATTTCTCCTTATTGCTTCTTTGTTTTTGTTTTTGCTTGTGAAAATGTCAAATTGGAGAATCCAGTTCCCAGTTTAGGATCAGGTCCAAAAATTTGGTTCCAAATTGGGATAAGAGAATCTTAGTAGTTATGATTCGACGGTAATTATTATGTGATATTAGAGCATGATTTAACGAATCTACTCATGCTATAATAGCGGACTGATTATATCACGTGACTGTGTGTTAGTGTTATACACTATATTTTTGTTAAAATTATTTTAAATTGGAAATGGAAATGGAAGAGAAAATCCAAACCAGAAGTAGTTGGAACATGTGTCTTTTCTGAGGTACATACGTCCATTTCGTTTTTAAAGCCGACCTAAAATTGTTAGGCAACTTGTCTTTATTGAAGTCGGTTTTAGTTGTGTTACTAAATATTAAAGTCGGCATAGACAGAAATTACATGGTCATGTGTTTGTCCAGAAGTTTTATAGGGTCTTTCGTTTAGCATCATCATCCTCGTCACCATTGTTGTTCTTGGACCATTTTTGCTATAGTTAAAGGATAATTAGGGTTTTTTTCCAAAACTCAGAAATCAACACAGAATTAGTTAAATTTGTGACAAGTCTCTAATGCACAATCAGATACAGTTGTGGGGTACCCCAAATTCATCAGCTGCAGAAGATGTAGGCGCTGCGTTTTACCTACATCCAGCACAAGATTTAAATGGCACTTATTGTAAGTAGTTGAGTCACATGACGCACATTTTTGTAACAAACACATAAGTTTGTACCCTTTTGGATGTGATTGCGGCTGCAATAGGCAGCAATGCCAATCTTAATACGACTCACAGGGAGTAGCTTGATCTACATTGTTGGTCTATTCCGTAAATTTTGAAGGATATCCGGAGCTTTGTTGTTGGACATCCAAAATCCAAAACCTTAGATCCAAAACCCTAAATCTTCTCACGCTATTTCTTTATATGCCTCTCCACGTGCAGAATGAGATTCAAAGTGCGGGAAAGTGTTAACTTAATATACATTGTCAGTTCATATCCTAATACCAACTCAATCTAAACAGATTTATGAATCACCAACAACTTAATTTGTTTTTCACAATGCTATTTTGTTAGGTACCTAGAAGGGGCTCATGCATTTGGGCTCTTTGCCAATGAGACTGTAAGAGCAACCCTGGCAAGTGGCAGGAGAACCAAACTGGAAAATGTGATAGTTGGTTGCACAGACCACATCAGGGGCAGTGGAGGCATCAGAGGAGGTGATGGTATATTGGGGTTGGGCTTTGGCAGGAACTCATTCACTACAAAAGCTGCCCTAAACTTTGGTGGCAAGTTCTCTTATTGCCTAGTTGATCAGCAAAGCCCCAAAAACGTCTCAAGTTATCTAACATTTGGTGGCCACAAGCCAGTTACATTGCAGAAACAAATGAGCTACACAAGGCTGGTTATCGGTAACTCCGAGGATAAGGGGTCGTTCTATGGCGTAAATGTGCAGGGAATCTCAGTTGGGGGCAAAATGTTAGATATACCACCTGGTGTGTGGGACGAAAATATTAAAGGTGGAACCATTGTTGATTCAGGCACAAGCCTCACATTTCTGAACGTGCTGGCATATAATGCTGTCATGGATGTAATGACAATGGCTTTGTCGACATTGAAAAAATTGCCAGCAGATGAAGACCCTTTTGAGTTTTGCTTCAGTCCCGAGGGATTCAACGAGTCTTTGGTGCCGAAATTTGCAATTCACTTTGCAGATGGAGCTAAATTTGAGCCACCAGTGAAGAGCTATGCTCTTGATGTTGCTGACGGGAGGATGTGTCTAGGGTTTGTGCCAACTAATGTCGGTCCCTCAGTTATTGGCAACATAATGCAGCAAAACCATTTGTGGGAATTTGACTTGGCGAGGAGGACACTGGGTTTTTCTCCTTCCACCTGCACCTAGGATTTGTTCAAATACTGGAATTGGATTGATCATGTTCTTGTAATAATTCTTTCTATTTCTTCCCATATATAATTGTTTATGAAATTCATTGCAATTCTTCTGGGGTGACGTCTTCTACTTGATCATAAATCATAATTGGGTTTTCACTCTTGCATCCATCCAAGTGCTTCACATACCTTTCTTTTATTTCTGATCTTAGTGCATTATCTCGCTTTGTAATACTAAAAGAATTTTCAAATTCGAATTTTTGTTTCTGTTACGAATAACTATGGGCCGGGCAAAATAATGTTGAAACTAATGTACGTGGATAATATAATTTCTTGGACATAATCAATATATGTTGGATAATATAACTTCTAGAGCAAGTTAGAGAACAAATTTCATGAACTGACAGATGCATATAGGATCAATAATGTATATATGCAGTTGCTGTTATCCGCATTCCACATTATCGCTATACACAACATAACTCAATGTTCTTTTGACGTTCTTTTTGAATATGACTCTCATGAGCGCAAGTTGTCCAATAAAATACCTTTAAAAGGCTGAGGCAGGGTAAGAAGCCAAAGGCAACTAAGGCAAAGTGATGTGAGCTTTAACTTGCCCTTGAGAAGAAAAATTCTTGAATCCGCTAGTGCTTGTATGTATGTTATGGTCCCATGCATCTAATTTTACGTCTCCTTCATCATGTGAAATAATTGATAAATTTAACGATCTCGAACAAGCATGAATGATTGAATTAAGAGCATAAAATTATTAAGCATAGAGTTATTAAGTGTGAATGATACCTGAATAATATTAAGATACATATTAAGATATTTTGAGTCCAACAAAATATTATATGATAGCTTCCAAAATGTTAGTCCACAGGAACAGATGCTTCATGAAAATAGCTTGCATGATTAGTTTAGTAGTAGAGTGAGCTTCTTCTTGATCTTCTTCTTCTTCCAACGTACAAAACGTGTAAGAGACCCCCTCCTGACGTGCACGCTTGTAATTCGAGGATAAAGGCTAGCTATTAATCACCAATCAGACTTTGTCGTTATAAAAGCTTGATTGGTTTGTTGGTTAAGATTCACTTATCAAATTGTTCTTAGTTTGTCGTTAATAAACATGAGAAGAATGAGTCATTGTAGGCCCCAATTAATCTATTAGTACAACATATCAATGATCCATATCAAGAATAAGACTAACAGTTTAGAGACAAATCTATTGCGTGAAGCAACTTATCCATATTTCGGAAAGCATAATTGTCTAGATCATGCTTTTCTGGTTTAGAGTTTAGATCATATATTGCGTTAAATTAAGAAATTCAGTTATTGTTATAACACGTATATTTATTTATTAATATTAAACTCTATGTCTTTTTTTTTATAGAGTATCAAATTTGTCGTCGTTGATTCATATTATAATATGTATATAGTATTAATACGTGATAATGTGATGTATCATACTTAAAATATCTAAAACAGAATTGTTGCCGAACTCCTTTACATTCTATTCTACATATTAGAATGTAGGGACTGGCTACAGTGCTCGCAATCATTGGATGCTCACACCGATCTCACCCTCCTTCCCCCCCCCTCTCTCCTCCCTCCTCCCTCCTCCCTCCTTTTAACGGTGAGATCGGTGTGAGCATCAAATGCTTGCGAGTACCGTAGCCTACTCCTAGAATGTAACATCTTTCATCTCAAAAATTAAAGTTAGACCAATAATTTGAAAGCTTACAGCTATAATAATGGTAGAACACTTTATCCTTACCGGCCTACTTACGACAAAAGTTCGTCTTTCATTCTTTTTTTTCTCTAGATTTAAAGAACATAAAAATATGGCCGATATTATGTTAATCTCTTTTTTGGGAAAGAATATTATATATGTTAAACTTTAAAATTGTTATATCGTAATATTCTTTTTGTCAATCTAATATGCTATTGTTAGACAGTAAATTTAGACTATTGTGTGTGATCCAGATTAATAGTATGTACATCAAACATATCACATATCATATTGTTTCACATGAAATTAAGAGATACATATATTGATATACAGTTTAGAAGAGTAGTGATCAATGAGAGAGAGTTGGAAAGAGTATCATGCAAATTTACATAAATGAAGGCGCTTTTCCCGCTATTTTTATGAATAATTTATTTTCCCTAACAACTCTCATCTCTCAGTATTTTTATCTTTTTGTGAATAATTTGGCCATCACTCTAATAAGAACAAGTACCAATCTATGATCTATCTAGCTAAGATGTAAACGTCTATCTAACCCATGTGCATTGAGTGAGGTCAAGCTTCATTTGTTTATTTGCTTTGTATTTTTTTACATTAATATATAAAATCCGCAGGAACTTTGTTGTCTACTTCTTTGTCTCATTGCATAGACTACTTGGCCTTTTGAGCAAAGTCGTGAGTTGGACATGGGAGCAGGTAATTAAGATGCTCATACAATTAACTTGAAATCTTGATCGAACTGCCTCCAGCAGGAGAGCGACTAACACATTGTTAGGAGTATTTAGAAACTCCACTATTGAATTGGGTTTCGAATTTGGATCTCCTTTTGTGGAAATCAAAAGGTGGGCCTCTTTATTTTGAAGATAATTTTGGAAATGTTTATATTGAGCGAATGTCTTCTTTTTATGGTTTTGAGTTTGAACTTTGTAGTTTAAATTAGTTTAAAATAAAATATCGCTTATAAAAAATAACACACTATTAGCACGGTATGTAAAGTCATCTTGCAACAAACTGAGAATGGATCCAAAAAAACATCCAACCTTTTCCCAAAATCTTCCCTAATTCAAAATTTGGGAAATTTACATAAATAGCTCCAACCATAGTTTGCCAAATTTAGGGTTTCCCCACAAATTTCCGCGAACTCTTCCCAATTTTGACTATATGCATACAACAAACATACAATGAGATAAACTCATTAATTGACGTGGTATGTGTTTTCTCCAACATTTCATTTCCTAAAATATGAGATAACATCAGATAAAGGGTTGGAATTGCTCTAATGTTGTCTCTGAGTTTCATGGTTTGTACCTGCACATTTCAAGCATTGTTTGCTGTTGTTACATAAACAAAAGGATGATGAAAGATCAAATATGTTGCGTTACTATGAAATCATCATATGAAGTTATGAGCCATGAACTAAAATTCAGCCTGATGAAAGAATATCTAAATGGGCTGGGCATTGGGCCTAAGTTTAATAGTTTGGTCCAAAAGTGGACTCTCTAGCTTGTAAAACTCCTAGGCTCTTAATTTTCAAGTTTGCAACTTTAAATCTAAATAGAAAAAAGTTGTGTAACTTAACACCGCTTTTAAATTACTTTTTAACAATTTTTTTTTTTTACTATGCAAGATTTTGGAAAAACTCTTTCTTTTTCTTTTTTAAATTTATTTTTATTAAGGAGAGTGGGTAAAGTTTGAAACTATTACAATAATTTAAGGGAAGAGGAATTTCGAACCCTGAACGTGTAAGTGAAAACTCAACACCCTATTCACTAAGATATTTGACCACATGCAATATCTTGCGAAAACTTTTTTTTTTTTCAGAAACCTGTTACTTAGGGTTTTTAATACATTTTGCGAAGTTGTACAAAAACAAGTATAAAAACCTATTTTCTGACATTTACACTGCACCATCAGCTCCCCACAGCTATATCTTCCCCTTCTTTGTTTTCAAGGCTTATTAAATGTACCTAACAATTTGATTAGGACAATAGAGATGAAAATTCAAAAGAAAATACAACTCCTGGTTGTGCAAGTTGTTTGATCAGCCTTCAGAAGTACCTGCATCATGAAACATACATAAGACAATGGTGTGGTCAAAAATTTCAAACGCATGACTCACAAATAAATATGGAATCCTCGGTGTCATCGGGGCTTGCTCTGTTTTGTTACGATGGACAATTTTACAAAAAATCTAGTTTGGGATGGGATGAAAGAATAAAAAATATGAGACGTGCAGATATTAAAACCCTAATGGCAGAGGGATGTGTTTGTCTTCATGTATATTATTTATAATCAAATCGAAATTCACACCATATATATTCAACATACCATTTTTCAATCCTTACGCAAACAAATGAATTTAGAAGATAAACCTGCATGTTTGAGGATTTGAAGCATCTCCCATACACAAAGTTTAGTCAACAATAGGAGGAGCTATTAGCCATGTATGGGGATGATTAATTTAATCGGTATCACAATGCTTATTCATAGACTTTTCTTTTCTTCATGTTAAATTTAGGGTAAAACTGATTCAATTACATTTTTTTATTTTCTCAATAATAACGAGAATGGTGAAAGTGAAACAAAACTTGTGACGCACGAGTGAATGTTCTTAATAATCATTTGAAACTACAAGCTCCTTACATGATCTACTCCACCTAGCCAAACAGTTTATATGTTTTCCCTTTGTGTTTTTTTTTTTTGAGTAGCTCTCTGTGTTTTCATTTTTTTAAAGTCTTATCCAAATTCTGTTGAAAACCCTAACTTTAACGGAGTAGGCTACAGTGCTCACAAGCATTGAATGCGCACACCGATCTCACCATTAAAAAGAGTGAGGAGGGAGGAGAGAGGAGGGAAGGAGGGTGATATCGGTGTGAGCATTCAATACTTGCGAGCACTGTAGCCAGTCCCAACTTTAACAGTGTAAAATGTGTTCAATCCAGATTCAACATTTCAAGTGTCAGTGAAGCAATACACGTGCAAGCCAATCGTGGCACTCCAGGCTCTCCTAAAAATATTTGGGGTTTTTATCAATAAATTGGGGTTGGCCAATGTCAATTTTAAATGGTTGAAATTGGATGGATGGATGGATGGATGGATGGATGGATGACTGGGAAGGAACCCTTACCGACTAAGAAAACTTTTACATATCCTCTTCTGCTTGGTCCTTCTTCTAGTTCTAGATCTCTCGCTATTCAGAACTTTCCAAGAAACTACCTAAAATTATTGTACTTCTTTTCTATTGTTTAATCTATTTAATTTTTAGGCTGACGCTTAAACTAAATTATTGAACTATTCAAGGTCATTTTGATTTTAAAATTTTTCCTGCCCACACAATTTTTTAAAAAATATAAAAAGCCAGGCCAAAGCATTAAAGCATGGTGGCACATTTATATGTATATCATATCAAAGTTGGGGACTATAAAAGAAAATAATAATCCAAATCTTTGCAGTGATGTTGCACTTACATCTGCTTTATGCAATTTTAAATCTTGATCGATGACTTTATTTTTATTATATCTCTTTCTCATTTGCTATTATTGCTATTTTCTAGGTAAGATCGATCTAGATATATAACTTATATGTACATATTTTAACCTAATTTCTATGCAATTTCCACAATGATCATTTTTTTTGTCAACACAATGATCATTGACTGTATAAGATTATAATTGCCATGTCCTCATAAACTTATTATCTTTAGAACAAGTAAAATTACATCTTCACATCACAGTGATACAAAAATTCTACAATGCACCGGTGTATGGCGTATTGGACAACTTGATTTGCACGACTAGATTTTAACAATTTTAAACTAGCTTAAAAATCGATGCATCTTATACACCGGCGTATTGTAAAAAAATTTAACATTAACATACAACATGATATGAAAAAATAATCTACTAGCTTTTGCTGAAGTATCATTGATGGCATCAAATTAGTCTGGTTTAGCAGATAAAAAGGAGCATAAAGGCCAATGATAATGCGCCTGTTATAGGAAGGCATCTCAACCGGAATATGTGGATCGTTGCATTATGTACACATTTGAATAAATAAGGGGGGAAATGCTTGATGTAGTTTATCTTTTTGGGGGCCGAGAAAACTCATAGAGACATTTCAGTCTCTCTCTGGTCACCATCGTGTGATTCACCAGCGCCGCCCTTGGCCATCTTCATGTGATTCACCAACATCAAAAATCGAACCCAGGACGAGCCGTGTGAAATACATACCTAGAATTCGCCCCAACCATTGGGCCACCCCATAGTGGTTTTGATGAATGTTGGGTTTATTGATTCTTCATTTGCTTAATGATGTGATTTGAGTCTAATTAATACATTTTTAGACACATGGAAAATACTAATTAATCATGGTCCATGCAAATTCATGGTCTTTCCCTCTTTACTCTTGTGTCTAAGACCGGTTAAAATGGTTCAAACTTTCAATAAAGAATTTTTACCTCTTAAAGTAATGTAAAATTCAGTTTTGATCCAACCAATACGTGTGTCAAGTTTCACAGTGACATATGATTATAATTTTAGCATTATATCTCTTTGTTCGATTAATGATCACTTATATGTTATTTGATTAATGACATATGTTCTTTTGTTGCCTACATAACAAATAGAGTTGGAAATTTTGTACCGAAATACTCAAACCATATCGAAAAAAATCCAAATAAAATACTGAAACCTCCTGAATGATTCAGCTACCGATACCGAAAAAATACTAAAATTTTAGTACAGGGATCAGGACAATATTACTATAAATACTGAACCGAACAGAAATATATAAATAATTATATAAATATATATATATATATTAATACAAGTATATAATTGCAATTTGTACTTTTTAAAGGAAAAGACATATTGTGATTATATACTAGTCTTTTAAGTGTTGATAGCATTTTTTTCAAGACGCGCCCCTAACGCTCTCATAGTATCACCATTAATTACAATACAATATGTCTTTGCTTAAAGCGATTTGATGCATGGTTCTATGTATCATGTTTATTATGCATTTTCCCCTTTTATATTTTTAAAAGAAGAAGACATTATAAGTATACACCAATATTTTAAGCATATCTTCGGGACGTCCTAAAGCGCTCTTAGTATCACCCTTAATTAACAATCTATCTTTGCTTTAAGGGTTTCTGATTCACAATTTAGTCTATCATGTTTATTTTATAGAGTTCATTTCCCAGGTACGATTTTAAGGAACAGTTAAAAGAGAATTTTAAGAAATTAAAAAATGGATAAAATAAAAAATGGAGGATGAGGAATGTAGAGACCATAGAGAGGTTGTGGGCGGTGGAAGAGACGTGAACTAGTATTGGTTTTATAGAGGCCATAATATGTTGAATGGTATTCATTTCACCACGAAACGAAAAAAAAATAGAATGGAGATTTGGAAATAATTGGAAATTTGGAATGATATGAATAGGGTTGCCTGCATGGACTGGTGATGACGCACATGAAAGCTACGTGTATTGCACTGCAAATATATAAAACTACTAAAAAAAAAGATTTAAAAAAGCCAGCAGCTTCATGCTTGATGAATAATGAGATTATGACTCCATAAAAGTTAAAAAATTTAACCCATAAAAGGATGATGATGGTGATAAAAAATAGAAAAATTCCACAAATAGGCAAGAAAAACAGTAGACAGAAGAAGAAAGTACAACCAGAATAATATGTCTGCATAATTGCAGAAAAACAATATCATAAATATTTAATTAATTAATTTCCATAAATATTTAACAAGAATATGGAGAGGACGTGGAGGCTTCAACGCCGTCCATTTGCCATAAATTGTTGTTATTGCTGTTGTTGACTCTACTCTGTCTCTGTCTGCTGTTGGCTGTTTGAAGCTCTTTCTTGTTCTTGTTCCTCTCAAGTAAATCTGCCTCTCTTTTTATTTCCTTCCAATTCAAAAACTTGATGTGTTTTCTCTGTGTGAATTGGTGATTGTTGTTGTTGGGTTTTGATTAAAATTTTATTTTGTTTTGGAAAAAAAGAAAACTTCCGAAAGATAGAAAAGTTGGAATTGAAGAGTAAAAGCAGCAGAAGAGGAGTGGGATTGTTGGAGTTTTGGGCAGCAGAGATTACAGAGCGCCAATTTTTTAGCCGGATTTGTTGTGTTGTTACAACGTTAGATTGTTTTAGATAGATAGATAGATACATAGATAGACAGAGAGACAGATATTAATATTGTTTGAGAAATTTAGTATTTTCTTTCAAAACAAACACACCCCAAAAATATCTTTGGTTTTTATTTTTAGTTTGATTTCATTTGATTGATTCAAAGGATTTTCTTTTGACTTTGGAGAGAGGCCATGGCTGCTGCTACACCTCAATTTCATCACAACTGTATGTTATCTCCTCTTCTTTTCTTTTTAATATTTTTTTTCCTGAATTTTTTGTTTTTGTGATTGATTGAGCTTAACTCTGTAATTTGATTTTCTGTGATCAGCTCTTAGAAAAGAGGAGGAAGAAGAAAAAGATTCAAACCCACATGTTCAATCCACAGAAATTTTCAATTCCAATCTGGTAATTTGACAATTTTTTTCCATTTCTTTTCATTTCAATTTCAATTGTCATCTTATATATCCAAATAGCATGACAGAATTTATTTTTACACTCCCCTGCTTGTTTCTATCCCGTCGATTTATTCAATCATGTGGCTAGAAACCAGAGGGGAATGCAATAATTACTTGGCTTTTAGGCCTTAAGCTTAAGCTTTGTAGCTTAGATTGAGTTGCCATGTTGAATATTTAGATTTCGATGCGTGATTCACGGAGTTTTTATGTCTGCTGGCTTTATGATCCATGAAAATCTAATTTGTGAATTTGGGTTGGTTTGTTTTTGTGTATCTTAAGGCTCTCAGCAAGGATGGGAGCCCATCTGATACAGCATCATGTATATCAACCGTGGGAGATACAACTGCTAGTGTAAAAAAAAGTGATGCCGATGCAGAAGCAGATTATGAATCCTTGACTTCTTATCCACCCACCGCATATTATGGATACACGTATCCAGGTTTGCTGCTGCTTCTCATAACTACGGTCCATAATTCGTGTTCTTAGAGTACTATTAACATCTTATCCTTACCATGTTCGCAGGTTATGAAATGGAAAACAATGGATACTATGTTGGTGGAAACGGGATGGAGATGCAATACCCGGTAAGTTCCCTTATCTATCTCACAATTGCGCACGAAAAACAGTGATATGTATCTGGATTCATATGGCTATTGATTTTAACATGCCTTTAGATTACTTCTGGTGTTGTACAATTTGTAACAAAATGATCTTATAGTCACTATTGCTTCATTTAGGTCGTGCAAGCAGATAATGGATCTTTTGTCTACTTGATGCCAGGGTTTCAGCCTGGTTATGATCCCTACTCGCCGTACATGCCCATTTCTCCAATCGGTAGTGATGGGCAATATGTTGGTCAACAGATGTATCCCCCCATGAGCCCAGTGTACCAAGCTCCCATTTCCCCCGGATATAACCCTTCTCTCCTTCCTTATGGGGAGTTCGTCCAATCACCCTACTTGTGGGATCCATCTCTTGTTGTTGGAGATGGAACATTCGGAAATCCCTACAATGGAGTCTTAGAAACACCACCCTATAAACCTAATTTATCTTCCCCTAGTCACACTCGTGCTCCACTCTCTAAGTCTCCCAAGCCATTGGATGTTTCATCAGGTTATGGTGCGCGAAATCAGTCAAAACCAGTAAACAAGGTAGAGTACTATTTCTTTCTGTGGTAGCATTATATTCTGTTATCTCGGGCAATTTTAATGATTTTTTTCAATGATCTTTAGGCCTCGCTGCGTCCCCCAAGTCTTCAAACAGAAGCACTTGCGAAAGGTTACTTTTCTGTAGCAAAGGTTCCGGTCTATAACCAAGGGACGGGTGGACTGCTCTATCCAAACAATTCTCCAACTTTAAAAACAAATGCAAAGGGCTGGGGTGGCTCTGAGAAGTTGAAGCCAAGAAGTAAGGCTAATGGTGTTAAAGATAGTAATCTGTTTAATGAGAAGAACCATGGTCCCAGAACAACCAATCCTAAAGGTGCATTGGTGTCTGGTGCTGACAAGGAGAATGGAAAATCTGATGGCATAGCCTCTGTCATCAAGAAGGAGCAATATAACCTCCCCGACTTTCCAACCAAATACGAGCAAGCACTTTTCTTTGTCATCAAATCTTACAGTGAAGATGATATTCATAAAAGCATCAAGTACAATGTGTGGGCTAGTACTCCCAATGGAAATAAGAGGCTGGACAATGCGTATCAAGATGCACAAGAGAAGGTGGCACAGAAGGGCTGCAAGTGTCCCGTCTTCCTCTTCTTTTCGGTATGCCCTAGATTTAGACCATTATTTTTTATGCAGGAGTTTCCTGCTGCAGCTTTTAGGCCTTTGGTCTCTGAAATGATTTACTAATGCCATCTTTGCTTGTGTCGTGGTTTATGATGTGCTTCAGGTTAACGCAAGTGGTCAGTTTTGTGGAATAGCTGAGATGATTGGTCCTGTCGACTTCAATAAGAACATGGATTTCTGGCAGCAGGATAAGTGGAATGGTTATTTTCCGGTCAAGTGGCATATCATAAAAGACGTCCCAAACCCGCAATTACGACATATAATACTTGAGAACAATGAAAACAAACCGGTGACTAATAGTAGAGACACTCAAGAGGTGTGTATAACCAACAAGTTCGATTTTATTGTATTTTTTCTGTTGGTACGAGCAAGCATAAATCTGAGACTACATTGTATTTTGCAGGTGAAGTTCCTTCAGGGTATTGAAATTCTGAACATATTTAAAAATCATATGTCGAAGACATCGATACTGGATGATTTTGATTTCTATGAAAGCCGCCAGAAAATGATGCAGGAGAAGAGGATCAGACAATCTACACCATACTACGAACTGCAGGTATGCTGCGACTCTTCCTTTCTCTCAATTCTTTTCGGTCTAAGTAAAAGTCTTGCACATATGCATAAAGGATCAAAAAGACAATATTGGGGTTGGAGAGGAACCAGGAATCATGTGTTAGAAAGATGATTCTTTTTAATTACAGAAGGATTAAGAATAAAGCAAGTAACAAAGTGGAGAGTGTTGCATTGAATTTTTTTTTGAAATGGGATGACTTTATTCTATTCTTTCAGATAGGATAATAATTAATATATTTATGGGAATTAATTTCCGCACTCTGTTTTTCTTACCCTGCATTCCTCTCTTTTTGTTAATCATTCAAAGAAAGAATATAGGGACAGAAACAAGGGGAGTGCCGAAGGACAAAACGGGAGAGTTTAATTTGTTCTTTTGGTTTGCGTAAAATTTGTTTTTTTCTTGTTGGAATGTTAACCAGAAATTGTTATTTATGTTGCAGCAGAAAATAAGTGAGTTAAGTATCAGTGCTGAGTAGGGGCCTCAAGTTAAAGGCAAAGGAAAGGATGCAGAGATATGGGCATATGACAGATTATACACCAGAAAATCGGAGTCAACGTTTCAAGCAGCAGTTGAAAAATGTAAATTTGCAGATGGGCAGAAAAATGAAGATGTGTCGCCGTTGCCGTTTCCCGTAGGAAAAAGGAGATGCGAAATGCTGGCTTTGGAAGCACCCAACGATTCATATGCCTATGGAATCCAAGTTCTCTTTCCCTCCTCTGCCTAAATACATTAGCTTTTGTTCCTTCAGCATAAAAGTGTATTTGGTTCTTTGTTTTGTGTTCCCACCCCTTGCTTCTGTTCTTCTGATATTCACAAATGTAATTGTCAAAAGGATCAAAAAAAAAAAAAAGATGATAGTTTACTTCTGAAAGGATCTCGCAGTAGGAGAATAATTTTTTTCCCATTTTCTTTGGGTAAATGTAAATGTAAACAGGAAAAAAAAAATGCTGATAGCTTTAATTTCTTAAAACACATCTCGGTGGGGGAATAATCAACAAAATGTTATTCAACTCAATGTATACATTGTGACCTCAAACAAATTCAAATATGCAGGTCAATTGGGAATCAATACATTCTGGTGAAGCGAAAAGGTAACCGGAAAGTTGGAAACCAACTATTTCCGGCAAATTTATCCGAATAGCAAAAGAAAAGCAGAACTATGATATAACGAACGAAATAGGTCAATTTCGCATCCTTTTTTCCGCAACGAAAAAGTATACTACGCGAAAGCTTGAAGGATGCAAAATATTAGGCAGGTGCTCCATCATGAAGGAAGCAAAAAAGGATTTACAAACGACTCGCTGAGCACCGGCACACTTAACTAACATCTTTCCAAAATCCATATTCTATGGACAGTAACCATGTCCCTCAAATTGCCTAGAGATTTTTGGAACATCGTAAATCGCAACTACAAAATGGATGCAAAAATAAAGAGAATCCCCTGTGCTCATTTCAATGGCAGTATGGGGGGATAAAGTGCAAATTTCTTATAAATTTTGGCCTCAACCTTGATCGCCAGATGTTGACCCACGAGGACGTCCACGCCCACGTCCACGTGCACGTCCAGCAGGTGCACGTCCAGCTCTTCCAGTTTGTCTTCCAGCTGGTCCTCCACGACCTGTGCTTAGTGAAGTAGAAAGCCCAGCCTGTTGTCTTCGGCGTGCATTCTCCAGAGCTCGTGTTGTTAAATTTATGGTAGTTGACGGATTAGTCGCAGGAGACACCTGTCTCACCTCATCTGCAGTAACACTGGGACTAGTTTGTTTTAAAACGCTAACTTCTGCTGTAGTACTTGTTGAAGGGGTATCAACGATTACTGAGGTAGCTTCGGCAGCCTGATCAGTCTCCATCGCAGTTTGGTCATTACCATCAACTGACTTATCAGAACAATCAGCAGTTTCTTCAGTTGCATCAATGTCATCATTAAGAACCTCTGGAGAATTAACCTCACCAATATCCACAACAGAACCAGCAGCAACACCATAATCATCACCCCTAGCTGGGGAAGCCTCGGGAGTTGTTACAGGTTCAGGTTGAACTTCCCCTATTTCAGGACTGCCCATCGGATCACCACCTTCAAGCTCAGAAATATCAGGGACCAGCTCTCCCTCTTCTCGGTCTCCTCCAAATTCACTGGACTGTTGCTCCAGCTCAACCTGATCTTTGGCTCCATCGTGTGACGGCATATCTTTTCCATCTGATCCATCCACATTCTCCCCCAAATCACTATCCTTCTCAGGTTGTGATTCAACTTGACTCGAACCATCAAACTGTCTTTCATTTGGCTCTTCAACCTTCTCCCCAGCAGTCTCAGTTTCTTCTTTCTCAGCATCAACAGCAGCTTCCTCATTTGAACCTTGCGGCAAATTAACAGCGATATCTAAAGGTTCATCTTTGACTGGAACACTCCCAAGATTTTCGGAAGTAGCAGATGGCTGCCCTTCACTCCCCAGTGGAGAATCTGAACCTTTGGACTTCTTTGACACAGGTGCTGCCACATCAGGACAAATTTCCCCTTGGTTATTTGATTCCTCTCGGGACTCAAAAGTAGACGAAGAAAGACGTTTCCGAAGCAGCGGTTGTGTCAAAGTAGCATTGCCTTGAACTTCCATTTCATTCGATGGTGCTTGTTTGCCCCCATTGCGGGTCCCTTCCATCTCTGACATCTCTGCATCACCTTGTGGTTCTTCAGGTCTTACAAGACGGGGCCTAACCAGTCTCCTTCCTGGTTTACGAATTTCGACATTGCTTTTGGGTAAATTGATACTCTTGGCGCTTTCGGTTGCTTTGGATACTAAGCCCGTCGCAGGACTCATTGAAGACACAACAGTGGGTGCTTGAGCAGTACCTGCATGGCACACAAAGGTTAACGAATTTACACATGAATAAAGAAACAGCAGCATTTACGAAATAAAAGATGGGAATAAAAAAATGTACCAGAGGTAGCCGCTAATGAAGTATCTGCAACTGGAGGAGTGGTGTCTGCAAGAACACCATGAGCTCCAAACTCACTGTGAACTGAATGTGCTGCCTTTTCGAAATTTTCGACAGCTAAGCCGTAGGCAGCAGCAAGACCATCCAGTATGGTTCCCGAAAGCAGTTGAACAACTGAGGTACCCTGAGATACATGGAATATATTATTAAAACAAACCCAGGTGAAATAGCAAGTATAAAACATGGTTTTGAAATATGATGAACAAAGTACGTAAAACAGCTTATATTCAAAAGGTGAGTGAAAGGAATCTGCTTTCCAGTTTGATAAATAACAATCATACCTCAGGGAGACTGTCTTTTGCATGTTTCAGCTTTTCAAGTTCATCTGAAAGCTGCTTCAGAGCCTGCTTATGCTTCTCAAGGTCATTCATGAACTTCGTCTTGTCCTAAAGCAAAAAATATCACATGCATCATTTCGTATGACAGCTTATATTCACATTGAAATTAAAGGACTAAGAACACGTCCAGCTGAATTTCAGAATTAAACCCTAGTATATATGGGTAGAATGCATTTTTACAACAATGGACACATACCTGTTCAACATTAGCATAAGAATCCTTTACAGCCTTCTCCATCTTCACGCGCTTTGATCTCTCCATCCGATTTTCGTCCTTCTCCTTTCTCAGCTCCTCTCTCTGCCTCTCCAAATGCTTTTCCAGAAGCTGGGCGAGCATAGTAAATAAGTCACAACTTGCTAAAGAGGTCAAAGAGATATAGAAAAAAGAAAAATGACTATTAAGATCAACCTGAATTTTCTGGTCTTTCTCTTCCCTAATTGCCTGCTCCCCGGTACTATCCCCTGAAGCTCGTTTCACTGTAAGACAGTCAGATAATAGAAATAAATAAATGAGTGGATTATTATATATATTTTACAAAATGAAAGGAAAAAGACTGATGGATGGTTTTAACTTACCTAGTTTGACTTCCTCCAACTGTCTAGATAGAGCTTGATTCTCCTTGCTCAGTTCCTCCTTTTCCTTTGAAATGGTCTCTTTTTCTCTTGAGATCATTTCAAGCCTCCTCTGCAGAAGCACAACTCTAAATGTCAAAAACTGGTCAAGAGAGGATTACAAATAATATATGCAATTAATTTCAGGTGATAAATGTTCCTTATAAAGGACATGAAATTTTTAAAAACCTTATACTGAGCAGCCATCTTCCTTTGCTTCTCGATATCTGATTTTAGACTTGCCTGTGCATGTCAGCCATGAGAAGGATATACATCAGAATTGTATAAGAAATCCAATGGCAAGCACTTCTCCAAATCTGATATCTGATCTTAGAATACAGAAATTAAGGTGTACCTCAACTTGCAAAGCGTCACTCATTCTCTTCTCCATCTCAGCCAGTTCCAATCTGCAGTTTGCAATATCTCGCTCCAGACGTGATACAGTCTCCAATTTTTCTGAAAGAAGTTTCTTGACTTCTACTATTTGAGAATCCTTCTCCTCCAATTTTTTCTAAGGACGTAAACAATGAGAATTAAAATAAAGATAAGCACAAGAAATCACATAAAATATTTGGAGGGAGCTGAAACAAAGTGAGATACAAATGGATTAATAAGCACACCACCGTTTGTTGCCCTAGTCACGTATTCAATGTACATAAATCAAATAAAAAAGTAAACCAAAAAGGAGACAAACAACTTAAAGTTTATCGCATGCATTAACATAACCACTGATAAAACATTAAGGACAGGTTAAAATACTCCCATCATCTGTAATGCTTTTCAACATCTTTTTAATGTGGACAAGGATTCAAACATATCAACAATAACATGTCAGTATATCTCAACTAAGAGGCGAAGATATAATAACTAACGAGAGCAATGCAATGCAAGCTTAAAGCAATTAATATGCTTATCAAGGTGTCAGCCTACCTTCAACTGACGAACATCATCCTTCGTGCGATCATAATCTTCAACATCAATATTTCTATACCTTTCAAGTACCTTCAAGAAATAGAGTACATAAGAATATTGAATATATTTATTTAATCAGTGCATGCCTATATATAGCTGCAACAGGTACTACCACAAAATCGGCAGACTGTACAACTTTTCTAATGGTATTAAGGTCCAAATGAGTCTCTCAGATACCAGGCATAGACATACAATTATAGATATCTAGCTCTCTGGAGTCTACACAGGTCTCAGTTGGACTTTTAGTATGTATTTCTATGTTTAGATTAGGTTGAAGTGTGCAGGGAAATTTTTTAGAGTATATAGTTCTCAGAATAAAGACAAAATCCTAGGAGAATCCCCCATCATGGACTGTAAACATATTTTTGCAATTACTAGATGTGCTTGCAGCGAAGAGACAGAAAGCAGTTCCAAGATCAATACCTCACGAACCCTCTTTTCTGAGTGTTCTTTCTCTGTCTTTTGCATTTCAATTTCTTTCTTACAGGCTTCCAACTCAATCTGTCTCTCTCTTAGCAATCTCTCGAGGTTCTCAGTCTCAGCATTAGCTTTTTGTGATATTTCACGCAATTTCTGAAACAAAATATAATATAATAAATCATATTTACATGGACGAAAGACAATTATCTAGACGGAGGGAATCCTCAAATAAGGACTTTCTCCAGTAAAAAAATTGAAATACCTGGCATTCCTCAAAATTGTGCTTGTTTTCTTCTCTGAGTTGGATATTGCTTTCACGAAGTAAGTTCATTTCTCTAATCTGCAAAGACATTTCATCATGATAGCATAAAGTTAGAAGGGGGAAATAGTATGCACTGGGGTATAATCTCAAAATAGTCTGCTGTACAAGGTCCAGAGAAACACAGAATAGAGAGTTCAGTGTCAAATAAAAAAAGGTCAAACCGTGTAGAGTATACTAACACTGCAAATGGGGTTTGAAAAGCACTATATTACAACAAAATAATGCAAAGAGATCAAGGAATAACAGCTAAGAAGCAGAATATACATCTGGATTTTGAGAACAATACTACACGACGAAATGAAACTAACCTGTAGTTGCAAGGATTTCATTTCCTCCTCCGTGAACAACGATCTTGAATTCGTGCGTTCAGCATGAAGTGATGACTGGGCTGTTTCTGAAGCCTTGAGGGCACTCTCAAGCTACAAAAACAAATATCAAATGAGTGCATGAATTCAACCAAGGACAGATGAAATAACCATGATAACACATAAGAAATACAAAAAATCACAATAGACAAACATCCGCAGGCTAAATGCAAGAACACATAGTACCATCACATGATTGGAACAAAAACATCTCCTATTCAGAAAATTTCTAGGACAACACGGCAACATTTACAAGGCTTTCATGTCAAGAGTTAAAGTTTAATTACAACCTCATTTTTCCATTTGTATAAAATAACAAATAATGGTGGATAAGCACTCACTTGTGACTGTAATCGAAGTTTTTCTTGTTTCAATAAGGAAATCTCTGTCTCTGCCTGTCAAGGTTAAAACAATAATAATATCAAATTATACTATATATAAGTCTCTGCCTGTTAAGAGAGAACATTAATAGCAGCAAAAAGAACTTACAATTTCTTTCGTCCGTCGAAGATAACTTATCACATTTTGTAAACCAGCATCACCAGAAGTATCTGGACCAGTGCTTGCAGAAGTTCCGACTGGACCACGATCTCTTTCAGTCAGTTGAATGTGCAAAGCCTCAAGTTGACTGTGCAGTATTTTGTTCTGCAAATAAAGTTGGAGCTTCAGAAGAAGACAAGGGAATATGAAAAAAGAAAATTTCAAATATGGCACAAAATTTCAATAACATGTGCTAAATGCAAAGTTCAGTCACAAAATTTCATCTTAAGTATCAACTCAAGTTCTAAAATTGGTTATCAAAGACAGGACTTGGTTTCAACATACTTGACTCGTACATATTATTAACAGCAATTGACTCGACCTCAAGATATTCACATAAAACTGACAGAAAAAGAGAACAGTCTGCAAATCATGACAAAATTAGATTTAATATGCACTGCAATAACCTGTTCGTTGATTTCATTGTACTTCTTCTCGGCAACATTTTTTGATTCTTCTAACATTGTCTTCTCAAATTCCCACTTAGACTTGAGTTCATTCTGTAAGTAAAATAAAACAAAATCAGGTTGCATAACACAACCAAACAAGACTTACAGCAAACCAACAATTCCCACGAGAGAGTAAGTTACATTTTCACTTTTGAGTGCATCAGCCAATTTACGCAACTCTGACGCTTCTTCCTGGAGCATAGCAAAAGCTTGTGATGTCTTAGTCAACTCCTGTATTGTCTCCGACTGGAGGATAACCTGAACGAGATAAAGAATCATTCCTTACCCATCAGTGAATGAAATGTATATGAGGGTGAAATATATGTAAAAGATGACAATCTCAAGTGCTCAACACCTACTGAGGGAAGATTATAGAAATCACTGTTTAATTAACATCCTTTTATTGGGATTAACCTGTCTTTCATAATTGGCCTGAGCAGAACGCCATCGCTGATGTTCTTTCTCCAAGTCTTCTTTCAAAGCAGATATCTGAATCTCCAGTGACACAATTTGGGAACTACAAATAAAACAGAGATGAGATGCCAAATGGAATAATCAAATTCATGACATAATGAAAAATAAGAGAAACCCACGTTTTAGTTGAGGTTTCTTCCTTTAGACTTGTAATTTCTGATAGAGTGGAAGAAAGTGCTTCTTCCTTCCCTGCAGCTGCTGAAGCAACTTCTTGAGACTTCAAACTACACTCGTGTTCAAGTTCAGATACTCTCTCTCTTAGAGAAAGAAGTTGGGCTTCAAGCAATTTCTTCAGTTTTTCAGCCTGTAAAGTATTTGGGATCATAATTCAGTATAAACTGATGGACATTGAAGTACTAATTCATCCAAAAACTAAATACACAGTAGTACCTCAATCTTGAAGTTTTCATGGGAAGATTCCATCTGCCTCAATGCATCTTCGTTTACTTGAGCTATGCTCTTATACTGCGAAATTAAAATATAGATAAATCATAAGTTTCAGTAGGCTTTAAGATATTAAGCATGTCACGAAATAGTATGACGCAGCGGGAAAATAAGATAGAAGGATTGACAAGCGGTCAAATCCAATAGTATAAACTGAAATCCATCAGTATTCCGGAGTCCACCAGAAAATAGAGAAAACTCTTAATTTGATTGATAATAATATGAATAATCTGAATTACAACTCCAGGATAAGCCTTTATATAGGCATCAAACCCTAATTCTAGTAGTAATTGGGAATCTAATGAATAAAGGAAACATAAAAGAAAATCCTAATTAACTAGAGAAAAGGAAACCTAATCCTTATGGGACAAGGAAAGATAAAATTACCCAAAACTTATGATAATTGCTCAAAAGTGCACGTCTAATGCGCTTTCATTATACCCGTTAAGTGTTTTTCTCTAGTAATTTATCGGACTTGCACTTTATTATGTATAAATGGTCAAATAGGCTTTATATCTAATTTGTTTAATTTTGACCTTTGTTAATGTGCAGAACCATGGGAATGATGTATGGCAAATAAAAGATGAGGAAAGTGTGGGTGAATTTTCGGCAAAAAAATAAGAATAGAGTTGGGCTAGGAATAAAGAGCCCATATTATAAGTCAGGAGCAGCAAACGCATCAAAGTATTGGAGTGGGCGCTTCAAATTCCAAAACTCTTGGCAAATTAGAAGTAGCGTTGTGCCTCTGGTGTGGCAAGTCGGCAAGAAGAGAAAACCAAGGAGAGGGCTGAGAGCAAATCGGAGAAGATGTTGGGCCCTTTTGTCCTGATAATTCTCCTAGGGCTGAAGGAATTTCACAGTTATAAAAAGCTACAGCTGCTAGTTCCTGACCTCTCTCAATTTTTTCCATCAATTTTACTTCAAACTTTTTACGGTGATTTTCGTTTATGGAAGGGGAAAACCTATACTATGGTTATGTAGTTTTATTATTTCAATTCTATTTCGGAGTTTCAGTGTCAATTTTACATTGTGGATGTTCAATGGAATTTTTTATTTATTCTATTTTCAAATTGATGAATGTTAGTTGTGATTCATAGGTTCAATCAAGTTTTTCCTATAGTTTTGTATCAACATTCATTCTTTTAGAGAATTGAATAAATTAGTAGTTAAGTATGATTTCGACGGAGTAGTTTCTTAATATTTTGTTGCCATAGGCACAAATTATATTTGGGATTATTTCTATAAGGAATTGAATGCACATTTTGTTTCGAACATTCGCAATGGAAAATTACTTTTCAAATGTTTTATTTTGAGAGAAATTTAATTGCCATATCTTCCGATTGAGTGTGCTTCATGTTTGTATCTCAATTGAGTTATAAAAGGATTCGAAATAGTGAAATTGCGTAATTGTATGTAGGTGGAACCCCGATGCTTTAGTGTTTTTAATTACTGAAGTTTATTCTAAAAATTACATCTCATTTGATATTGTTTCTTTGTTTCAGTTTTCGAAATATTCTGCATTCTTTTTCAACGCTCTCCATGGATGCGACACTCGTACTTCCGAGTTATATTATTGTGCGACACCTGCAGTTGGGTTTAGCAAGCGACTTAAACTTTCCCAAAACCTATTCAAGCAACCCGAATATTCCAACGATATGCCTTTTCATATTTTATCACAAAATACTTTATGGTTGAATGTGAATTTTCTTTCTTGCGTCGTCTCTTGCCAATTGTCCACCATTGTCTTTTCTCTAATTTTAGCGGCTTTAATCTACCCCAATTTTGTCCTACATCATAGTACGTACCTGTAGCATGTGATCCTTGTTAGCTTGCACTTCCTCTTTCAATTTTTCAATCTCTTCCTTTGCAGCACGCAATGCCACCAAAGCCTAATCAAGCAAGTCAACGTCAGGATCAACTGACTCAAAACTCAATACAAAAGAATGGTACAAGCTCCCAAAATCGAAAACAACCACCGTCAACAAAATGAAAATAAACAAATGCATAGGTTGCATCTATGGAAATTGTGAAATATTAATATCAGTAACAAAGAAAAAAGCAGATGCATAATATTACAAATGGTAACCCCGGAAACATCAATTAACAAAGAAAAAGTAAGCAACATTCAAGAAATAGGCAAGGTAAACGGCAGAACTGACCTCATCACTTGTCAAAGAGGATGATCCACTCCCACCATCGACATCAACAACCTGCATCAGTACGAAAAGAGATGTGGGGAAAACTATATCAGAATTACTTCAGTCCATATTAAGGAAAATCAAAAAAGGTTTAAGAATATGACATATATCACAAAAGAACTTCAAACATGTAAAAAACACCGCTTATTAGAAAATATACCTTAACATCTGAGGATTTAATCCTTTTGTCCAGATCAGTCAGTTTAGCCTGTGTTATCAACAAAAAATTCAAATCTTAACTTGTAAATCATAGACATTGAGCTTATTCTGTGAGCCAATTGAAACTGCGCTTACAAACATATAGGGGAGAGTATATATATAGAATATGAAAATGAAGGGAAAAAGGACCTCGGCTACAGCAGCTCTAGTCTCAGCAGATGCAACAGCATGCAAAGCATTAGCCAACTCTTTTCCCATTTCTTCAACTTGTCTCATGGCATTTTGTATGGACTGCTCACGGTCAAGTGTGAGAGTACGGGCATTGTTTCGCTCTTCTTGTAGATCTTTCTTGACATCAGCCCACTCCCTCTGAAAATGTAATCTAACTTTGTAATATTTACACCCTTAAATAAACAGACCTTAACATTAAGTATGGTTTCAATTTGAACACTTCCACATGGATCAAATTAACAGTGTAACCCAGAGAGAAAAACCCATAGACAACAACCCCATCAACCAGGAAGAAAAAATTATCTGAAGCATCACGTACAAATGGAGTTAGAGGTGGAACATTATGAGTACATACCTCTATTTGTTTTGTATACTCTTCTTGTCTTCTCCTCTCAGCAGCTCTTGCCTCCTGTAGTTGCACGATATAAAATCAAATAGAGAAATGAGATGTGAGATGTGAGGGATGAACATAAACATCCAATAAAAATTAACTTAAAAAGAACATGAGTGAGATGAGCTACCTCACGAATTTCCTCGGCACTCTGAATAGTGTCCAAGCTAGCCTGCAGTCTATAGACCCTTTCCGACAAACAACGAACTTCGTCACAAGCTCGCTTCTCAGCATGTTCCAACATTTCCTTTTCATGCTTCAAAACAGACACCTGTATTGAAACAAGATGTAAAGTGAGAACTTTCAAATGTAACCATGCTTCGTAAACTAAGATAATAAGCGTCACCTCCATAGTCAACTTCCTAGTACGCTCCTCAGCAGTTTGAACAGATTCAGAACTTTCACGCAGCTTTCGTTGGTATTCAACTATCAACTGAGAGAACTCAACGTTTCTTGCTAAAACACCATTTGTTTGATTTCTCTGATATTTTATGTTTTACAAACAAGAAAACATAAATTAACACTTGAACAGATATTAGTCATATCATTAAAACTTAAAAAACAATAATATATATACATAGAAATACAAAAAATGAACCATTGGCAGAGAGAAATATTTGACAACACATTCTAACAAAAAGATCACCTGATGCTCAAATTCTTTCATAAAGCTCTCAAGTTTATCTCGAGAAAGATTTGCTTCCAAAGCCAACTTGTCACGCTCTGACCGCAACGACATGATCTCACTCCTGACCATAAAACACCAAGTGTTATTGAACAGGCAACTAAATAATAAACTAACCAAAAAGAAGAGGCATTGCAGAAACTTTTACTATACTATTGTAACGAGTCAAAATAATAGTAGGCACCAAGATTATGACAATAATAACTATTCAAAAAATTGACTTGAGGTCAAAAGTCTAGATAAATACCAAGAGACTTGCACGTATAAAAAGCATCATTTAGAATACAATAAAACATCTCTGAGGAAGGAAAGTTAACAACTTTGTTTACCTGGTCTTTGCCAGATCTTCCTCCAAACATTTCACTCGTTCTGCAGCCTGGTCTTGGGCCTTTCTTGTAGCTTCCTACATTAGTCAATATTTTCTATCATATTTTATAGCAGTACGAATTACCAAGTAACAACAATACCAAACATGCACTTCCCTAGATAATGTAGTGATCACAATACCTGAGAACTCTCAAGGAGAAGCTTGATGTCAGTTCTTCTTTCTTCTGCAAAAAACAATAAGTAAGTTGTACCACAATACTATTTTTGCATTGAAGCAAAATACATTTAAGACCTCTCAATCTACAATACTACTCCACCTACTAGCAAATCTAAAGATAGTCACAGCTTTTTTAGAGGTTTATATGTATGTATATATATGTAGAGAGAGAGAGAGAGAGAGAGACAGCATATTTATGAATTGTACTTCCTTTGATCTTCAGAATTTTTTTACAAATATATAGTTTGCAAGAGGCAGACCTGGAGCAGCTTCTTCTATACGAGGACCAGACGAATGAAGTTTATGCTCCTCTTCATATAGCCTTTTGTACATTGCAACCTAGGTAGAAATTATGAAGACGCAAGAGTCAGGGCAATCATTTCATCATCAGTATGCAACTGCCATCACAAAAAGGAAAAAAGAAATATAGTACAATGACAAATACGTGCGCCCTTGCTCCTCAGAAGGCTTAAGAAGAGCTTACAGAGGTGTGAAGGGATTCAATCATGCGCCCTTGCTCTTCAGCTCTTTGTAACACTGCCGCAACTCTAGAGGCAGCTTCATCAGTGTGTTTCTTGATCTCCATTTCAAAATTCTCCTGTAGTTCAAGATTCACACCAACTCATCAAATAGTTTTCACAAGCAAAGGTGGTAGTACTAACTACTAAGCTAAACAAACAACCTCCATACTGACAAACATTGAAACTCAGACCAACCTTGAACTCCATTTCCCTATTTTCAAGCTGGTCAGAAAGATTGCGAACAAGGCTCCTGAGCTGCACATTCTGATCAACTAGTCCATTTATGTCCTTGAAGGTCAACTGTTTGCATTGTTATACCCAAAAGAAATTAGATACAATCAGCCATACACAAAAAATAAAAAGCATATGTTTGAAGTGACATATTAAAGAAAATGAGCATCAAGCTTTACGAGATGTTCAGGTATGACTCTCTCAGCATCAGATTCAGTGTTCATCTCAACAACGGCAACAGTACCATAGTCATGACTATCATGACCAGATGATATCCCACGAAGCTGTATATCACGGCATTCCTTCAGAAGGATTGTCACCTACATGTTATCATAGAACACAAGAAGATAATTAAATAATGGAATAAAACAAAAGGAACAAAAAATTTGAACTCATAGTGACCAATAAAGGTTGCACATTTTTGCACTTAGCGGGAGTGTATTTTCCAATAGATATTGAATGGCAATAGGACACCACAAACTATGGCAAAAGGTTATCTTGTAAAACATCATGCAATGTAGTCAGGCAAAATGTATACAAGCACTGGATTTAGTACAAAAGCATATTGACCCATGTGAAAGACATGTATTATTAAGTGTAATGAAATTCCCAAACTTACATTGTACAATTATATCATGCATAAATCGTAAACATCCATTGATTGAATATTATTTATATTAACAACTACGAATTTGATAAATTTTAAAATGAATGTTCTTACAATTCTAAAACAAATTCAGTTGTATAAAAGAAGACATAATCAGAAAGACTTTAAATGAGTAACACTAGATTAACCAAAATGATATAATTCTAGAGACAAATAATAGCACGAATAAATAGCACATGATCTTGAAATATAAAAATGGATATTTGATTAATATAGTGAAGTATCTTGTGAAACCTATGAAGCATGGATACGGATACGGATATAGATACGGTGTGATACGAATTAATGTTAGTGCGTAATGTGTTGCCGTGATCCACTTAAAGGTCTGATTAGACATTAGACAGTAAATTGAGGATGATGATCTGTATGGCGTATTTTTACTACTGGTATGTTGAACAAATGAAGGTTATATAACATTGCCACTTCATAGACACGCCAAAAACAAGAATTTTTTAAAGAACAGTCATTCAAACGATACGCGCATCTTATTATCAGTCTGCGCCTTTCTATTACCTCTCGCTGGAGATCAGCAATCTCTTTTCGTGCAAAAGTGTAGTCACGCTCATGCCTCCCTACCTCAGCCTGGAAAAAAAATGCGTAAGTATATATGACAGACAATAATGAAGTATCTACAAAAATCAGGATAACGTCAAAAACCTTTAACTCCTGGATGGTCTTCTCCAAGTTTGCCTGTTCAGAAATCGAGTTCTGCAATTTTTCGTTGATCATAGAATATGCCTCAATCATTCTCTCATGTTCCACTGCATAGATGACAACAATAATTTCAGTGCAACAAATAGTATGTTGTAAGTTGCAAGTTGAAAGCAACAAGTTTACCTCATCAACTCACCAAATTATTATTATTTTTTTTAATAATAAACACATGGTTCAATCATATGATCAATCAGAAGTAAAAATAATGGATCTTTTTTTTTTTTTTGCTTTTGTTAGCCTAAACGTGGATATTTATATGAACCAATTATGCAGCAGTAGAAATTGTCCAGAAACAACTAGATGAGGTGCCAAACTCGTAAACCAGAAGTCTAACTCTTTCTTATATAGCCTAACTGCGATGGACCTAAATGACCACAAACGGTGTCATGTTGCAACTGAAATTGGGATCACAATTGAGATGTACCTCAGGGAGGCAACAAATGTGCTCTGTTCTTTATAATGGCTGTTTAGAACTAAAGCATCACTAGTTGGACTCTTAGTAATTCAGGGGAATGCCTACTCATATACCATGTAAAACATTTCTATAATTTATTTTCATTCCCTACAGATGCTATTAACATTTTTGGTCCTCATCCTAGCATGCAATAGACTTCTCAAACACATAAAATGTCAAACAATAGAATGTAATGTCTCAATTCCTGATGCAGAGTAAGTATTAATTCACTTCATCCTTATTCACGAAAGATGATCATTGATATCAATAGTAAAACATGATTGCTTCCAATATAAGAATATACCTCCTATACAATATGTAGATGTTCATATATATATATAAGAATATACCTCTTTCATCCAAAATGACTTCCGCTTTCTCCTCTATTTCATATAAAACCTGCAATAATTGGAGTCAACACAGAAGTAAATCAGCCTAACACATAAAAAATTGGGTTAACAATTTGATAAAAAAAGGTTTTATCAGAAAAAAAAAATCTGTATGCAAACACAAGTCCCACAATTTTATGCAAGTTCAACAAACACAGGCACTATATTGAGTATTGTCCATTCCTAAAGAGATGACGCATTACAAATCACAATGTAGATCGTACCCGTTGCAAGACTGCCTCAGATTCCTTCCTTCCCAACTGCTCATGACGAAAGGCATCAACGGCCTCTTGGTACTTCGCATACATTTTTGCAAGCTATGTAAGGAGGGGAGGCATTCAGTAGAAAAGTCAAGAAAGAAACTACAAACTATAGACTGAAGAGATGACAAAATATGAAATATATTGAAATAACTACTCACACTCCAGCCATCCCGCAGAAGTGAAGCTGCTAATGCTGTTCCTGAAACACCAGCAGGAATCTTTGGGACAACCGCTCGATCAGCCTCAATAATGTCGGTTGATTCAAATGAATTCATCCATCTGCAACATAAAAATCAAGTAAGACAAAATAGTTACCTGCGTATCAGTACAGAGTCTTATAGGAGCTCCAAACCAAAAATTCTTCAAACAAAATAAAATTGGACGTACGCTTCTGTACTAAAACTACTGAGTGGAAGAAGATTAAGCTCATTTGATTTCCTGCTAGCTTCGATTTCAGCTTCACATTTTTCAAGTTTCACCTTCAGATCTGCAGCTTCCTATAATCATCACAACCCAAAAGGACCAAAAAATAACAGAGAAACCTTGTTACGCACTGCCTGTACTAAAGGAAAAAACTAAACAACATAATGAAACTTAAGACACCTTTTTGTCTGGGTTTAGGAATTACCAGCAATATCCCATCTCTATTCTCAAAAATAGAACAACAAAGTAAATTATGGCATACTTCAAATCATATCATTGTACCAAAAAAAAAATTGCAGAATAACTATGCTCATGAAAATTTAAAAATATTAAACCCTTGCATCAATGGGAATACGGGAAGAAACGCATCTACCTTCTCAAATTGATTTCTTGCAGACTCTGCCCCTTCAAGTCTTTCCTTGTAATCATTTTCCACTTGATTCAAATGTGTCTACATGATAACACGCAGAAAATTATAATACAGAAACTCCAAATAAAAAATAAAATAAAGACAAACAAGATTAACCAAGAAATTATCACCTCCAGAGCCTTGATCACACCTTCAAGCTCTCCTGCCTTTTTGGACCATTCCTCAGAACTTTCTTTGTATAGTTCAACAAGCTTATTTAACTGCAAAAACAACAAATTTTCACATTAAATATAACAAAATAAGTAATTACAGAAGCCAACCATTGTCATACAACTAATCTTCCACATTCTCAAAGCAGAAAACAAGTCAGTTCATACATAACATATAAAACTCAATTCACATCGACTGCAGTTGAACATATGGCTAAATAAAATAAATTTTAATATAAAAGATATTTCAAGGAACTCACTGTTGAGAGTTCAGCAGTTAATCGCTCTTCATTGGCTGCAGCAGCATCTTTAGATGAGTGTAGCTCCTATAAGCGTTAAATAAGTATCAACAAGTCAGTTCATACATAACAAAAGAGCCACACAAAACATATTTTAGAACACCAAATGGAATGTATCCCCACCTCCTGTAAAGATGTTAGCTTGACGTCTAGTTCCCTCACTCTTTGCTTGTTCCATTTTAAAGAGCTAGAGCAATCATTGAATTGTCTCTCAACCTGAAAATGTTAAAAATCAAGTACATTCACAAAGCGATCAATACATAAATGTATGTGTATTGGCATGCTTACACGGACATATGCCACGTTCGTATAAGACAAATCTGCCTCAACATTATGCTTTATATATGCCCACATAAAACACAGAGAATCTATTTTTATAAATAAAAATACACTTACATTTGCAAGCTTAGAAGACAAATCTGCCTCGAGATCAGCATGCGTTCTACGAAGCCGAACGAGACTGTCAACTTTCTCTGTTAACTCATCATTAAGCCAGACATTATGCCTCTCAATAAGTTCTTTCTCCTGTAAATTATAAAATTTAGCATGGCAAACACATTTATGCTCCAGAAGATGTTGAAAGATAGTAGGGACCTACTACTTAGTCTTGGCCAACTAAGCCACCACATTTAACGTTGTTTTCCAATGGTGAGGAACTATCAAACTAATATGTAGCAGCATAAGAGACAGTGGAACGGTGAACTAAAAATAAGATTCATTTTTTTATGTGAACTAAAAATAAATTTTGCTTAGGATTGACCTGTGATAGACGAGTACATGCAGCCTTGGTGCGCGCCAATTCTGCCTCGGCTTCGCTCAAACGAGCCTCCCTTTGTGCGGCATTGTCAGAAGAAAGAACCTTCAGAATCAACAAAGAGGAGGTGAAAATGTCAATGAATGTATGGCAGATATGGTTTCACCTTGGAAATGCTAAATGGGAAAGAAAAAAGGCAAGAAAGCTTACAATCCTGTCAATATAAGACTTGACGGTGGCATTCTTTTCACTTATCTCCAAGTCCTTTTGCTCCACCAACTCTATCAACTGCCTCTTCGATTTGTGCAGTTCCAATACCTCCGCCTTAATCCTCTCTATCTCCCCATCCTTCCCAATCTACACACAGCAACGCACGACCAAACGCATCAATACACCAAGATCAAAAATATATTCATACATACAAAAACCGAAAACCGAAAACTAAAACCAAACAAGCATAGAATTGTAGGCTATAACTATAGTAACCGCCTCAAAAACATTAACAAATACAAGCATTTGATTATGCAAATGCTAAAACAGAAAGCAACATGATGAAAACAGAATTGAAAGCAAAATCGAGCTTCTTACGGATTGGAGATGGAGCTGGTGCTTCTGGGACTGGAGCTCGGCGACCTCTGAGAGGCGGCTGTCGAGGGAGGACTGAAGCTGCGCGTATTGAGACTCGAGCTTGGAGAATTCCTCGGCGATGGAAAGGTACTTCTGCTCAAAGAGGGAGCAGGTCTGTTCGGCCGTGATGGAAGCGGCGTCGTTCTGGGCCCTGACGGTCTCTAGCTCCTTGTACAGGTCCCGAATAAAGGCGTCGGCTTTGTCCGCCACCCAAACGGCGTCGTTGCCGTGGCGGGAGAAGTCCTCGTCGGAGACGAAGAGCGGCATCGTTTTGGGGTATCAGGCAGGGGTTGAAGTTATATATCGTGCCCTAGCTTTGGGACGACGGATCAGAGGGAAAGTGACGATGGAATTAATTTGAAGGGGCGAGAGAGAGGGAGAGAGAGATAGAGTACTGGAAATATGCAGCGGTTCAGATTTTTTCTGTACGCCCTCCGGCCCTGGTTTGTTTCCGTTATTTGACCCGGACCTGGGCTGGTTCGGCTGGATCTTAATGGAGAGGAAGACCCGGGCTTATTATTAATCCGCTTCGGCCCTTCAAAATCTGTGATTATATATCAAGCTGGCCTGGCTCCTTCTTGCCTGGGCTAGAATATAACCTGGCCAAGAAGGCCCAACATAGAGTTTGTTTTCACTCATAAATGTGGGCCTTGTTTTTTGTTTTTTGTTTTTTAAGATCTGCGTAACAACAATTTTTGTTCTCATTCTATTAATTTTATTCATTTAAGATTTTGAAGGTTTTTTTAAATATTTAAAAATTTATGCAGTGTTTAATCGGAATTTTAAATGAGTATGTGACAATTCATGTGTATTTAATCAGGATCTTATATAGCAGTCCTTGACTAGCTAAGCATATCAAACATTGGTTCCACTTGCACTTGCATTCTTGCATAAGCACTGTCGTGCCCAATTCTAACACGTGACTGTCAGCACATGTTAAATTGACATGTAGCTCTTTTCATTTAAGTGGAAAGAGCTTATGCCTCTGCCATAAGAACAGTACCAGGCCTTAGGGGTTTTGCATCCGCAATCAAAGGATAGGTTAAACTTTTAGAATATCAGTCCAAGCTGCATAAGTATGATCCTTTTCTTTGCAACCAAGAAATGATGACATGAGAGGTGTTTTATCTTAACTAGTCCGTTGGAGATACTCTTTTAAAGAAATAAGAATTTTACTACTTCCTTTTATATTCTTTCCTTGAACAAAACTTATGTATGCATCCTGCAGCATGCTTCTATTTTCCGTTTTCGCCCCCCGCTAAAGCTCCTTTGTTTACGAGAGTAATAGATATACCTTCAGTTTGCTTCTAGCTTGATAAGAAATTTGTTTTCCCGTCTTTTTTGTTAGAAATTGCCAAAAACATTATGGAATAACACATGATTTTTGCAATAAATTAATATTACCACAATTAGCACTTGGGATTTGAACGGTCGAGATCGTACTCTTTCTTTCATAACCTGGGTCTCTATTGAGAGAGAAGCCAACCAATGTGCAAAATGCCCTTCAAAATGTCAAGCAAGCCTTTTTGAAAATTGATACATATATAGAGAAGATACCTAATTAACTTAGTGTCCATATATTAGTCACTAGTCCGCAATCAGAACAGAAGCACATGCCAATTGATTCAAAAAAACACTCAAAACCTCTCACATCAAATCCAAGAATACAATGGGGTATAATATTCCCCCAAAGCAAAAAAAAAAAGAGAGTTAGAAAAATACACTAACAACTCGATTAACAAAGCAATTGAGAGATATACATAATGGTAGTATCCCACACAGCCTGTTAAAGGAATTCAAATAATTCAAAGTTTGATGGGTCACATGGAAATAAAAAAGCAAAAACTGACACTCCAACACATGCCTTGCCTCCCAAATGCATATGCGCATGATGTCTGTCTCCTCCTTCAGCTCCCACTACACCACCACAACCCTCCATCCCAAACCTTCCTTTTATCTCCAATTATCAATCTCATCTGTCTACTTCAAGTTCAAACACATTAATTAGAAGAATTTAAGAATACTACAGTCAGTCATCCATGCATGCGAATCTTGATCGTTGATGCATTCTCGACGCTAATTGTGAATTCTGACTGTTGATGCATTTCTGACCCTATTTAAAATCTCACGGTCAGTCACAACTCTTTCGCTTACTCTAATATTATACACACAATTCACAACCATCAAAAGTAACTACTTTTTTGTTTTTTTTCTTCGATTTAGTTAGCAAACTATATGCACACACTTCTCTAACATATTGAGCATCGAACACATTAGGGTTATAAATTTTGTCCATGATTTTCTTCTTCTTTTTCTCTCCTTGATGTCAATAGTTCTATAGAACTTCTTCCAATGTGGGGCGGCGGGCTTCCAATAAGGTGCATTGGAGGTGCCTGTGGCAAGTGATCAGATGGTCGTTCGTGAGGCCTGAGGCTTGCATGAATGAATGAACAACTGTTGGACCCACAAACCTAAATCCCCTCCTAACCATGTCTTTGCTGATGGATTCTGATTTTGATGTCTTCACTGGGATTTTGTAGCCTAATTTATACTGTGGTGAGATGGGCTTTTGATTGACAAATCCCCAGATGTACTTGTCAAATGATCCAAATTCCTTCTTAATCTGCAATTATTTTTACAAAAAATGAGCTCATTAGTATAAATGCAACACATAAGTACGACTACTAAACTAAACTATATTACTTTTTCAATGTTAAAATCAAAAGGATACTATATTATGTAATATTTGCAGAAAAAGTTATTGACGTGCCATGTTATATCCCACATCGACCAACAGAGAGGGGGTGATGTGCCTTATATGTACATGCCCACCTACAATTAGCACGAGGCCTTTTGGGAGCTCACTGGCTTCGGATTCCATCGGAACTCCGAAGTTAAGCGAGTTTGGGCTAGAGCAATCCCAAGATGGGAAGTTGCTCGTGAGTTCCCAAAAACAAAACCATGAGGGCGTGGCCCAAAGCGGACAATATCGTGCTACGGCGGAGTCGGTCCGGGATGTGACATGCCAAAACAATACCCAAATACATATAATTATTTTGAAACGTTAATAATAGTTTTTAATTATAATTAATTATATTGCAAACATCATGCACAACAGCTGGAATACCATAGTTGGAGCTCACCAGTCAAGCTTTTCACCAAACAAGAAGAAAAGAATCATATGCTTTAACCCAAAAAGAATAATAGATTAATTAAGATGTTATTATGTTAATGATGGTCAAGTCAATATTCTCCTTAATAACATTACAATATTTTAATGGGGTTTCTTAAACTAATCAAAATGTTTCTTTTAAGTAACAAGTCCATGAAAAGATGGCGTGATCATTGATCAAGAAAAAAAATGGTCCTTAAAATAAGGGGACAGAATAGATGGAAAAGATTTGATTAGAGGACAAAAAACAAGAAATTTGCAGATTTTGATGCTTCCTTAGTATTTACCTCAAGAATTCTGTTAGAGTTGTCTACAACTCCTCGGATCCTGCTGATTTCAATGCCATATTCTGAAGCAATTGACATCATCTGTTTGTCACTTAAATTTGCCACAGTTTCTGCATCGAATCCGGAAAATGCATTCCTGCAGAGATGGAATATAAAAATGCAAATTTTCAGAAACATACATGTTTGATCCCATCTGCTTAAGGAGATGAAGCATGATAGTAAACAAAGACTCACCTGAAATCTCGACGTTTCTTTAAAATGGAAGTCCAATCTGAGCCAACTTGAGCCCCACTGAAAACAAGCAGTTCAAACAACATCCTGCAACATGAATAAATTGAAACCAAATGAGTAAATAGAAAAGCAAATTACTACTTTATCAACCTCACATTCACCCTAATTTGTCACTACGTGATCAATTATATTGTGAGAGGAACGTTATATACATCCGTTGTTTTTTCTTTTTGTGCACAAAAGAGAGGCTCAGGACTTACTTGTCATCATGGACAGGAACTCCCCATTCTTCATCATGGTAAGCAACATAGATGGGATCTAAGCATAAGATAAAAATGAAATAAAACAATTAATAATCAGTTAAATACATTATTTATAATTTTCATTTCACAAATTGAGTCCAATAATATAATTAAGAAGTATAACTTTACCTGAGTTAGCTGTGATAAAGCTGCACCTTTTCTCTTCTTCAGCTGCCTTGGCTTCTACATTACCAGAAGCATCAACAGGAACAACCCTCTCAAAGTTGGCAGACTTTGACCTACCGTAATGTGCAATCCTCATCTTTCTCTGTGCATGTTGAAGCGCCATATGTTCCCTCCTCCCAGCAGCAATGCTGCCTGGTGCCTCGGTGATCAAAGAAGACGAATAACTCAATGACGCCTCGATATTAGAAGCAGAGAAACCACCATTACCAAAACCTCCATGATTATGATCAGCAGCATCAACATCAACACCAACGCTAGCGCGCTTGAAACTCTTGGACTTCTTCCTCTCCAAAATCTTAGCTCTTGTGGTACCTCCGGGTGTCACCACTTTTTCGGAACTCGAGTTCAACCCATTAGGGTCATTTCCTCTCTTGATTGCCGGTGGCCTGGGAGACTTTGATTTGGGAGAAATGGGAGGTGTTAACAATGATGAGGCCTTAGTAGTTCTAGGACTAGTACTACTAGCAGAAGAAGTTGGCAATGGTAGTGGAGGTGGCGGTGGTGTCGATATTTTCTTAATCGAACCACGACGGTCTAGGCTAGGAACTCGGTTGCAATTAGGCTGAAGCACTGGCCTGCCATTGATTCTAGCCACAATGGGTGTGACTTCAATCCCTAAGGTCACCTTGGCCTTTGAGCTGCACATAATTTCTTACGATGTATGTATATATTTTGTGTCTGGGGTATGCAAATCTCAATGTGCTAGGTTTAGCAATTAATAGAGAAGAAGACCAAAAACTAGGGTTTTGAGGAAAAAATGGCTCAAAAATGTGCAGAAGGGAAGAGATCAATGGGGAGGTGGTGTGGGAGTGAAGGAGGGGGAAGGGAAGGGAATGGGGATTTTATAAAAGGAGAGGAAGTGGGGACAGGTAAAGGGGAGGTTGTGTAACATGGGGAGGTTGGGGGCTGCCTACTTACTTGGCCATTTGGGATTGTTTCCTGCTAATTATTGTAAATATTATAATTTGTTTAATGTTTTATTGCATAGGGAGAGAATCAAACTGAAATTAAAATGGGGATTTGTTGGGTGGGAGGATTATGGGATTATGTGCTTAAAGCCACCATGTTTTTTTTCGCTTGAGACTTCCCCCCTCTTCCAACTTTACAGAAGATATTTGGATATATTCTTCTGATATGCCAGAACTTAAAGCTTGAGTGGTGGATAAGGAAGGTAACAATGCAAGTAAAAGATCAATTATTGATACCGTCTTTTTAGCTGGAGGGAATCTCTCACTCTCTCTCAAATATTTTTTTGGTGAGGTGAAGCCAATGTGAAAATATTCATCTGATTATGTGTAATGAGTCATTTTTTATTGTCGACAAATTACAATTTAACATGTGTGTACTGTGTAGAAACTTTTATTTGTGTAATTTTAATTAGTTACTTTTGGATACGTGTCAGGCTGTAATTTGCAAGTAAGGATAAATGATTCTTTACATGTGAGAATTTCTTTCTTATGTGTAAAAAGTCAAGCAGTGTTCAAGGTGTAGGCTATGTTGGAGAATAGAGTCTCGCATTGAAGATATAACAAAATAATATACAACTTATGTGTGGAAGGTTCACTTCTAATGTTATCGAGGTTTTTTGTGATAAAATCTCACACTTAGTAATAGGTGATTAAGTTGAGAACAATATTGATGATGTTGATAGTTGACGAAGTTGGGCCTAACAGGTTTATCAGGCTACATTACGTGTAAGGAACTAAGCAAATGTAGCTAGCGAGGGAGCTTGATTACTTTACTATCAAAACCTAATGGCCCTTTTGAGTAAGCACAAGCTATAAAGTTATTGAGGTTGAACTGTGGTTGGGATTTAGTAGTTGAACTAATCAAATGAAAGATATTAGAAGTCCATACAAGACCTTTCTGAACTTACACATGTTAACACCATTTAATTAACTCATATCTTTACGTAATCAATAGGATTCTCACACATACTTTCCAGACAAACTGGGTTGCATTTGTTTCCAGTTTGGTCGTTATCCAGTAAAGCTCTTGATCCCTTTTCTTTCTTTGATCTTTTCTTTTCCTTTTTCCAATTTGTTTTTGTTTCTTTTGTATAGAAAATGCCGAAAGGAGAATTACAGCTTGGAATATATGGGCTTTTGAACATCCGCAAGAAGGGATGAACTAGCAAGATATTGTACAGGAAGAAAGGAATAACCATAGCTTAACAAGGTTTTACACACAAGTGTTATGTAAACATATTGGACCTGCATATTTCAAACCATACTAGTCATCTAAATATTAGGAAATTACATCAAATAATGACTCCCTTTAAAAAGCGATCAACTCTTTTTTATTGTTGAACCTAATGTTAAACTATTCTAACTCTTTAGTTATTTCAGACCAAAATACTCCTATGTTCGACCGTTTATTCAACTCGATAGATATATATGTTAGACCATTCACTCTGAGTCGAGTACTTAATCTTTTCACATACTAAAAGAGTCAATGATTCATTAAATTGAGTCATTTCACACATTTCTCCTCTAATATTTGCTGGATGTGATGCCAGCTCAATCAGTTATTGAAGCCAATATAAATCATGGTCTTTAAGATATGGTGCTGTCATCAAAGTGAAGATAAACTGTCCTATTGGGGATCTTTGCACCTTGTGTACATTGAGAGGATGACATGTGTCATCTAGTACATGTAGTGTTTTGTGAAGTCATGAGCAATTGAGATTTATACTCAAACTACCATAAGACTTGTGAAGCCTCATTGATGGTTTGTGGACCCTTAATTTTGTAGCTTAAGCTTTTCTATCCACTCAGACTTTCACAAAGTCACAGACTCACAGGGTCTGCAGAGAGCATAAGAAACCTTGCTTCCAAGTGAGAGTATAGTCCCAAAAGTCAGGATCCAGGACTTGAAACCTTGGACCTGCAGAAGCACTTTTGATCTTAGAATTTCTTGTTCTTGGGCTAATTGATGAGAATGACTAACCTACACTTGGGATATCCAAGCTAATAACGCATTGTTATATGATAAAGTTAAACACAATACGTAATTGATTTAGAATATTATCACAAAAACATTTCGAGTTATGGTAAGTTTCTCCCACAATTGATCATAAGATCATCTTGAGTAATGTTAATTGCAAGTGCATGCATTTGGGTACTATTAATCACCAAATCACATTAAACTTTTTAACCCATTAGGCTAGTGGTCAAGTCTAATTGGGTACACAAAAACATGTCACATGGAAAAAGAACACCTAACTACATGGGGTGTTATAAGTTGCAAACCCTGTCCTTAAAGAACAGATAGCAAGCATCTAACTTTTCCTATTCCTCTCAGTTAACATTCTAATTTGTATTTGGAGTGTGGACCAAACCCTTGTCTAATGTCTATCTACAAATCACACCTCCCACCACATGAATTTCCTGCGTAATTAATTATGATTGATTTGATAATTTATTGGATTACTGTTATTTTGACAAAGAAATTTTTTTTTAGATAAGAATCCATTCTTTTTTACACGAAATTACAATTTGAGATATGCCAACAAGAAAAATTGTGTGTGTTTTAACAAGTAAGATTCTAATCATTTCAATAGTGAATACTTTTTAAATTAAGGAACACCAACAACCTTGAATCGTTCTCGACTCTCATTCTCATCTTACAACGATAATTTAAACCGTTTATTAGTTTTAACTATAGATATGTGCCTACCAAAACCATAATATATTTCATCACACCTGTGAGACATCCCATGTGATACAAAACCGACATTTAAGCAATAATTAGTTATCTTCTTCTGACAAAAACAGAGTAAAATCATGCAACTGACAACTTCTATTATATAACCCCGTGTGTTCTACTTCTTCTTCATCTTTGTATTTTTCTTTTTTTTTAGTTATTTCCTAGAGCCTTCCCTTTTGAATCATCCAGTTTGGACTGTACATTTTCCATTCAATAATGTGTTAATTCATTGAAGTTGAATTGATGAATATTCTAGTTTCATTATTTTCCTTTTCCCCACGAGCATATGGTCAGGCCTAGTGGATACTTCATCATTGAACCTATTTGGAATCATCTTTACTTATCATATTTTGTAGAGATGAAACGCACCAGATTTAATTTGGTAGCCACATTATTATGAAATAAATTATGAAATAAAAATCTATGTCTTGTGGGTTTAATTTAATTAATCATTTCTTCATGTCAAACTTGGCAACCTATTTGGAATCATCTTTACTAATTAATCACATTGTGTAGAGATGAAAGACATTAGATTTTTGATACAGACGATAATCCGTAATAGTGCAAAAAGAAGGCCGGACTCCAACTTGTTCAAGAATTGTGGCGTTGAGTTTCTTGACCCTTTGCCTTAGGATTAGTCAGTTCTATTTCTCGATGGGGGCAAGGGAAGGGAAGGGATATAACTCAACAGTAGAGTGTCACCTTGACGTGGTGGAAGTCATCAGTTCGAGCCTACGCGAAACATAATATAAACTACGAGATGAGAATTCAAACTACAGTGCAGACAGTGCACATTGCTCTGATTAACTTGGCTAAACCCAAATATACAAAATCCACCAGATTACTAGTCACATTACTCTGAAATAAAAATCTACTTGCCTTATGGGTTTAATTTAACTTGGCAACTACTTAGGTATCAATCATCAAAGCACACTTGAAGCAAAAACAAAATTATTTGGAATTTTGTTCAAATTTTGAAAACGCGATTATGAAGCTCATGTGCGCTTAATATATTAAACCTAAAATCTGGTTAAGGATGTGTCTAGGGTTTGCTTTTTTATTGTATTCACCGTCACCACGATGAAGCTTCAAGGACATCACATTTTAGCATATATGCATCTGACACATTCGCTTGCACAGAAAATCATATTCGTGGCAGAGATGATAACTTTTGTTTGAATTCTTGGAAAAGAAAAAACTCATTTCACAGCCAGAACGCTGCAGAGAAAATATTTTTATATAGTTTGCATTATTGTACGGACCAAATGGTGGGGAATATTTGGTTTTGCATTGAAGACTTGTGCATGCGAGGGCACTAGTGGACATCAACGCCACGAGAACAAAAAGGATATAATTTACCTTGTTTTCATTGGCATATCATGATCATAAATACATGATCCAAGAAAAAAATATATGTGAAATTGAGGTACAATTCTATCATCTGTACCTGTGTACGTAAAACACATTATATTTGGTACATTTTGTTTTTTATTTTAGTTACAATTATTCATCGGCATTATTGGATAGAGATGATGATAAGTAGTAATACAAAAGATTAACATTACATGCATTTGAACATGATTAGGAATTTTTCAAGTACCATTTTGTTTTTTCATGTATTGTGCGCGTTTCTGATCATGATTTAGAATTTTCCTTCTCGTTTTGGTCTGAAGTCATGATTTAGGAAATAAATAGAATAAATTGGTCATTTTCATTGAATAATATTAGGTTGGGAACTCTGCAGGAAAAGCCCACACATGCCCCTAAATAGTGAGTTTTTTGTTTTCAAACCCTAAATAATGTTTTGATTCTGAACTCTTTTCTTAAGGCTGTGCATGGGCTGATCTTAATTAGGTCAGATGTGGAGGCCCTAACAAACTACTAAGGCTATAATAGGAGGAATGTTGAAAAGCCCGTATACATTTGAGACGATCATCATCTTCAATCAAAGGTTGTAAAATCATGAAGACTCATAAGTTCATAACAGTATCGGAGTTGTGCGGCTCGATACAAGGTCTAAATATAGAATATAGACATAATCTTGCATTAAAATATCACAATAATCTATAAGTTAGGGCTCTGTTTGTTAGACAGTCTTAGCAGGGATTGGCTTAGCTAGGATTACTATCTTGCATTTGGTGCGAGCAAGGACTAACTTTTTAATGAGACTAAGTTGGATTCGTTCAGATTATATGGCTCACTAAGGCCTCATTTGGCAGCTCGGATTGAACTGATTATTTTAGTCGGATAGGATAATCTGTCATCGAACAGCACTGACTAAATTAGTTTGACGTTTGGTGCAGTATCAGACTAATATCAACTATTTATACTGTGTTGGCCGGCCTAGGTCGTGTGTGAAGAACACAATTTGTTCTTCATACAAACTCACTCAAATCCTCATCAAATGCAAGAACTATGAAATGTTTAATCTTCATAGGAGACGAAATACGTAGGTAACTTTCAATTTGATTCAAGGTGCAACCACAACTTCTCCAAGCAAAGGTGTTCATTCAAGATGAGATTGAAGACCCTCTTGGGTATTTAGCCTTTGTTCATGCAAAGAAGATTCTACAAAGGTATAGGATGCTACAACTTACTAGGGACTGGCTACAGTGCTCGCAAGCATTGGATGCTCACACCGATCTCACCATCCTTCGCCCCCTCTCTCCTCCCTCCTCCCTCCTCCCTCCTTTTAATGGTGAGATCGGTGTGAGCATCCAATGCTTGCGAACACCGTAGCCTACTCCCAACTTACTAATATGATTTTGAGTTGTGTTTTGGTTCACAACATCTAGGCTTCAAAAGTCATGAACAAAGTTTTGTTTTTGAGTACTAACATGCTAACTAAGGACCTTTAATTTGTTAATAGCATGCCTAAGTGTTGCTTAAATAAACTTGCAATTCAAATATTTTCCTTCAAGCAAGACCAAGAGAGCAAGAGAGACGGACTCGACTAATTATATGGAAGTTTTTTGGGGTATAATTAGTCGGGTGTGAGGGGTACTATATGGTGGACCTGGTTTAAATAGTCGGGCGACTATTTTAGTACGAAGCGCACCAAACACCTGAGACTGAATTATTAGTACTATCCGGTGCGCTATACGGCGCACCAAACGACGCCTAAGTGTCGTTATTTAGTCCGGAGCTGCAGGGCGGTGTTACCTAGGACTATCGTTGCTAAGTGTTATTCTATTCCACTCAAGACCACCGAGAGCGCCAGATCTGTCGACTCTTTCTCCTTCAAAACAAATATTTGATGAAGATGAGACGCATCTTGCCCCCCATGGCCGAAGAAGCCAACGCCAAATCTTCTCAAACTTACCCAAACTAAAATTCCTCAAAGCCTGCACTCCCTTTTTCTTGCCGGCCGCTGAAGCTTTACCGTTGACTTTTCGCCGAGCCGATCAACCCATTCTCAAGACTCAAAAATTTTAGAAGCTATACCGTATTTAGGACTAAGAATTAGTTAAGAATTCGAGTTTATTCTTTCGAAGGGGTGGTTCCAGGGGAAAGGATATTTCAATAGTTTGTGGTTTTTAGAGAGAGAAAGCTTCTGGTGTTAAGAGAGAAGCTCCTGATTTTTACAGAGAGAGAAAGCTTCTGTTTTTTGGAGAGAGAGAAAGGAGTGTTTGAGAAAACGATAACTTTGGGCTTGTCAACAACAAATTTTTATAATTAATTAGATTTTTAAAAGTTAAAAATAACTACAAAATAATATTTATAATTTAAAAAAATTAATGTTTCATTGTCCTTTTTCTTAGTCTGACACTGCATCAAACACTTTACAATTCTTATACCACTTAGTCCATGTCAAGTTAGTTCAACTTAATCCCTAAAACTAATCCAATCCGGACTAATCCACCGTAACAAACGAAGTCGAAGTTGGTGCCTAAATACTAATAGCACCGAGGTAATTTATTAGAAAAAAATTCACACCTTGATGAGTTCATTGCCTCTAATTAATCTCACCTCAAATTGTTAGATTTAGGTATGCAGGGCATTGATTAAATAGACCTTGATGCTCTTAGCAGCAAATAAGCCTACTGCTAGCCATGTAAGGTAATTTCACTGGGGAAATGTGGAATTTGAGATCAATATTTACGTAAAAAACAACTATTGGTTCCGAGGCCTTACAAAACTTTCCTCAAATAATCTCTCAGCAAACCAGACCGTATGCATGTATGGACATACGATTTTGATATATATCCATGGCCATGCAGGGTTCTGATCAGGCTTGACAAATCTTAAAATCTTAATACGACAATGGTAGAATAAATAAAATAAACAAAAAAACTTACGGGAAAACTGTTGAGAAGGGCTAGTGTTAGGGAGACTTGGAATGTGCATATCAAAATCCTCTCTAGTACATTTGGAAGATATGTACCCAAAGGAAATGCCCAACGAGGTCGATATGCAGTTAAGGCGGCGTGCCATGAAGATATGTCACCAACAAACACACAAAAGTCCACGCCACAATTAGATTCCCATGACTACGGATGTTCTTGGATCCACAAAATATTTTCTTCTAACAACGCAAAGCATTCCAGGAGAATAGGGCCTTGAATATGGGCCTCAGCCATACCAGGCACAGGTGGGTGGTTGAGCAAGGAAGGAGCTAGATCTATAGGCATCAGCAAAATTCATTTTATTTGCATTGAAACAAGTAACTGAATTCCTAAATTGCATCTTTTGCAAACTGTCAGAATCACAGGCCTCTACGAACATATGCGGTTGCGCCATTTGTTATGAGTTGCCGCCATCCATCACCGCACTTATTAAGTTTGATCACATCCTTGGCATTCCAAGCGGTGGGCTTTCTCAGACATTCTAATAGGATGACCATCATCTAACATGCTTATATAAGCAGGAACAGCTGACAAATGCGGTAAGATCATCGGGACAATACGGCGGTTATACGCATAAGGGTCTGCTTGCTTTCTTCCATCATAGGAGTGGGCTACAGTACCCTTCTTGTCCCAAGGACTTGGACATCGGGCGAATGGTTTTCTCTGATGCCAATTGATTTATCGAGCTGTCATCTCATCCATTCTTGGACATTATGGATGGTACACCATCCCTTGGGCCACAATCACATCACCCCGGAGTGACAAGTAACCGGTCTGGCCCGATGTAGAGAAGCTACACCCAAAACCTATTTTCGGACAGTCTGAAAATATAGAAACAAGCAGGTGATCTAAAGTGTATTCATTTTAGGACCATTGTGATATCGACATGGTCACAAACACAAAACAATGACACAATTCAACATGCTTGTAGTGAGTTAGAGCCTGTGGGAGGTACAATCTGTGCGTAAAAGGAAACAAGATGAAGGGCGGGAGTAGTAATGCGGCACAAGCCGCACAACACGTAAGCGGGAATTCAGAAAATACAAATCGGCATTCAGTGCACCCAAACAAATTAAACCCTTCGATAAATAACAAGAACGCAAGTAAGCATACCAACGCATTGTGCCAAATTCCCGGCTACAATATATCATAAGCGACAAAAAAACAAGACAATGGTTTGCGAGACTCAAATACGGTGAGAATTAGGCGCCTACTAGCTTAGTTCTAAACTGCGAGATAGGTAATCCTACGGATGGAGTTGAAGGATGCAACCCGATGAAAGTCCGAGGAGCAGATGGAAGCCGGAAACAACCCGATGGAGCAATAAGCAATCCGATGGGTGAGCATCCGTGCTACAAATGAAGCAGAAGCTAAGATTTGACGTTTGCTAGTTTTAGTATAGCGTGCAACGGCTAGTTTGTTTAGTCTTTTTGTTTTCCATGCGCTTTAATTAGATACTGCTTGTATGTGTAAGTTTTATCTTATTCTTCACGTGACTTGCATGGACGAGGCATGCATGCTCCTCTGTGTAGGTTCATTAATGCTTGCAGATGTAAGACATATATATATCTACGTATTGTTATCTTTGTAGATGCAAGAATCTATCAAAAGAAATGAGACTCTTGCTCTCAAAATCCTCTGCGAGATAGCCACATTATTGCAAATACTTTTGAAAGCTTAAGTTTTATCAATGACAATATATGCCTGGTACCATTTTCTACATGGCATGAGGTGCTCTTTGGTGCGATTCAAAGGAAGCGTATCTTGTGAGAAAAGAGAGAATATCCCGAAGAAAATCCCGAGAAACCTCAAGGTGATATCTTTAAAAAAACTATTTTGTTCGCGTATTTTGAGACGATGGCTGGTTCAAGTTCATCTAGGTGGTGATTTACGAACGCCACGTTTAATGGACTCGAGAAACTACGATTTTGAAATTTGTGAAAATGGAAACCATCCTTATAACACGATCTATGGGATGTGGTAGAGATAGGGCCATAACCCCACGGCTATCACAATGGAACTCGGAGGAAGAAGGATCCGGAGATGAAAAAGCATGGTAGGCAAATTCCCGGGGGAAGCACCCATCATTTCAAGAAAGCCAATCAAAAACGCCAAGGCGTTGGAGTCTAAGGAGCATTAAACGATGAGCTCTTTCTCGCATCGAAGCTTGAGAAAGGCGCAAGGAGCTTGGGAATCTTGAGAAGAGAGTTCGGAAGGGAGATAAAAAAGGTAAAAAATTTGTTAAACTTCAAACGTGAAGCGATTTTGAATACATGAGAATGACCCGATGGTGAAAGCCTAGATGATTATTTGGCTAGATTTTTGGAATCATAAACAATGAAATCACTTGGTGAATGTATGCGAAAAAAGAATAGTCTGAAGCGCTAATGAGTCTAAACGGGGAGATATAAGTCCCATTGTGTCCTATCGTGAGAAACTCGGGAACCTAGATGATATTAGAGTCGAAAGGGTCATAGCATACGTAAGTCTATGATAAAAGAGAGAAGACTTTGCATGATGAAAAGGGCAGGCTAACGAGGGCCCAGGAGCCTTCGGTAGCCTCGAGAATCGGTGGTAGTCAGGTGCCGGTACGTCCAAGGTCCTCAGAACAGGCCAAATCAAAGGTGGCAAGGACAACACAAGAGAGATCAAATTGGTCTCAAAAACGGAAACACGAACGGCAATAATGGCTGTTTGGAACAGCAAGTTTCTTGGTTTCGACAAACAATCAGTGGCCGACCAAGGAAATGGCAAACCACAATGTCCAAGTGTGTGATAAGCCACTTTGGTATATGCGGTCTGAGGAAAACCCAAGTGTGGTAAGTGCGATCGCTTTGGTCATTTAACCAATGAGCGTGATAGTGGAAGAACGGCGAGGTTGCAAACGTACCAAAGGAAAACCTTGATCCACCGAGGACGATGTTTATGCTTGTCATGCAGTTCCATTGCATCGAGCAGAAATACGCGTGTGGTTGTTAAACTGCGGTAATCACATGACCTCTCAAGAGGCTTTGTTGATCAAATCTTAATGATCTATAACTTGCAAAGTGAAGATGGGCAGCGAAGATCTTGTACAAGCTACGAGGAAAAGGCACATTGGTTGTGGCTTCGAGAAAGGCAAAAAAGATATATAAGAGAAGTGCTGTTAGTTCTTTGGTTTGGATGAAAATTTCGCGAGCGTAGGACAAATGGTGGAGCATGGATATCACATTGTTTAGGCTTGAAAAACTATGCTTGGATATTGATGATAGCGGCCTCAAAGAATGTTGTGGCTAAAGTCCAAATATTTGGAAATAGATGTTTTCCGTTGTCTATGGAAGTGCTGTTAACTCGAGTAGCGATAAAGACAATACGAGAAGATCTGGATACGGCACATGAGACTTGGTCATTTGAACTTTGCTAGCATGAAGAAAGATGCAAGCAAGCACGAGATGGTGGTAGGACTACCCACTTTCTCAGAGAAGGAAGGAGTATGCGGGCGTGTTTATGGGAAAAACCCTGAGAATCATTCGGAAACGAGAAGCACGGAAACAAGGCTGTCCGCGAATTGGTGCACCTGAGACCTATGTGGTCCGATGCACAAAATGAGTCCATTGGAGGAATAGGTACTTCATCACATTCGTGATGATTTCTCCAAGTGTCTTTGGGTATACTTTCTGAAACAAGTCGAGCAGCCTTCAATGTATTCAAGAAGTTCAAAGCATTTGTTGAGCTGCAAAGCGGCACAAGTTAAAGAAACTGAGAAGTGACCGGAGTGAATATACCTCAAATGAATTCCTCCGAGTATTGCGGTATCTTGGAATGGAGGGCAGCGACTATTCCTACTCACTCCAGGCGAATGGAGTTGGCGAAGAACGAACGGTGGGAGATGGCGAGATCGATGCTTTCTGAAAGAAGATCCCCATCAAGTTTTGGGCGAAACCGGTTGAGGCTATGAGTATATCTCTTGAATAGATGTCATACCACTTTGCGAGTCAATGGTAAAACACCATTTGAAGCCTTCATAGGAAGAAAACCTAGTGTGAAGCACTTGTAGGTGTTCGGAAGCATATGTTACAGCCACGTTCCATCGAATCTAAGACAGAAGCTTGACGACAAAGCAAGCAAGGGAATTTTATGGGATACGGTAGGCGTGAGAAGGGCTACGAATTTTTAATCTCAGCGAGAAGATCATACTCTCGAGAAGATTAGTATTTGATGAGAGACAAGTCCTGGAATTGGGGGAGGCAAGAAAGATGAAATTATTCTCATGCCTCTCACTCTTGAGAATGAGGTTTACGCCTTGGCCCAGGCCCGAAGAGACAGCTCATGAAGCTCATGGGATCAACTCTTGGGCTCCCGCTCCAGTCAGTCGCGAGAAAGTGAACATCGTGCAGAGCTTGACAGATCAAGGTTCAGCATCAAGCAGTACTCCCGGTAAAGCGCAAGAACTTGGAGGACATTTATGCAAGATGTCATATGACCATCATTGAATTGAGACCTACCATGAAGCTATAGAAGACAAAGCATGGAAAAGAAGCTGATGAATCTTTGAGATCAGATGATCGAGAAGAATGGAACTTGGGAACTGTGGATAGACCTGCGACAAACCTGTCATAGGTGTTAAATGGGTGTTCAAGACCAAGTTGAACTTTTTGGATGGAAACCGGTGCAAAAGCACAAGGCAAGACTAGTAGCAAAAGGATATGCCGAAGCAGTTATTGATTACAATGAAACCTTTGCGCCAGTGCAAGGTTGGAAAATACTGTCCCGGGACTCTGATTGCATTAACGGCTGAAGGGTTGGAAGTTGTTTCAACTTGATGTGAAATCTGCCTTCTTGAATGGAGTATTTGAGGAGGAGGTTTACAGAAGCGGCAGAAGGCTTTGAAGTTAAAAATGCAAGCCACAAGGTTTACAAATTTGAAGAAAACTCTATATGGCCTAAAGCAAGCACCTAGAGCATGGTACAGCGAGATTGACAATTATCTCACTAATTGCAATTTCCAAAAGAAGCACCCGGTGAAGCCACTGCTGACAACACCCGAACCGATGAAGAAGGAAGAGCGTCATTGTCTCTATATGTTGATGATATTGTGTACAGAGCAGCAATACTTTGTTTCGATTAATTCAAAAGAGACATGATGCAGAAGTATGGGAATGGCTGATCTAGGACTTCTACATCCTTTTCTTGGGAGGAATGAGAGTTCTACAATCGGATAAAGGTGTGTTTATACACCGGAGACAGATATACAAGAGTCTCACTTGTGAAGTTTGAGGTGCGGGGAGGATTGCAAGTCGGTAGCAATTCCTCTACCCTGCGGTGGCAGAAGAAGGTTGATGGAGCGAGCTGGCGGTGAAGACTTTGTACGAGAAAGATTGTTGGCAGCTTGTTGTATCTAAGCGCAGCAGGAGCTGATATTATGTATGCGACGGTCTGTTATCAAGATTTATGCATGGCGGAACGAAGAAACACATGGGTAGCTAGAGGGTTCTGAGATACGTTAGGTACTCTCGATTATGGCATTGAGTTCTAAGAGATAAAAAAATGCTGTGTTGATTGGATTTTGTGACTCGGATTGGGGCGGCGGTGAAGACGGCGCGAGAAGCACATACGGATATGCATTCGGTTTGGGCTGGCACATTTTCATGGGCCTCGGTCAAAACAGAAGCACGGTTGCATTATCAAAAAGCTGCAGGCAGTATGTATCGCGAGCGAAGCAATAGCTCAACTATTTGGCTAGGTTTGTCTTGGATGATTTCGGTGAGAAATGCAACCCGAGAAGCAACACTATTGTTTTGCGACAACATACTTGCAATATCAATAGTCGAGAAATCGATTTTCATCGAGAAGGCCGAGGCACATAAATAGGAAATATCATTTTGCTCGAAGCATTGCGGCAGGATCCATTGATGTAAGTGTTGTCGAGAAGTGAAGAAACCGGTTAGCGCGAGATATATATTCTGAAGGCATTGCCCAAGGATCGTTTAATTGTTTAAGAATGAAGTTAGGTGTAAAGCCCGTGCGGCTTAGGAGGAAATTTGTTGAGAATTAAGCTGCCTGCAGCTTAGTTCCAAACCCCTGCCCGGATGATAATCTGCGGATGGGTTGAAGGATGCAGCCGTGAAAGTCGGGGAGCAACCCGATGGAAGCCGAGCAACCCGATGGAACCCGGTAAGCAATCCAGATGGAGTCGGAGCATCCAGATACTTTACAAATGAAGCAAGAAGCTAAGATTTGACGTTTGCTAGTTTTGGTATGGCGTTAACGGCTAGTTTGTTTAGTCTTTTGTTTTCCCATCTGCTTTAATTAGATCTGTTGTTTTTTGTCTGTTGTGTATTATGAGATTTTGTCTTATTCTTCACGTGACACCGCATGGACGAAGCATGCATGCTCCTGTGTAGGTTCATTAATGCTGCAGATGTAATACGAGATATATATCTACGTATTGTTATCTTTGTAAGATACAAGTCTATCAAAGAAATCTGACTCTTGCTCCTCTCAAAATCCTCTCTGAATATACATTAATTTGCAAATACTTTTGAAAGCTTAAGTTTTTATCAGCAAACAATATATGCCTGGTACCATTTCTACAAAATCCCCGAAAGCCACCAGAGCACAAAAAGAACAGAAACGCAATGAACACAACAACATACTCCACATTTGCACACTCACTACAATCAAGCCTACGTTTCGCTTCAAAATAATCAAAAAACAAAAACCCAAAAATATCAAATGCATAAAAAGGGTAAGAAATAAACAGAAAAGGAGAGACCTTGCGGCGGCGAGGGCATGACCCAGTTCGTGTACAGCGACTGAAATCACGGTGGCGGTGAAAACAGGCTGCATCAGCGATTGTTGTGCCGAAGAAGGGGAGAAAAATCTCGCTGCCAAGTTGACGAAGAAGCTTCCATGGAAAGAAGATTGAAAGCTCTGCCGAGCTCCCAGAAGAAGAGAGGAGACGGAGAATAGCAAGGTTAGGCCGAATCCGACACCGATGGAGAACAAGCTCTGAGAATCCGGCAGTGGGTTCTGCCGAAATGGAAGGGTTGGTTGGCCAGAACTTGAAGCCGCAGTAGCAGCAGGAGACGGTGGTCGAGGGAGGAGGAGGCGGCGGAGATGAGTTTGTGGGGGAGTGAAGAGGTAAGCTGCGATGAGTGAGGTTGTGGCCTTGGTCTTCCCATGCTGAACCTTCTCACTCACCTCCTTCACATTGTTGTTGGTTCGTTTACCTCTCAAGATTCAATTTTTTCCTCCCTTTCGTTTTATTGTCTTTCTAAATAAGACATCTGTACAAGACACGTCACTTACAGAAGCATTTCAGGCCACTGTGTCATGTCATTTAACAGAGTCAAAAATAAATTAAATATGGGGTTCAAATTCCTTCCCAACCACTAACACCCGTAGTGATTTTTTCCTCCTTTGTAATTTGGTAAACCGTGCATTTTTTTTAAATTTCTTACTTTGGTGGTTAAAATCTTAAAATTCAGTCAATTTTGCCTAAAGTCTTTTATTTAGATAGGCTGTTTTGCTATTTTGTCCCTCTTAATTTTATGGACATTTCAACTTAAAAGAAAGTTGAGCAATAGTCTATGAATTTTGGGCCAATTGAGTTTAGTTTCGAGACTAAAAATTTGTGGTATTGATCACTAAACTTCTTATAATGTGGAGAAATATTTGTGTTCGACAAAAGATGTGTGAAGTTGTTCATTACATCCATTACATCTCGACTTTCGGTATCACACATAGAAAAGATGGGGTTTCTTGATTTCTCAATTGCTTACCATAATGGGGAATGTCATCGAATTTAGTTGTAGTTGATTTGTCAAAGTTTGTTGTCGTAACTTTTTCAAATGGCAGCCTTAATATTTGCCCAGCATTTTGGTGGACTCCAAACTTTGCTTTATAATTGGCAGGTACGTGAAGTTTCCAATTGGTTTTTCCCCGGATTGGTTGTGTGTGGCATACTAAAAATAATGGTTGTTCTTTTGCTTGGATGAGGATGATATGAACATACTGTGGAGTCCAAATATGCGGCACTAGAGGAGAAGTAAGAAGATTGTTTGCCCCTTATGGATCCTACTCTGCGAATGGTTAGGTAAGAAAGCATAACTTGTTACATTGCCGTTATTTTCCTTCTTTGTTTTCTTTTCTGCCATTTGTATTTTTCTTTTTCACTTGCAAGTTTGCAACTAACCTACATATGCTAATTCTGCATATCATCACTGTTTGTCTTTATTTTCATGTGTTGTGTTATTTCTTTGTTTTATTTCTTTTAGGAAAGCTTAAGCTTCTGTAACATTCGCCACATATTGGCTTTTGTTTTCTTTAATAATCAATCATTTAAATGTGAATATCTACGGCTATGGGGAACATCAATTTGTAATGAGATTTCACATTGGTTTACAAATATATAGTGGTTTTAGATGTTGACAGGTGGGTTTAATGTTTCTCTAATGTTTTACCTTCTTATTTGAGTCTCTATTGCAATTATAATTATGAAATTTATTGTTAGTTTATTTACCATTTCTCAGTTGCTTCGAATTGATGCTTGCTTTTTGGTATGAAGAGTCGGACTTACACTATGCCTTTACTTAGTTCATCACTATTTGCAAGTTCGTTGATACTGTTTCAATATCATATATGATCCACTTCTCATTCTTAAATTTCATACGTAGGAAGCTTTGCATGTGAAGTCATCATACTAATCGAGAATTTCAAGCCAATGCCACATGAAACCTTTTTTTTACTATAGAGTTGCCAAGAAAAGTAGGAGGTGCATTGTAATTTACATGGTCACCCGAGTACTTTGTTGTTACATCCCGTTCCGGAAATAATACTATTTTATTCCCGGAGAGGTGCAAAATGGCAAATTTTGCCCTTGGTTGACCTTTCGGTTGACTTTTGCGTCGTAACTCGTCGACGCATTCACTTCTTTCGGCCCTGCTTGACGTGCTCGTCGCTGCAGGCACGTAGACGCGAGCCTTGTCGTTCGGACTCCGAACGAAATATTTTACGGAGATTTGATTTTCGGCGTTTCGTATTTTAACAATTTGGGCTGTTTTGGAGTTAGTGGGCTGGGGCCCAGTTGGCAGCAACCCAATCTCTACAAATCACGATTTGTGGAATTTGTCCTTGACTTTGCCACTTGGTGGCAGTGTTCACCTGGAGCATTTATTCCTCCCTCTTTTACTTTGTCTTCTTCACTCCCCTTTTCTCTCCTGCACCAAAACAAAAAAATGCAGCAAAAAAACCTTTTCTTTTCTTCTCTGCAAAACCGAGCCACACCCAGACATCATCTTCTTTTTGGCTCTACAACCTCCCATTTCTTCTCGGCACAACAAAACAAATGCTTCACCATTTTTGGTGCAAAAATCACACCAAAGGCTTTCTTTCCTCACCAAGCCATTTTCATGGTTGGCCAGGTGATTCTCTTTGGTCACCCCTAGGCTTTTCACTGGCCTTTTTGCTACTGACCAAAAACAAAACAACCAGGAAACCCAGAACCTGAATTTACTCTAGACACCCAAATCTTCTTGCTTCGTCTCTGTTTCTTCACCAGTCTCGAACGAAAAGCTGGGGTGTGTCGAGGCATTGCGAACAATCCTTCCAAACCAACTGGCTGCCTGATGCTGATCATGGACGAACTGGGTTGGCTGCAAGTTGCAGCACAACTCTTCCTTTTTGTTGTCGGGAGCTACTAAAACAATGATGGTGGAGAAGAAATCACAGCAGGCAACACCTGCACACCAACCTTTGTTACCCAGGACCTGGTGGAGGTTGGCAGGGGAAAACTATCGGTTTTGGGCTGCTGGCTGGGTGGAGGGGTGGGTGTTGGGCTGGTTTATCAATTTTGGGCCTCAGGTGCATTTGAAGATGATAGACAGATTGTGTGGTTTGGGTGCAGCATGAAAATGGACAGGTTGTGTTGTTGGGCTGGTCAAGGAAACTTTGGACTGCTTGTTTGGGTGCAGGAAATTGTGGACTGGTTATTCAGTTTGGGCCTTGGGTGTGTTAGGCAAGAATTGGACATTTTAGTTTTGGGTTGGCCATTAGAGGTTTTTTGGGCCAATTGCTTGTGGCCCAATTCAGTTGGAATTTGGGTGCTTCGTTTGTGGATTTCTTCGTTGAGTTTAATTCGGAAACCTTGGGCTTTAGCGACAGTGGCGTCGGGACTGACGTATATTTGGGCTCTAGGCAAATCTTTGTGAGTGGGCCCTTTCCCACCATTATTTAAATGTGTTTTATGTTGGGAAATTATATTTGCCTATGCTACACTTATTGTGGTTTTAAATTGATATTTATATATCGTAGTTTTACTACAGTAGACCTCGTACTTGTGGTATTTACTTGGTTTACTAGCTTAGCTCGGTGTCTGTTGAGCTTTGGATATTAGTGGGCTTTGGGCCTCTAATTCCATTTGGGAGCTTCACCATATTTTGGTGAAATTAAAGTATTATTATTCTATACGCGTATTGCTAGTATCGAAATAGGCACTATTTTAGGGAATTTGGGATTAAGTATTTAATTCTCTACTAGTATATTGCGATTATGGGTTTTATACTCGTTTGTGGGCCTTGGGCCGTATTTATGAAATAGATATGGTAAGCTTCTGTGTTTTGGGTTCACCTAGTTTGCCATTAAGTGCCAGTGCTGCCTTGGTACCCATGTGGCGTATTCTTGGTGGCTCACGTATTATAGCTATATGTTTGGTATTCAGTGCGGCCCAGAGAATACCAAATATATCTTGTTAACGAGGGCATCAGGTATGGAAATTACCCACATGATTTTATGTGAAATTATTTCGTAGTATGTTTCATACGCTCAACTAGGTTGCTTACACGGTGTTTAGTGTGCGGTCAGGGGCCGAGACCGGCTTCACGTGATTGTTCACCACGCCGATACGCTCGCTATGGACCCACTTAGTAGGTGCCGGCCTTTGTTCTGGAGGTCGCACAGAGCGGCTCCGAACTGCGTTGTGATGCGCATACGCGCCAGCTTCACGTGATTGTGTACACGACGTGCATTACTTGCTCACACCCGGCTTTGTTCATGACGAGAATATATCTGTATGAACTTGTGTTCACAATACCTAAACGAGCATTTTATCTTGTAGTCTTGGATTGTGGGGCAGGACCACTTTCACGTGATTGTTCACTGCACGCACCAGCACGCTCACTATGAATCCATAGTAGGTGCCCGGCTGTTCCTAGGTCGTATAGGCGGCTCGAACTCGTTGTGATGCGCATATGCGCCAGCTTCACGTGATTGTGTATACGACGTGTATCTTATAGTCTTATATTGTGGTGTTATCACCGAATTTCGTGATGCCACGGGGGCATTTATTTGGTTCACGGGTTTTCAGTAGATCCTTATTTTACGAACCTTGGTAAAAGTATTTTCATACCGAACGGTGACTTTCCGCCCGTTTCGGACGGTAAGTATATTTCCGTACTTACCCCCGTTTTTCTACCTACTATTATAGTATGTTTTCAGAACGGTTTTCCAACCAACTACTTGATTTTGACGGCGAGGGGTTACTATCTTCGAAAACAAAGGTTTTACAAAAATGACTGTATTGGCCCACTCATCCCTTTTGTTTGCGCCCCTCCCGGGTTTAGTGGCTGAAGGCTTTGTCGACGTTCGAGGTGGTATGACCCAGAGGTTTAAATTCCTTGGTATTGTAATACTTCGTATTACGTATCATGTACGGAGTTTGTGTTTGTATAACTTCTTCCTTCGTACATTGTGTACACATTGATCTTAATTTATTCAAATATTCATATTTCTTCAAATTGGCTTTCGTCACCCTACGTGGTGTCGGCCAACACATCAAACTTTTGGGTGTCACGTGTACATCCGGGTCGGGGGATGTGTCATTTGTGATGTTTTCTCGAAATTTTTTTTCATGCCTACAGTATGAAATACTACGAACATTGGATGACGTAGATTGTTTTGGATGATATGGGTCTGTGGGTTGCAGCAGTGAATCCAAACCATCCAATGCTCGTAGCATTTGATACTACGTAGTATGGAAGTTGGACTATTTTCTTTTTCTTCTTTTGTATTATAGTTCGTGTAGATAAAGTCTTTCTTTTTTTTTTCTTTGTATTAGCAACCTGTTACCTATTCATGAGCATGTTGAGTTAAGAAACTTTGGTTTTTTCTTCTCTGTTTAATTTCTTATCCGATAAGTTCAAAACTATTGAGTCCAATTAACATCCTCATTCGAATGATAATCGAAATGTATTGACGTAGCTACAATTCCATCCCCATTAATTATACGTCTTTTTTTGTGTGTTTCTTCTTCATCCCACACCTTCATTCTTCCCTTGATTAGCCAAGCCGTTATAATCTATATGTACGACTAACATTCAATTTTTAATCCTATTCATTTTTTTAGTTTTGTTGATATTTCTTCATCGCTCCCTAATTCTTTGTCAATTGTGCAGGGATGGTAGAGCTTAAATTGAAGATTTATATCTAATTGCTCCTAATTGGGGTATTACTACCACTTCTTACGTAATTTGTTGCAACATCTATGTAGTTTTGGGGAAAATATGGTGTTTGAATTTGGAGAAATACGGTGTGTATAGTTTGAGCAACATCTCTATGAAGGGTTTAATGCATTTGGGTTACAATGCTTATAATTTGGGAAAATATTGTTACAACCCGTCCCAAATTTTTATGCAAAATTACCAAAATACCCCTAGTGGTCAATGTTGACTTTTGTTGACTTTTCGTGACGACTTTGTGAAAATTTATTTCTTTACATATTCATGATGTACTCGTCGTCTGAACGTGTGGGCGCAAGCGGAACTCAATTCGGAGTTAAAGTATAGGGGCATTTAGTAATTTCACCCCATAAGTAAATTAGGTTTGGGTGGCATTTGCTGCGGCCAACCCTCCCATTTGTTTCTGCAACGTCCCAACCTCTCTCTCTCTTTCTCTCCATTTTCTCTCTCGGCCAAAAACGAACCGACAAACCCCTAACTTTGGACCCGAATCACAAAACCGTCAGAACCGTTGCCCAAAATCCATACCATCTCGATCGTCTCGTCATTACCGGGCCCGGGCGTGATTTAGAATCTTCAAACTCGAACCCAATCAGCGGAAACCGACGCCGGAAAAGAAAACATTGAACTGCCATTCGAGTTTCTGTGCAATCCCGACCAGGTAAGCTTCAGGAAACCATTACCATTGGTTTTTATTGGATTAGTAGGTTCAAATCAATATAAGAACGTCGAATTTGGTGCGGTTTTTGAAGGAGGAGAGAACGGAATTAGGGTTTCCAGAAGCTTCCGGCCAATTTCACACGAATATCTCCGGCCATTTTCCCGGCCCCAAATTGGTATGAAAATATTCTGCCGTCAATACCTTCATTTTGATATATAGCGTTAAATTTGGCCAAAGAGCAGAAGAAGATATGAATTTTAAAGTTTTGGACATTTTCGGAAAATTTTCGAGAATTCCAGCGAGCAGAGACGGCGGCGGCTCCGGCGGCCGGCGAGGCGGAAGAAGGCCGGGGAATATTCCGTCAACGATAACGGAATATTCTGACGGCGTCGAGAATATTCCGTCCCGAAAGGGTATATTCCGTTAAAACTAACGGCCGGCCGTCGACGGCGCGTGGGCGGCGTCGTTGCGCGTGAGGACACGTGCCGCGCGTGGGTGACACGTGCAAGCGCGTGGAGACACGTGCCGGCGCGTGCCGGCCAGCGTGGCCGGCAGCGTGCAGCGCGTGGCAGCGTGCAGCCAGCGTGAACCACCTCCCGGCAGCGTGTAAACGCGTCCAGCCGTTCGGCCCGGCGTCTGGCAGCGCCGCAGCGGCGCGGCCGGCGCGGTGGGCCGCCAGCGATAGAGTTTTCGGGCTCCGGAAATCGTTTTTAATCCCGTTTTTAGCTAAAATAATAATATTATTGGGGGATTTTCTTTAAGACCTATTTTAATTTATTTTAGGGAAGTTCTAATTTGTTTAATATTAAATAGGTAATTCTTCGACTCCGCATGGGGAGGGCAACAGGGAGATTTCTCCCGAGTGCAGTGAGTGGACTTTTGCTTTATTAAAAGGATGTTTGTGATTGAAAATGTTTATAGAAGTGATTTCTTTATGGTTTAAAATGGTTTTATGAGCATGTTTAATTATATATATTTATTATTAAATATATATACTTGTTGTAATTATTTATGCAACCATATTTGTTCTGTTTATGGTGTATATATTGGGAAATGGATTTAATTGGTGATTGGGATTATTTATCAAAGTATGAATATATGTTATGAAATGGTTTATGCTATGATTTCACTTTTGCATAAATGATAAACGGTATTTTGATATATGGTTTTGGGGAAGGATTTATTTATGAAATGATAAATATTTCGGAGTATGAAAGGGATATTGCTTATCATATCTATACACATGAGAATGTGATATGTATGTTTTCAAACACACTTGGTATGCTTTCAACAACGTTGTAGTACCGTCTCACGGCCAGTAGGACAAGTCTCACATGTTTGGGTCACACGCCTTTGTACTCCCGGGGTGTGTCGGCAAAATACCTTAGTGCAAGCTTGTCTTCGTTTATTGTTGTTTATGGGGGAAAAGGCCCCACTACGTAAGGACTTCGGGTGTGATGCGGCTAACGGCTGAAGCTACATGTGTGTGGTACTAGAGGTACAAATTAATGGATAGCGTAAAGTGCTTGTACGGTGATTGAGAAATTGTTCCTCAACAGGTACATGGGTAATCAGCCCATATACCCTTTGTTGGCTTTCGATTATATATATTATTGGAATTATTAGTTGTGATTCTTGAATATTATACTTTTATGCGTTTCGGTTATACTCATAAAGTATCTTTTGAACTATACTATGATAGTATGTTTTCGACAATTATACTGGATTTCAAATAGGGGTTAATATATTGAAAGAGAAAGGTTTTGCGAAAACTTTGATTTTTGTCCACTCACACTTTGTTTTGCGCCCCCTTCGGGACATAGTGATAGCCATCCGGCGAAGTCGAGAGGCATCGCGTGGCGGCTACGATCATCTATCCCGACCATGTAGGGATTTATCTTTACATTATTGAGTTTCTATAATAATATCCATCCACTGTTATGGATAGAATTCCTAGGAACTTGACTCAGTATTTTATTTCAGTTGTTTCGAATTAGTACGCTCTGAACCATATGCATATTGACTTTGGAATTTGCAACTTTAATGCAATTTAATTTTGGTTACACTAAGTGTTGTCTTGGCCATTTAATGAGCTTCGTCACTTATACAGGAGTGATGAAGCCGGCACGCCTTCGCACTCGGTAATCCACGTGGGTTTCGGGTGGGGTGTGTCAAATACGATGTAGTTTGAGCAACACACAGTGATGCTTTTAATACTTTTAATATAGATTGCACCTTTCATTTGTATTCGTTTCTTGCAATTTTTACTTTGACATTCTTTTAAATTGCAAGAAACAAAAAAAATACGTTGTGTTTGACCTTCAGAAGTAAATGCATCAGCGAGGATGGCTTTCAACTTAGACTTTGAGTATCTTTTACGTTTTCACTTTTATTCATGTGCTGAATTATAGGTTTTATTTCTCGTAAATTGAAGAACTAAAAATGGCAAGCAAACTAAAGGCAATTAGATTATGAAATGGGTATGTTGGTTTAGTATCATAGTATGAAGGAAATGCATATTTTGGTTTCTCATCATGATTATTAGGTTATCTATTATAAGAGCCTAAAATAGGTACCGGTAAGAGCTTGAAATACAAGCTTGTTGGATATTAGGTTATTCTTGCTTTGAAGTTATGTGATTCAATGTGAAAATTAAGAGTTGTTATAGTGGGATGCATCATGGTTGGCTTGTAGGTTTTGTTAAAATTTGTCACATATAAAGTTGATTAAATATGTTCTAATTTTGAATTATTTGTTCATACTTTGAATTATTTGAACATACTCTTTGTTAGATAATGGCACTAAGAGATACGAGATTTAAATCAGGATCCCACCAACATATGTATTGTAGTTTTTGCATCTTATATTTGAAGAGATGACTGAATTCTTTGTCCTTTTTCCTGCGGAATGGGTAATTATTATGTTTTGTGCATTATTTTATTTGAAATATGATTCATACGTTTGTTCACGCAAATATGGGAAGAAATTTTCACACTAATATACAACGATAGCTTATCTTAACTCATACTTTGAAAAACGGCATTCCTTATGTTTTATAGCTTTTAGTTGTTCATTGTTGGTTGTGTCCAAAGTTATTAATTTTGTTTTATTCTGAGAACTCCCAATGCAACAAAAAGTGAAGATACCACCACCTAAAGATGAGACACTAACAGACATGTTTATATTTTTCGCTGGTTGGGGGCATCTTTTGTTGGGGTGAAAGCAATTGATCTCAACAAACTAATTCTCAAAGAGTTTAAAGAAGAAGCAAGGCAGTATGTATTCCTTAGTTTTCTTTTTAATTTTTATAAATGAAAATTTGGGAGGAAGCATTGAACCTTAACCCATTTTTTCATATAGGTGGTGCATGAAAAATGCTTTAGCAAAAATGAAAACTGCAACTACTCCTCATCATACGAACCTACAAAAGGTTCAGCAGAATTAGTACAATCCCTGCCCCACCATGCCTATGATCTTTGACAATGTTCTTTTTCTTTATAGTATGTTTGCCAATTAATTATTTACAATTATACAAAATATGTCGGTGCAAGAAGAAGATTAGTCGTAACAATACAATTTTTCTAGATAAGGTATAAATATAATATTAATTCTTTTTCATAGTTTAGTATGCGAAACATTCCATTACATTAATTTCAAATATATCTAAAACTTAATTTTCTAACAGTTCTACAAGCATCATACCTGCAGCTCAAACTGAAAAAGTTGAAGCATAGGATTAAGGTACAATATCACAATTTCGTATTTCATAAACATGATCACAAATTGTTAGCACCGGAACTTGACAAATTACTTAATTTGCAGTCTTCTTCCAACAATTGGACTAAAAAGTGTTACTATGGGCACATTATCTAATTTGAAGGTACTTATGTTATTACTATTACTCTCTACTTATAACAGTGGTGCTTTTATATAGTCAAACTTCTAATTTTCTCATATTGTTTGTAGATTCACAATGAAAACACAAGCATCAGAGTGGAAACAAATGGTGGCAACCATGGTGTTGATGTGCATGAAGACTTTATGTTTTGTAATTTGTAAATATTGTTCATCTTTTAACTCATGGATGAGTTTTATTTATTATTTTTTATAAAGATTTTTATTTTATTTTTAATGTTGGTAACTACAAACTTCTCTTCGAATGCATATTGTAAGAGTTTTTCTTAGTCTTGATGGATGTATTATAAAAAGTTTCCTCTTCGTATGGTTTTTTCTTTTTCCTTTTCATCTTTTTATTATTATTTATTTATTTTAATGGTTTCTTGCATGTTTGTGAGATGCATTGGCTTTGGAACATGTCATGGATAGGAAATACTCAAAGAAGGAATAAAAAATGAAACCAAGAAGTCACTTGGTCTTGCGGTTATAGTTAAGCAATTGAAGTGCGAGTATTTGAAACGTGAGAAAAAAAACCAACAAAAACAAAGAAATTTGCTTGGAGTTGAACATGAGGAAGACTTCAACAGTCAATATTTAAAATGTGAACTAAAAAAAAAAAATGAAAAGGAGTTATAAGCTTGATTTTGGACTTTGAGAAAGGCAAATTAATCACAACTAATTAAAGAGGTCGCGTGGATGGTGGTTGATGCGAGTGCAAACTTGGGCATTTTTGTTTGTTTTCCCACAATCGACACGGCCCACAACTCAACGAAAAACCCTACAAGATCAGTTATAAATCCGAATTTGTATGAAAAAAAACCAAAACAAAACCTGTCATAAAATTCATCCCAGTGCAGAAAAACATTGAAGCATCATATTTTACTACCCTCATCGTAGAGATCAATTGTTGTTTTTCGATTCAACGGAAACAAATTGTAAAACTGGTAACATCTTTCCACATTTGTTACCTTTGTTCTACATTTTGGTAAACAATATTTTTCATTTCCTAAATGCGCTTTAGCAAACAAAGAAAATAACCCACGAGTATGTTCTTTGTTTTCTACAATAATACATTGTTATGTGGCCATCATTTCATGATCATTCGCCGAACATGAGCCTTAGTAAAAGTGACCAATAGATACATTATGACCTTTCCCGGATAATAAATGCCCAAGTTACCGATTTTAAAATACAGAAAAAGTGACCAATAAATGCCCATTTTACTTGATTTTAAAATAAATGCCCAGTCCCATTGGTACTTGAGAGAGAATATCCACATCAATAAGCACCAAACCTTTTTGGCTTCCAATTCTGTGCAGCCATCTTGCAGATTTCATCTCTCACTTCCATGCTTGGTCTCACACTTTCTTAAAAATCATACTTATCATGACATTTTTATTCATTAACTAATGCTTCAACATAATATAGTTCCGGTCTTGCAAGCATTGCCACTTATTCTAATTTGAAGCTCATTATTGCAGGTTAAACAAACCACCAAATTGTTTTTCTATAGGGTGATGAGGAATTAAGGTATTGATTCTTAGTATTGTAGCCTTAACCACCAATTAGTTTGTTGTCATTTGTTTAAATTGAGTCGAACATGACATATTAGATTAACACTATATAAATCAAATAGTGTCGTAAAACCTATTTCTTTTTTTTTCCCATGTATTATAGTTATGTGTAGATAAAGTCTTTTTTTCTTTGTGTATGCATTTGAATAGACTTTCATATATGTGGAATGTCACAAAGTTTGTATTCAATGTTAGGTTCGTATGTTTATTAATTTTTTTTATATCTCGAGTTTTCTATGGAGCGCTCTCTAACAATCGTGCAAGACAATGGCGTCAAACATTGAGTCCTCAAGAACATCAAAGATATCTAGCTCGAAACGACGTACTAACACGAGAAAAACAACAAGAAATTGCAAATGTGAGTGATGATCATACTATGACCGCCGCTAATATACAACAAGGAATTCATGTGCACGATTTTCGTTCGAGTCGGGGGCCGGTTATATACAACAACCAATTCTTGGTATTTATTTTAATTTCAAAAATTTAAATTTATTCCATACTTATGCAAAAAAAAAAGAATATCTAATTACAATTTTTAAATCTCTTCTTTATATATACAACAAGCACGTCTGATAATATGACAGAACGGTTCATGTGGGTGACTTTATGATCTTTGAAGTAGGCCCAGTGTATACAATAATAAATTTCTGGTATTTATTTCAATTTCTTTATTGTATTTATTTCACACTTAAAAGTACGTATTTTTCACGACACTATTTTTTGTTAATTGAAATCATTTATTCTTTATCAATACTCTTATATTAATTTCAATGTTGTAGTTATTTTCATTAGTAATCTTATGAAATAGATCCCCACAAATAAATATGAAATAGCGAGAAACAAATTTTTAAACTCATGACATTATAATGTGGTGTATTTAATAGAACAAGTTGAGCACATGAATGCGCGAGTTCAAGAGTTTTCTCGGATATCACGAATCGTGATGAGCAAACTTCTACTAGAATGCCTACCATATAAGACAATTGGCACATTCGATAGTCACAAATATCGATGGGATGCATTCGATTCCTTCCTGCGATGGTGATCTTAATATATATCTTTCAATATAACATGTTTGTACCATACTTCACCAATCCCGAAACTGCAAGCAGGTCAACTTCGTACTTCGAGAGACCTGCGGGGGTTGTATTTGAGCGCCTGCTTAGAAGCACATGAGTTTCTCTCAACTAAGAGGCCAATCACAACATGACACGTGTCAACACCAAAGAAAGCTCCTAGAGTCCCCACATCGGCTGCGAACAAACGAGACTCTTCTCAACTATAAAAAGAAGATCATTTCCCACAAATTAAGCTCTCATGATCTTGAAACCCTCCCCAATCCCTTATTAGAACTCTGCTTAATGATGATTATGCTTAATCCCACACATGTATCATGTAAACTACATTATTAATGAGAACTCCTCTACCTTCGTGGACGTAACCCCAACTTAGGGCGAACCACGTACATCTTGTGTTTGGTTCCCCATCTCTATCACATCATACATTATCTCCACTCGATATTTGAACAATCTAGCGAAGGTCATCTCACCTTATTTTTACGTTGTTAAGTCCCACTCGATTTTGTGCATCAACAATATATATATATATATTGTTAGTTACAAAAGAAAATTTTATGCTAAGTGTTGAATATTCATGTATAAATATCGAAGGACATGTAAATAGAACCAATGATCATGTGCACCAAACGAGCAAGAAGAAGCCACAATTGTGCTAGAAAGTATAATGAGAATCAGAATTTATCCTAGGTTGCCCTTAATTACCTTCTCCAACCACATGTCCATACTGCTATGCACGATTGTTTACTCGAGAGACTTTAATATGTGTTGCTTGAAAGAAAGAGTTGTTCTACCTCCAATGCGGTCTCCACCCACGAGAAATGGTTGCTCTTTTCTCGACCAAACAGCGAGGGGCAGACACTTTTGGCAGAAATAATCGAGCCTACAATCACGCATTTGCATTCACTTCAGTGGGAGTACATGTGGATGAAAGAATAAATATTGGTGGTCGTGGGATTTACACATTTCTCGTGCTCAAGGTGCATTATATCATAAGATTGGTGGACTTTTACCAAATGAAGGTAGACCACGATTTATACAAGCTTATATATATGACACGAGCATGAAGTTGAAAATCAGATATTGGTGAAGTTTTAGATAGGAGTGTGGTTGAAAAGATACAACAAATCTTGTATTACCATAATCCTTTTGTTCATACATTGCAAGCCTTAGACAACGCCAAGATGTGCCGGAGTACAGGAGTGATCTAAGCAGACAACCAATGGATCGTCGTCAATATAGTTTACCATCAGCATTACAAGTTGCAATGGAATGTGCCACATTTGCAAATGGAAGGGATATTGTGGTAGGGAGCAATTAGTGGAAGACTTTCTCACGTGAAAGCATCATTTTGTTCATAGGTAAGGTACAAAAACTCAAACAAAACATGAGATCCATAAATGATACGTGAGTTTTCAGAATTTTTTACTTCGTGTTGGTGATGAGAATGAACATGTTATTATGGATGATATGGTAAGACTACTTGAATGTATGGTAATATCATGGGAGAGTGAGCATTCCATTAATCAATTAATTTCAAAAAATCTTCCACGACTTAGATGATCCTTATAAATGATGCGGCCTACATGGTATTACCAAAAATCTTGTGTGTTGTGGTTCTTACCAAAATGTTATTTATGCTGAGGAATTCTAACTAGACAATTTACCCGGATCTAGAGTTTTTCTACCAGAAATCCCACTTAGAGTATTGATACTAGGCTTCCATTTGAACTTACGAAAGCAATTTCGGTGAAACTAAGTTTCTTTATCACCTATAAACAATCTCAAGGTCAGACAATACCACATGTAGGTATTTACCTTCCAGATCATGTTTTCGAGTCATGGACAATTACATGGCTTTATCGGAGGGGGTCTCAAAGTCAGCCACAACGTGTTAGTAAAAAATGGCTCCATAGTTGGCCACGACAAGGTGGTACGAATGCGGTATACAAAAAGTCTTGCTTCATTCTAGCTAACCACTTAGTGATTCCTAATAGGTAGTACTTTAATAACGATAACCTTTTAGTATACATTTCTCGATTGATCAATTAACTATTTTTATTGATTTTTAATTTTCACTATCGTTTGCAGATTTGCAATGAAAATTTGAAGCGTCAATCATAAACAAATGGATTGGAAATTGCATCATTGATGTTGATATGTAAACTTTCTTTCAAAAATAAATAATTGAACATGTAGACTCTATGTATTGTGAGTAATGTAAATATTGTTGGTAGGCTTTATATTTTGTCATTCATGATAAGAAAAAAAGTCTTTCTCTTACACAACATTAAAAAATATATTTTCACAATTACAATGAAAAACAACTAATACAAGACATTTTAGGAGCAGAAGTGCATGATAAAGAAAATGCCTCTTGCATTAAAATATCTCTTGAAAATAACAATGGAAATATACTTACGCAAGACATCTCTTGGGGGGTGTAGCGCCGTGATAAAGGCTACTCTTACCCAGCGCATGGCGTGCGGAGACTATTTTTATACTAGCCTCTCATAAGCATCAGGGTGTGCGAGCATTCCCTCAAGGCACTACACGCCCTAAAGGCTGTCTTGCGTTGACCTCTTCCATTGTATTTTAATCACGAGGCGCTACGCGTCCCTAAAGATGTCTCTGAAATACAATGAAAAATATCAACGCAAGACACACCTTTAGGGTGCGCGAGCTCGTAGATTAAATACAATGTAAAATATATCGGCGCAAGACACCCCCTAGAGGCACCTAGCGTCCGTGATTAAAAAAATGCCTCTCGGCACGCGCTCATTATCGGGTAAAAGCGTTTTGTTGTCATAAATGTTTGAATTCTAAATGTCTGATTATTTGGCCTATCAAATATTCAAATTTAGTAGAAATTAATAATTAATTCCTATCAAGATTGGTAAATGTTAAAAGCAAATAGAAAAAAAGAGGTAAAAGTTAAAGAAGGAGGTAAAAAAGCCAAAAAGACGACATTGTGAGGCCTCTGGGTCCACTCCCTTGTGGCAGGCAACTCTGAGAGCGACACGCCATGCCAAATTGCCAACTGTAGATCCATCTCAGCCATTTCTGCATTTTCCTAGCTCTCTCTCCCGACGAACAGAGATGGGTTCAAGTGCTTGACCCCCAAAGAGATGGGTTTAATCTTACCTTGAAGCTCAATCTCTCTAAACTTCCTCCAGATGAAGGTTCAACAGTTCCTTTTCTAAGGTCGTATAGTGCTTGCCATTGCCATGGATATGACAATGATTTCAAAACATTTAGGAGATCTTGTTAAAGGCAGACAATGTGTAATGAATAATAGTCACGTCAAGGGTGTTTTCTTCTAATTTTTCTAGTATTATTTTCGAAGTTTTCGCGTTTTGGTATGCATTTGGCCTGATGATAAGACAAGATTGGCCCTGGTTCCAGATAAGTTTAGCTTCTTGAATTACTTGGTTGATTGGTATAAATCCAACAATGTCTCACTTTATTTGAGTTGCTAGATTCTATTCTACTAGACTCTGGTAGGCATCCCCTTTTCATCTCCATTCCAATTTATGTATTTATGTATTGATTTTTGGCTGATTTTCAATTTTTTCTTCTTTTGACTTTGTTATGCAAATGCCGATTTTGCATAGAATACAGACATGCTCTTTTGCTAAGATTGCATCTGTGGAAGTAGTGCTAGGCATCATTAGAGTTCTGAAGAAGCTTGGGGCAAGGACTGTTGCGTCAATACTGCTGATGAGCTTGTTATCTTGTGCATCGACCAAATGAGTCCCTTTTTCCTTATTCCTCAGGTAAAATTACATAAGGCTAATGAGTTATCCACATTGCTCTTGGTAGCTTTTATGTTCTCTACTTTAGCTACTTAGAAGGACTACGGTAGAAACTATTTTGACTAAAACTTGAAATGGTTTTGCAGGCAGACAAAGTGACGGTAGTGTTCCCTATGAGATTCAAAGGACTCTATAGATATTGTTCTTGCAACTTCCTTCCTGCAGGTATAATAATTATATGATCTTAAATTGCAAATATGATTTTTGTACTGGGGTAGAGATTGTGAAGTTCTATCAAATATCTGCTGATGAATGATGAGGTTAATAAGAGTTTCTAGATATGTGTGCTAGCTTTGTCAAAAATCTTCTACCCTCAAGATATGCTGTGGATCTGTTTACTCATTCTTTTGGTGATTCTTTCAATGTTAATAGTGATGGTTCTGTTACCATTTGGGAATTTGTGGAAGCAAGGCGTGCGGCTGGACTTAATACTGCCTCCTTGCTTGTGGTCTCCTACCCCTCCTTTAGAACTGAAGGATGCCCCTGCTGAAGCACTGTCTGCTGCAGGATTTGTCACTGTGTCAGGAAATGGACAGTTGTTTTATTTATTTTCTCACTTTAACAAATTGTACTGTATACCGATGCAGTTATTTTCCCTCGTCACGTGGAAGGCAAGAAATTGGATCGAACAGTTTTGGGTTTATCCCAACTTTTTCATGCCCCATGTTAGTTACCATGTTAAGGTGTGACCTTTTTCGCCTGAACTTATTATTCCTCTAGTTGTCCTCAACTGTTTCACCCTAACAAATTGTATGTCCATTTCACTTTCTATTGATGACAGGACATGGCATGATCCTTACATTGTATAAAGTTAATTAGCATCTTATGTGTAGATGAAAGATTTTTCTCTCTACGTATATGTTTTTTCTTTGTCTGATTTACTCTTGATGACAGCACGCTGTTCAGTTTTCTAAACTTCATGTACAAGTAATGTTGGACCAACTTTTCTATGCTTTTAATCCTTTGTCCGGCACGTTCGTTTGTTCCGTCCATCTATAACACTGACTGTGATTGCAGCATGCTATGTATTCTTCACTATTTTACTATGTTTCTAGTTCTTCATTTGACATGTTTCATCTCAATTTCTTTTGTGTATATTCTTCCAGTGTTCTGAGGGTTTCATGCATACAAGGATGCGACGTCGCGTGGAATCTTTGATTGGGTAATATTTTCACTCCTCCCTCCCCTCTATGGTGCTCCCACGGACATGTTCTGCTATGCTTGACTAATCACTAATTTATATTACAAGAAAATTGATTGAAGCTGCAATTATTCTTTTAGTTTGGTTTGATCCATAGTTTGCGGTCAATCTATCTGAAATGAAATAGCAGAAGGGCACTTATTGTTTTCTAAATGATGCAAATGAATGGAAAAGAATGTCAAACCTCCTAAGCATTTTTGGTGTTGCTGATCTACTGGGGGGACTGAGGGGAGACAAGCTGTTGGGTTGAGTCTAGCTTAGTCCTTTGAGGCAAACCTCATATGCGAGGAGACACAGTCCCTTTTGTCATTTTCCGTATGAGTTGAGTCTGAGCTTAGATGGCATTTTGAAACACAGCTTTTTCCCTCGAGTCTAGTAGAGTGCGGCAGATTAGTCTCACTCATTGCTGTAAAGTACAATGATTAATTCTTTTTCTTCGGGAGCAAAGTTATGTATTTGCCATTCACTCTGCTACTTTCTCGGAGCTCTTGTCGTGTAAGCCCGGTATGGAAAATACAAAGAATGCTGCTCAAGTAGATCCTTCCAAGCGGCTGGTTGTAATCAATTTAATGTTTTTTACAAATCGTAGTTGATAAAATTGGTCTACTCTTGCTGAAAGTCTTATTTTCTTAATGTATTGGATTGTAGAGCTGAGGAAGGAAGCCAGGACAAATTCAAACTAAACAAAAGGCATGGTAACCCAAGAAGAGTGTCGTCAAAGGAGTTGCTCAGTTACGTAGAGAACCGTTGTTTGATCGATGCTAGTACAGTGATTTCTCTTGTATAATTGTAAAGAGATGAATGTAGAGAACCGTTGTTGATCGATGCTAGTACAAGTGATTTCTTCTCTTGTATAATTGTAAAGAGATGAATATATAGGTCGCTTATTTGCTGAAAAACGTTCTTTTGATTAGTTGAAATTAGAAACATTAAGTTTTATTAATTCCAGGTTTTTACATGTGAGAAACATCCACTGGAAGATAGATAGAATTCCTTCCTTTATTTCATAGGGTGCAAGCAAATATACATGCGTCCTATATATTGAGAGAAAGGTTTATGGTTTATATATGTACCATAAGCCAAATAGAACAACAAATATACATCGTACTATCAAACATGAGAAAACATCCTTTGGAAACAGGCCACTTTCAATGCAATTGCTAGTGCCGCCTTATCTTTGATGCCATCGAAGAATTGAAAATAGGCATGCCTCCACGATGTCTTAAGATCAATGTGCATAAACGCCCCAAAAGCCTACGATGAAGCCAAGTACCATAACGGCATAGAACCACAACTTATCATCATTCCCATCTTCATTCTTGTATTTTGCATCCTTAGATGGGTAAGGGTCATCTCCGGGGCACTTAGTTGATACGGGGAACGCCACACGGTAATGGATTTCCATATATATGGACGAATCATTGAGCGTGCGTGGTTTCCCGAAGAATTCTTCAGGACAAGTTGTTGTAAGACATGTTCAAGTGGCTTAAAGGGTTAAAGATGACAGAAAGCTTTGAGGAATCTGTCCTGAAAGATGATTGTGTGAGAGATCAAGAGTTTCAAGCAAATGCAAGTCTCAGATCTTGGCGGGGATCTTTCCGGAGTCAATTGATTCCTGGACAAGTTCAAAGGTACCCAATTGAATGAGGCTGCTTACTTCTTGAGGTTTACCTTGTAACTTATTCGAAGAAAGATCAATGCTCTTCACCAGAAACGAGTGTTGTTGTACACAAGTTCTTGTCCCTTTAGTGTCGGTGTGGCTTGCTCACGATAATGAGAAAATTTTGCATCGGACCATTGACAGTGAAGACAAAAGATTTAAACACATGGGAATGGTTGCACGAAAGGCTGTTGTGACTAAGGTCGAGGATATGAAGTGGGCGAAGATTGCCTGGTTGCTGGGGAATATGTCGGTAAGTTGGATCGCAATCGTGCTTTGTATACAACAGGACATATTATTTGATCTCCTATCCATTGTGGAATTTTCCAGATAACCTATTGTTTCCAAGATCAATACTCTCCAAGAGAACAATTTTGCAAGAGTCCGGGAATTACCGCCAAAATTGTTGTTGTTGAATTTAATACTTGCAGTGAACTTGATACCCCCAACAGTGGGAATATTGCCAGACAGATTGTTGTGACCAACATCTACAAACGACACAAAATTGCTCCCACACTCCACCCACAAGGAAATCTCCAGAAAATTGATTGCTTCTAAGCGACAGGAATTCCAAGTTTCGCATGTTGCAAACAGAGGGGTAATGTCGTTCAAATAAATTTTCAAGGAAAGATACAATTCTTGCAAATTGGGCATCAGCAAGGTCAATATTGGAGGAATTGGCCCTGAAAATTGATTGACTCAAATCGTAGTCTCTAAATTTGGAAATTTCAAATGGGAAGGAAGTTTTCCACGGAATTGGTTGTGAGATAAACCCAAATATTCGACTTTGGAAGATATCTTCAACAACCATTCCTCTGGTATCGAATCTTCCGAGATTCCACTGCATTGAGCAAGACGTCCACCAGTTCAGTTTGAGATTGAAGCCATACTCAAGAACCAGAACGTATGACGGTTTATGATCCAAATTGACTGGAGCTTGAAAGGAGGAACCCAATCATGAGCCACGTCGAAAGCTTGGGGACGTGGGTCCGGTCTGGATCTCCTACTCGAAAATCTTGTAATCTGGTAAGATTTATGAAGTGGGCTTCCCGTTAGAATGCCTTCCCATGGATTATAAGACAGCTGAGGATAACTAGCTGAGAGAGTTGTCCCAAACTATCTGGAATGGACCCGTTCATCATATTATTCTTAGAGGTCCAATGTTTCAAGGATGACAAGTTTCCAATGGATTCTGGAATGGACCCCTTCATATTATTATCCAGAGAGAGGTCCAATGTTTTCAAGGACAAGTTTCCAATGGATTCTGGAATTGAGCCTGAAATTGTTTCCACCAAGGTTGAGATTCTGCAAACTTTTAGCAGACATTCCCAAGGAGGCCGGCAGTTGGCCTTGCAGCTCCCTGGCAGACAAATCTGGCGACTCTAATGAATTATTTTGGACAATTTGAGAAACTCCTCCAAAACTCTTCAATCCCCCACCATCTAAACTGTTTTCGCTAAGACTTAGAACTTTTAGCTTGCGAAATTTCCAAGAATTTAGGAATTTGACCTTTTAGGCCCGTAGAAGATAAATCAGGACCCGGTGATGTCAAGTTAAGCTTTTGTAGTGAACTGACTCTTTGAGGTGCTAAGGTTCACGCCTCGAGATCAAGGTATTTTAGGGAAGAAGGTGAGAAAGCCAATTCAAATTTCGTAAGCGGAATTGAACCCCAGATCAAGTGAGGCTTGAGAGGTTACCAAGAGAGAATTTCTCCGCAAAATGGCGCAAGGGAGAGAGATTGAGATATTGTAAACTTTTAAGCTGCCCAAAGAACTTAGGAATGGAATGCCATGAAAATCATTAACTTGAGTCCAGGTAATTTAAATGCTTCAAGCCAAGCAAGATTGATTTATCTTACCTCTCAAGCAAGACTTCTCGTAGGCCCGGCTCGTCCAACGGGTCATCATAATAGGTATATGGATATGGATTCGGAGGTCCCATCTTCACAATGACACGTGTGGTTGTTGCTGAAACCCCTTTCCATCGGCAGCAATCATGGCCCACCCAAGACGAAAGCCTACCGGAAGCATCGTGAATATGTTGTTTAGAAGTGCTTGTCTTTCTTGGTCGATGCATGATTTGGGCATCCGCCTTGAAAGTTGATCGACAATAGGCAGTTTAGTACTACTCTGCATGTAGCAAGAGGCCAAAAGCAAAAGAAATATAGTGAATATTGAAGCCCATGGTGGCTATCCATTATCACACACAATTTTCTTTGCTTTCTTTAGCAGTGCTGAGCTACTAAGTTCAGGAGATACCGGAATTTATAGGAATAGGTTAGATTATGGAATGTAGTAGGGGGAGTTGAAAACGAAAGTCGTCTCATAGAGAAAAGAAAAATTGCTTGAAAACGAATGGCGGGTGTTCACAACCCCTTTTACAAGTTTGCAAGTACATTGTCGACACAATTGTGATGGGTTGTAGAAATCCATATGCAACTGAGACTTTTGAATTAAGGGGTCTTTAGCGTCCATTATAAGCGAGATTATATGAATCACAATTCACGGCTTACATCTTATTCTTGTTCTTTTTTTTTTTTTTTATGGTATAAAACTACAAAAACGGATTTAGATATGTTTATATTTGTTCGAACGAAAACGGATTTTGTGTGTCGGGTTGAACAATTTCATTCTAACTTGATGGAATTTATTAGCACTCCCAAAGTAGTCATTGTTACCTTTGGTTGTTTTCTTAATTTTTCACAAAGGGATCGGAGGATACAAGAGATTTCTATGAATTTTCCAAATTCTAATTAAGCTTCGTGTGCTAACGAATGATATGTGTAGCTGGCGTGGAAGTCTTGGCACACCAATTTAACTTTGGTGGAAAATCCATATGCAGCCCAGGGCTTTGAATAGTGAGTCTCCAGTACGGTAGAAATAGACAATAAATCATAATTGATGAAAGGGATTGGAAGAGAAGAGAGAGAGGCAATTTGCAATGCAAGAATTGAGGCAATTTGCAATGCAATGCAACAGTGAGGATGCATTCATCAATTTCATAGTTACTTAAGACAAGTTCAGAGTGAGACACGAACGTCGGAAATGAAAATACTTTGAGGAATCTCTCCCGAAGGTGGTTGAGCGAAAGATCAAGAGAATATCATCACAAGCTCTCGTCTTTTTCTCTCTTTTTTGGGGTCAAATAAGCTCATATGTCATGTAAACAGCATTCTATGATATAAAGACCTCAATGATGCGTTCCAACAGGCCAAAAGTTGGAGCAGACTTATAACAACAGACTAGGCTTAACCAAAGCTCGGTTTGTTCAAAGATAAAGGGAAAAAGCACAAGCATTTCTTCGTTCTGACCCAGCGATCCCACAAGAAGGTTAAACAAGTTAAATCCTGAGTAACCTTGATCTATCTTCTAGACTACATAACTTACTGAATTTATGTATGGAACAACAAGTGCAATCATTTTAGGAAGTGGAATACCAGGGATAGCCGATGGTTTGATGCCCCTCACTGTTCATCAGGCAAGGCTCAGCAAAACACTGCTTCTCATAGCCTGAAGCACAACCTTTCTAGGTGTGTTATAAAGCAACCGGCATCAGAGAAGAGTGTTTTGCTCTCTATAACGATAATGCCCATGAAAACGGCCATGCAGTACCTTCAGGGATTTTGAGTTTGCAGTGCTTTCTCTAAAAGGCCAGGGTCACTGCATATGAAAAGAGAAATAAAAGTGAGAAATGGAAGGCACATAGCCCAATGTTAAAACATAAGGATAGCCTTCCCGACGTGTATTTCATTGTAAACAAAAGACTAGAACAAGGAGAAGTTGATGCTTCAATTACGCGGAAAGCTCAAGTAAAATTGCATCTTTTGCAAACATCGAGATACCCACCTCTGAACATATGCAGTTGCTTTTGCCATTTGTTATGGTTGCCGCTCATCCATCACCACACTTTGTTGGGGTTTGATCACATCCTTAGCATTCAAGCGGTGGGCTTTCTCAATTCTAATTGGATGACCATCATCTGACTTTGTACTTATATAAGCACAGGAACAGTTGTAAATGCAGTAAGATCATCGGGACAAGAAGACTGGTTATCTGCTACAAGTCTGCTTTGCTTTCTTCATCATAGAAGTAGGCACACAGTACCCTTTATTCACTGTCCCAAGGACCTGAACATCAGCTGAATGGTTTCTATCTCCAACCGCCAATTCATTTATCAGAGTTGTCATCTCCATCCATTCTTGGACATTATGGATCGGTACACCATCCACCGACACAATCACATCACCAGGTGACAAGTAACCAGACAAAGGCAATGTAGAAGCTACACCCAAAACCTATTTTCGGACAGTCACAAAATATAGAAACAAACAGGTGATCAAAAGTTTGTTCATTTCATACCATTTTGATATTGGCACGGTCACAAAAACACAAAACAATGACACAATTCAACATGCTTGTAGTGAGTGAAGTACCATGGGGTTGTCACCATGTATGTAAAAGGGAAACAAGATGAAGGGCAGGAGTAGCAATGCGAAAGCACAAACCGCACAACACTGTAAGCGAAATTCCAATTCAAATCAGCATTCAATTCTGCAAACAAATTAAACCCTTCGATAAATAACGAGAACGGAAGTAAGCACACCACTGTATTGTGCCAAATTCCAGCACAATATATCCTTAGAGCAGCAAAACAAGACAACGGTTGCAGAGACTCCGAATCGAAAGCTACCAGAGCACCGGGAAACAGAAACACAACGAACACAGCAACATACTCCATACTCCATTTGCATGCACTCACTGATTTCAATCAAGCCTACGTTTCGCTTCAAAATAATTAAAAACAAAAACCCAAAAATAGCAAATGCATAAAGGGGTAAGAAATAAACAGAAAAAGGAGAGACCTTGCGGCGGCGAGAGCATGACCCAATTTGTGTACAGCGACTGAAATCACGGTGGTGGTGAAAATATAGGCTGTGTCGGCGATTGAGGTGCCGAAGGAGAAGAAAAATCTCGCTGCCGAGTTGATGAAGAAGCTTCCATGGAAGAGATTGATAGCTTTGCCGAGCACCCAGAAGAGGAGGAGGGAGACGGAGAATAGCAAGGTTAGGCTGAATCCAACACCAATGGAGAACCAAGCTCTAAGAATCCGGCAATGGGTTCTGCCGAAATGGAAGAGTGGTTGGTTGAAAGCCCAGAATTTGAAGTCGTAGTAGCAGCAGGAGAAGGTGGTTGAGGGAGGAGGCGGCGGAGTTGGGTTTGTGGGGGAGTGAAGGGGTAGAAGACTGCGATGAGTGTGAGGTTGTGGCCTTGGTCTTCCCATGCTGAACCTTCTCACTCGCCTCCCTTCCATTGTTGGTCGCTCCTTTTACCCCTGAAAGACCAAGTTTTTCCTCCCTTTTGTTTTTACTAACAAAAATGCCCGTGCGTTGCTGCGGGTCATGTTATAGTAAGCCTTGTGCTATTTACATGAGAAGCGAAAATCTAAACCATGATGAACAGAAGTGATAGGCGGAGCAAATGATGGATTTTGAAAAATCAAGCGTTGTGCCAATAACTGTCTCAAAGAAGTGATCCATCACATACGATGTAACTATCCTAAAATAAAATTGCAGAAATATCTAATATTTAGTTGAGAGAATTAAAAGCATTCTAAAACTGAAATTGCAATACAATTGATATTCATAGTGACCAAGAAACATCAGTGGTGAAAGTAACACAACTCGACTATTAGCCGCAGACTCTAATGTTTGTCAGAAGCATTGATCTTTCATCGAATAACCTCGACGGTGAAATCCCTGAGGAAATGGCCAGCCTTGTTCTATTGCGTAACTTGAACTTGTCGATGAACCAATTGAGTGGAAACATTCCCTCAAAGATTGGGAACTTGCTGTCGCTCGAAGCTCTTGATCATTCGCTCAACCACCTTTCGGGAGAGATTCCTCAAATGGAACCATTTCACGTTGGTGTTGTAATTAAAGATTAGCTTATTAATTAGTTGAAGTGACTAAAATTATTTATTCATGCACTCGACTCTAGGACTACAAATTTAGACTTTCATTCCTGTGTTTAAAAGTTCTTTTGGAAGCTTATAGATTTAGATAATCAAAAGTGTTTCTGATTAGGGTTCATGAGGGAGCACAAGTTCAAATGTCTCTCCCTAAACCCTAAACCCTAGTATTTTGGTATAAAAAGTTAAAAACTTATGAAAGTGTTTATGGATTGTAAAAGTACCTTACAAGATTGTTATTAAAAATTTCGATGTGCTCTTGACAGCAAAACCATTTATACGTAGAAATGCCTTACAGAGATGCATTTCCCAAACTACCCTTCCCATTTGAGCTTGAAAAGGACTTCTAGAAACCATTTCCAGGTTCTCCCAGAGAGTTCTCCAACATTGACTTCCATGATTCCATCCCTATCCTTTATTTCAATAGCCATATAATGAAATACCCAACAAAGTCCATCAACATCAATAACATCAATTCTCTAGGAGAAGCCAGAGACTCTATCCAACTCCAGAAACTTCAAGAAAATCACCGTCTCCACCCTTCCAATATAAATATACACATATCAAACAACTCACCAAAACCATCACTTAGCAAAATCTGCAAAAACGCCATCCTTGATTAAAACAAGAACTCAAATTAATAGCTTTATTCATCCCAAACCCTAAACCCAAACCACAAAACAATAAAAACCCAAATCTAAAAATGTCCATTTTATTACAATCCCTCTTGGATCAGTCCAACTTTTTGGTACCTATCGGAGTTTTCAGCTCAGAAATATCCAACCAAAACAACACATACATGGACTGGAAGGAGACTTCAAATGCACACATCTTTGAAATAGATCTTCCGGGTCTTACAAAAGAGGACGTGAAGCTTGAGCTGCAAGAAAACAAAGTGCTTCAAGTTAGTGCAGAGAGAAAACCGGAACCTGAAACTGAGGACCCCAAGAACGAGATGTGGCACTGCAGGGAGAGGACAAGTGGCAGCTTCTCGAGGAATTTTAGGTTGCCTGAAAATGCCAAGGTTGATGAGATCAAGGCTTCAATGCATGACGGGGTATTGGTAATTACAGTGCCTAAGGAGGAGGACTTGAAGAAAAAACACAAACATAAGAAGGTTGAGATCTCTGGGGATGACGAAGGACATGGTTCCAAAGGACTTGGACGTTTTGTGTGCTGCAAAGCTTAGAGAAAATTAATCTGATTTGATTGCGATTTGTTTGGAGAATGTAATTTTTGTTTATGATTAACTTGTTTGGTGTGAATTTCTGCTGCTTGTATTGTATATGTTTTTAATATATATATATATATATAAATATATATATATATATAGAATGGAGGAGGCAGGCGACTATTCCATTTACTCACCTCATTGAGAATGGAGTTATTGAAGAAAAATGACGATTGAGGAGATGGCGAGATCGATGCTTTACGAAAAGAAGATCCCACATCGAGTTTTGGCACGAGACGATTGAGGCTATGATGTCTCTGTGAATAGATGTCATACCCACTGCTGATCGATAGTAAAACACCATTTGAAGCCTTCATAGGAAGAAACCTAGTGTAAGCACTTGAGAGTGTTGGAGAAGCATATATTCTGACCACGTTCCGTAGTCCAAGACGAGAAGCTTGACGACAAAGCAAGCGAGGGGAATTTGCCAGGATCGGTAGGTGTGAGAAGAATCACGAGGAATTTTAATCTCCAGGCGAGAAGATCATACTCTCGAAGATTAGTATTTGATGAGAACAAGTCCTGGAATTGGGAGAGCAGAAAGAGATGAAATTATTCTCGTACCTCCTTTGCGAGAATGAGGTTTCTGCAGCATTTGGGCCCGAAGAACAGCTCATGAAGCTCATGGGATCAACTCTTAGAGATCCCACTCAATCGATCGCGAGAAAGTAGACATGCGTGCAGAAAACGGCGATCCGGGTTCAACATCAGCGATCACTCGATAAGCGCAGAGCCAGAGGGGGCATTTATGCAAGATGTCATATGACCATCATTGAACCGAGAACCTACCATGAAGCTATAAGACAAAGCATGGAAAGAAGCGATGAATCTTTGAGATCGAGATGATCGAGAAGAATGGAACTTGGGAACTTGTGGATGAACTGCGTGAACTGTCATGAGTGTTAAATGGAGTGTTGAAGACCAAGTTGAACCTGGATGGGCAGTGCAAAGCACGAGGCAAGACTAGTAGCAAAAGGATATGCCCAGAAACCGGGTGGTGATTACAATGAAACGCTGCGCGGTGGCAAGGTTGGGCTAATCGGGACTGGTGCATTAGCGGCTTCAGAAGGGTTGGAAGTTGTTTCAACTTGATGTGAAATGCAGCTAACTTGAATGGAGTATTTGAGGAGGTTTACAGAAGCTGACGAGAAGGCTTTGAAGTTAAAAATGCAAGCCCTGAGTTTACAAAATTTGAAGAAAACTCTATATGCTTTAAGAAGCACCTAGAGCATGGCGTGCAATGAGATTGACCAATTATCTCACTAATTGCAATTTCAAAGAAGCACAGTGAAGCCGCAACTGTATACCGAACCGATGAAGAAGGAAAGGTGATCATTGTCTCTATATATGTTGGTGATATTGTGTACAGGAGCGTGATACTTTGCTCAGTGAATTCAAAAGAGACATGATCTTTAAGTATGAGATGATGATCTAGGACTTCTACATCATTTCTTGGGAATAGGGAGTTCTACAATCGGATAAAGTGTGTTTATACACCGAGCAAATATGCAAAGTCTCTGCCCGAAGTTTGGTACCGGAGGATTGCAGAAGTGTTAACAAATTCACTCTGCCTCTTAGTAGGCGAAGAAGGTTGATGGGCGGTGGCGGATGAAGCTTTGTCTGAAAGATTGTTAATGACTTGTTGTATCTAGCACCGCTTGGGCTGATATTATGTATACGACCGATCTGTTATCAAGATTTATGCATGGCCGACGAAGAAACACATAGAGGCGTAGCTAAGGGTTCTCGGATACGTTCGGAATTGCTGCGATTATGGCATTGAGTTCACCAAAAAGAGATAAAATCTTTGTGTTGATTGGTTGCTTGACTCGGATTGGGGCGGCGGTGAAAGCGGCCGTGAGGAAGCACATACAGGATATGCATTGACTTTGGAGCGGCACATTTTCATGGGCCTCGATCCAAGAAAGCAAAGCACGGTTGCATTATCGTGCGGTAGTATCGAAGCGATAAACTCAGCTATTTGGCTAAGATTTATCTTGGACCGTTTACGGTGAAATACGGCGGAAGCAGCACTATTGTTTTGCGACAACATGCACTGCTCGATAGTGAGAAATCGATTTTCATCAGAGAAGACCAGGCACGCTAAACTAGGAAATATCATTTTTATCGGAGAAGCATTGCGGCAAGGATCCATTGATGTAAGTCTTGTCGAAGTGAAGAGCAGTTAGCGAGATATATTCCACGAAGGCATTGCCCGAGATCGTTTTAATTATTTAAGAATGAAGTTAGGTGTAAAGCGATGGCAGCTTAGGAAGTTTGTTGAGAATTAAATTTGCCTACTAGCTTAGTTTCAGCCATATGAGATGATAATCCTATGAGATGCAGATGGAGTTGAAGGATGCAACCCGATGAAAGTCAGGGAGCAACCCGATGGAAGCCAGAGAGCAACCCGATGGAACCCAATAAGCAATCCGATGGAGTCAGAGCATCCCGATACTTTACAAATGAAGCAAGAAGCTAAGATTTGACGTTTGCTAGTTTTAGTATAGCGTGCAACGGCTAGTTTGTTTAGTCTTTTGTTTTCCATCTGCTTTAATTAGATACAACTGTATGACTGTAAGTTTTATCTTATTCTTCACGTGACTTGCATGGACAGAGGCATGCATGCTCCTCTGTGTAGGTTCATTAATGCTTGCAGATGTAAGACATATATATATCTCTGTATTGTTATCTTTTGTAAGATACAAGAATCTATCAAAGAAATACAGACTCTTGCTCCTCTCAAAATCCTCTCTGAATATACATTCGCTGCAAATACTTTTGAAAGCTTAAAGTTTTATCAACCAAACAATATATGCCTGGTACCATTTTCTACATGGCATCAGAGCTCTTGGTCTGATTCAAAAGGGGCGTAATACTGTGAGAAAGAGAGAGAGATACATCTCTGAAGAAAATCCAGAGAAACCTCAAAGGTGATATCTTTAAAACTATTTTGTTGCTGTGTTACCTGAGACGATGGCTGGTTCAAGTTCATCCGGTGGTGATTTACGAACGCCACAGTTTAATGGCTCAAACTACGATTTTTGGGCTGTGAAAATGGAAACCATCCTTATAGCTTACGATCTATGGGATGTGGTAGAGATAGGGCCATAACCACAGCTATCACAGCCGGTACTCCAGGAGGAAGAAGGATCCGGAGATGAAGAAAGCATGGCTGAGCAAATTCCAGGGGAAGCACCCATCATTTCAAGAGAAGACAGAATCAAAAACGCCAAGGCGTTGAGTCTCATACAAGGAGCATTAACTGATGAGCTCTTTCCTCGCATCAGAAACGAGAAGACTGCAAAAGGAGCTTGGGAATCTTGAGAAGAGAGTTCAGAGGAGATAAAAAGGTAAGAGCTGTTAAACTTCAAGCAGTAAGAGCAGATTTTGAATACATGAGAATGACCGATGGTGAAAGCCTAGATGATTATTTGGCTAGATTTTTTGGAATCATAAACAATCTGAAATCACTTGGTGAAGATGTATCTGAAAAAAGAATAGTGCAGAAACTGCTAATGAGTCTAAGCAGGAGATATAAGTCCATTGTGTCTATCATTGAGGAAACTCGAGACCTAGATGATATTAGAGTCGAAGAGGTCATAGCATCTGTAAAAGTCTATGATAAAAGAGAAGACTTGCATGATGAAAAGGACAGGCTAACGGGGACTGAGAGAGCCTTCAGTAGCCTCAGAATCGGTGGTAGTCAAGGTGCCGGTACGTCCAAAGGTCCTCAGAACAGGCCAAATCAAAGGTGGCAAGGACAACACAAGAAGAGATCAAATTGGTCTCAAAACGGAAACACGAACGGCAATAATGGCTCAGGCTGGAACAACAAGTTTACTGGTTTCAACAAACAATCGAGTGGCAGCCAAGGAAATGGCAAACCACAATGTCAAGTGTGTGATAAATACCACTTTGGTATATGCAGATACAAGGGAAAACCCAAGTGTGGTAAGTGCAGTCGCTTTGGTCATTTAACCAATGACTGTGATAGTGGAAGACAGGTTGCAAACTGTGCAAAGGAAGAAGACGCAGTCACAGGGACGATGTTTTATGCTTGTCATGCGAGTTCCATTGCATCAGGCAAATCTGTGTGGTTTGTTAACAGCACCTGCAGTAATCACATGACCTCTCAAGAGGCTTTGTTGATCAATCTTGACAGATCTATAACTTGCAAAGTGAAGATGGGCACTGAAGATCTTGTACAAGCTACAGGAAAAGGCACATTGGTTGTCGAAACTCAGAAAGGCAAAAGATATATAAGAGAAGTGCTGTTAGTTCCTGGTTTGGATGAAAATTTGCTGAGCGTAGGACAAATGGTGGAGCATGGATATCACATTCTGTTTGGAGGCAACTATGCTTGGATATTCGATGATAGCAGCCTCAAGAATGTTGTGGCTAAAGTCCAAATGACTGGAAATAGATGTTTTCCGTTGTCTATGGAGTCTGTTAACTCGGTAGCGATAAAGGCAGCAATACGAGAAGATCCATGGATCTGGCACATGAGACTTGGTCATTTGAACTTTGCTAGCATGAAGAAGATGCAACAAGCACAGATGGTGGTAGGACTACCCGCTTTCTCAGAGAAGGAAGGAGTATGCGAAAGCTGTGTTTATGGGAAAAACCACAGAGAATCATTCGGAAACGAGAAAGCCTGGAGAGCAAGCTGTCCACTTGAATTGGTGCACACAGACCTATGTGGTCCGATGCAAAATGAGTCCATTGGAGGGAATAGGTACTTCATCACATTCATTGATGATTTCTCAAGAATGTGCTGGGTATACTTTCTCAGAAACAAGTCAGACGCCTTCAATGTATTCAAGAAGTTCAAAGCATTTGTTGAACTGCAAAGCGGCTTCAAGTTAAAGAAACTGAGAAGTGACCGAGGTGGAGAATATACCTCAAATGAATTCCTCGAGTATTGCAGTAATCTTGGAATGGAGAGGCAACTGACTATTCCCTACTCACCTCAGCAGAATGGAGTTGCTGAAAGAAGAAACAGAACGAGCGAGATCGATGCTTTCTGAAAGAAGATCCCCATCAAGTTTTGGGCGAAACCGGTTGAGGCTATGAGTATATCTCTTGAATAGATGTCATACCACTTTGCGAGTCAATGGTAAAACACCATTTGAAGCCTTCATAGGAAGAAAACCTAGTGTGAAGCACTTGTAGGTGTTCGGAAGCATATGTTACAGCCACGTTCCATCGAATCTAAGACAGAAGCTTGACGACAAAGCAAGCAAGGGAATTTTATGGGATACGGTAGGCGTGAGAAGGGCTACGAATTTTTAATCTCAGCGAGAAGATCATACTCTCGAGAAGATTAGTATTTGATGAGAGACAAGTCCTGGAATTGGGGGAGGCAAGAAAGATGAAATTATTCTCATGCCTCTCACTCTTGAGAATGAGGTTTACGCCTTGGCCCAGGCCCGAAGAGACAGCTCATGAAGCTCATGGGATCAACTCTTGGGCTCCCGCTCCAGTCAGTCGCGAGAAAGTGAACATCGTGCAGAGCTTGACAGATCAAGGTTCAGCATCAAGCAGTACTCCCGGTAAAGCGCAAGAACTTGGAGGACATTTATGCAAGATGTCATATGACCATCATTGAATTGAGACCTACCATGAAGCTATAGAAGACAAAGCATGGAAAAGAAGCTGATGAATCTTTGAGATCAGATGATCGAGAAGAATGGAACTTGGGAACTGTGGATAGACCTGCGACAAACCTGTCATAGGTGTTAAATGGGTGTTCAAGACCAAGTTGAACTTTTTGGATGGAAACCGGTGCAAAAGCACAAGGCAAGACTAGTAGCAAAAGGATATGCCGAAGCAGTTATTGATTACAATGAAACCTTTGCGCCAGTGCAAGGTTGGAAAATACTGTCCCGGGACTCTGATTGCATTAACGGCTGAAGGGTTGGAAGTTGTTTCAACTTGATGTGAAATCTGCCTTCTTGAATGGAGTATTTGAGGAGGAGGTTTACAGAAGCGGCAGAAGGCTTTGAAGTTAAAAATGCAAGCCACAAGGTTTACAAATTTGAAGAAAACTCTATATGGCCTAAAGCAAGCACCTAGAGCATGGTACAGCGAGATTGACAATTATCTCACTAATTGCAATTTCCAAAAGAAGCACCCGGTGAAGCCACTGCTGACAACACCCGAACCGATGAAGAAGGAAGAGCGTCATTGTCTCTATATGTTGATGATATTGTGTACAGAGCAGCAATACTTTGTTTCGATTAATTCAAAAGAGACATGATGCAGAAGTATGGGAATGGCTGATCTAGGACTTCTACATCCTTTTCTTGGGAGGAATGAGAGTTCTACAATCGGATAAAGGTGTGTTTATACACCGGAGACAGATATACAAGAGTCTCACTTGTGAAGTTTGAGGTGCGGGGAGGATTGCAAGTCGGTAGCAATTCCTCTACCCTGCGGTGGCAGAAGAAGGTTGATGGAGCGAGCTGGCGGTGAAGACTTTGTACGAGAAAGATTGTTGGCAGCTTGTTGTATCTAAGCGCAGCAGGAGCTGATATTATGTATGCGACGGTCTGTTATCAAGATTTATGCATGGCGGAACGAAGAAACACATGGGTAGCTAGAGGGTTCTGAGATACGTTAGGTACTCTCGATTATGGCATTGAGTTCTAAGAGATAAAAAAATGCTGTGTTGATTGGATTTTGTGACTCGGATTGGGGCGGCGGTGAAGACGGCGCGAGAAGCACATACGGATATGCATTCGGTTTGGGCTGGCACATTTTCATGGGCCTCGGTCAAAACAGAAGCACGGTTGCATTATCAAAAAGCTGCAGGCAGTATGTATCGCGAGCGAAGCAATAGCTCAACTATTTGGCTAGGTTTGTCTTGGATGATTTCGGTGAGAAATGCAACCCGAGAAGCAACACTATTGTTTTGCGACAACATACTTGCAATATCAATAGTCGAGAAATCGATTTTCATCGAGAAGGCCGAGGCACATAAATAGGAAATATCATTTTGCTCGAAGCATTGCGGCAGGATCCATTGATGTAAGTGTTGTCGAGAAGTGAAGAAACCGGTTAGCGCGAGATATATATTCTGAAGGCATTGCCCAAGGATCGTTTAATTGTTTAAGAATGAAGTTAGGTGTAAAGCCCGTGCGGCTTAGGAGGAAATTTGTTGAGAATTAAGCTGCCTGCAGCTTAGTTCCAAACCCCTGCCCGGATGATAATCTGCGGATGGGTTGAAGGATGCAGCCGTGAAAGTCGGGGAGCAACCCGATGGAAGCCGAGCAACCCGATGGAACCCGGTAAGCAATCCAGATGGAGTCGGAGCATCCAGATACTTTACAAATGAAGCAAGAAGCTAAGATTTGACGTTTGCTAGTTTTGGTATGGCGTTAACGGCTAGTTTGTTTAGTCTTTTGTTTTCCCATCTGCTTTAATTAGATCTGTTGTTTTTTGTCTGTTGTGTATTATGAGATTTTGTCTTATTCTTCACGTGACACCGCATGGACGAAGCATGCATGCTCCTGTGTAGGTTCATTAATGCTGCAGATGTAATACGAGATATATATCTACGTATTGTTATCTTTGTAAGATACAAGTCTATCAAAGAAATCTGACTCTTGCTCCTCTCAAAATCCTCTCTGAATATACATTAATTTGCAAATACTTTTGAAAGCTTAAGTTTTTATCAGCAAACAATATATGCCTGGTACCATTTCTACAAAATCCCCGAAAGCCACCAGAGCACAAAAAGAACAGAAACGCAATGAACACAACAACATACTCCACATTTGCACACTCACTACAATCAAGCCTACGTTTCGCTTCAAAATAATCAAAAAACAAAAACCCAAAAATATCAAATGCATAAAAAGGGTAAGAAATAAACAGAAAAGGAGAGACCTTGCGGCGGCGAGGGCATGACCCAGTTCGTGTACAGCGACTGAAATCACGGTGGCGGTGAAAACAGGCTGCATCAGCGATTGTTGTGCCGAAGAAGGGGAGAAAAATCTCGCTGCCAAGTTGACGAAGAAGCTTCCATGGAAAGAAGATTGAAAGCTCTGCCGAGCTCCCAGAAGAAGAGAGGAGACGGAGAATAGCAAGGTTAGGCCGAATCCGACACCGATGGAGAACAAGCTCTGAGAATCCGGCAGTGGGTTCTGCCGAAATGGAAGGGTTGGTTGGCCAGAACTTGAAGCCGCAGTAGCAGCAGGAGACGGTGGTCGAGGGAGGAGGAGGCGGCGGAGATGAGTTTGTGGGGGAGTGAAGAGGTAAGCTGCGATGAGTGAGGTTGTGGCCTTGGTCTTCCCATGCTGAACCTTCTCACTCACCTCCTTCACATTGTTGTTGGTTCGTTTACCTCTCAAGATTCAATTTTTTCCTCCCTTTCGTTTTATTGTCTTTCTAAATAAGACATCTGTACAAGACACGTCACTTACAGAAGCATTTCAGGCCACTGTGTCATGTCATTTAACAGAGTCAAAAATAAATTAAATATGGGGTTCAAATTCCTTCCCAACCACTAACACCCGTAGTGATTTTTTCCTCCTTTGTAATTTGGTAAACCGTGCATTTTTTTTAAATTTCTTACTTTGGTGGTTAAAATCTTAAAATTCAGTCAATTTTGCCTAAAGTCTTTTATTTAGATAGGCTGTTTTGCTATTTTGTCCCTCTTAATTTTATGGACATTTCAACTTAAAAGAAAGTTGAGCAATAGTCTATGAATTTTGGGCCAATTGAGTTTAGTTTCGAGACTAAAAATTTGTGGTATTGATCACTAAACTTCTTATAATGTGGAGAAATATTTGTGTTCGACAAAAGATGTGTGAAGTTGTTCATTACATCCATTACATCTCGACTTTCGGTATCACACATAGAAAAGATGGGGTTTCTTGATTTCTCAATTGCTTACCATAATGGGGAATGTCATCGAATTTAGTTGTAGTTGATTTGTCAAAGTTTGTTGTCGTAACTTTTTCAAATGGCAGCCTTAATATTTGCCCAGCATTTTGGTGGACTCCAAACTTTGCTTTATAATTGGCAGGTACGTGAAGTTTCCAATTGGTTTTTCCCCGGATTGGTTGTGTGTGGCATACTAAAAATAATGGTTGTTCTTTTGCTTGGATGAGGATGATATGAACATACTGTGGAGTCCAAATATGCGGCACTAGAGGAGAAGTAAGAAGATTGTTTGCCCCTTATGGATCCTACTCTGCGAATGGTTAGGTAAGAAAGCATAACTTGTTACATTGCCGTTATTTTCCTTCTTTGTTTTCTTTTCTGCCATTTGTATTTTTCTTTTTCACTTGCAAGTTTGCAACTAACCTACATATGCTAATTCTGCATATCATCACTGTTTGTCTTTATTTTCATGTGTTGTGTTATTTCTTTGTTTTATTTCTTTTAGGAAAGCTTAAGCTTCTGTAACATTCGCCACATATTGGCTTTTGTTTTCTTTAATAATCAATCATTTAAATGTGAATATCTACGGCTATGGGGAACATCAATTTGTAATGAGATTTCACATTGGTTTACAAATATATAGTGGTTTTAGATGTTGACAGGTGGGTTTAATGTTTCTCTAATGTTTTACCTTCTTATTTGAGTCTCTATTGCAATTATAATTATGAAATTTATTGTTAGTTTATTTACCATTTCTCAGTTGCTTCGAATTGATGCTTGCTTTTTGGTATGAAGAGTCGGACTTACACTATGCCTTTACTTAGTTCATCACTATTTGCAAGTTCGTTGATACTGTTTCAATATCATATATGATCCACTTCTCATTCTTAAATTTCATACGTAGGAAGCTTTGCATGTGAAGTCATCATACTAATCGAGAATTTCAAGCCAATGCCACATGAAACCTTTTTTTTACTATAGAGTTGCCAAGAAAAGTAGGAGGTGCATTGTAATTTACATGGTCACCCGAGTACTTTGTTGTTACATCCCGTTCCGGAAATAATACTATTTTATTCCCGGAGAGGTGCAAAATGGCAAATTTTGCCCTTGGTTGACCTTTCGGTTGACTTTTGCGTCGTAACTCGTCGACGCATTCACTTCTTTCGGCCCTGCTTGACGTGCTCGTCGCTGCAGGCACGTAGACGCGAGCCTTGTCGTTCGGACTCCGAACGAAATATTTTACGGAGATTTGATTTTCGGCGTTTCGTATTTTAACAATTTGGGCTGTTTTGGAGTTAGTGGGCTGGGGCCCAGTTGGCAGCAACCCAATCTCTACAAATCACGATTTGTGGAATTTGTCCTTGACTTTGCCACTTGGTGGCAGTGTTCACCTGGAGCATTTATTCCTCCCTCTTTTACTTTGTCTTCTTCACTCCCCTTTTCTCTCCTGCACCAAAACAAAAAAATGCAGCAAAAAAACCTTTTCTTTTCTTCTCTGCAAAACCGAGCCACACCCAGACATCATCTTCTTTTTGGCTCTACAACCTCCCATTTCTTCTCGGCACAACAAAACAAATGCTTCACCATTTTTGGTGCAAAAATCACACCAAAGGCTTTCTTTCCTCACCAAGCCATTTTCATGGTTGGCCAGGTGATTCTCTTTGGTCACCCCTAGGCTTTTCACTGGCCTTTTTGCTACTGACCAAAAACAAAACAACCAGGAAACCCAGAACCTGAATTTACTCTAGACACCCAAATCTTCTTGCTTCGTCTCTGTTTCTTCACCAGTCTCGAACGAAAAGCTGGGGTGTGTCGAGGCATTGCGAACAATCCTTCCAAACCAACTGGCTGCCTGATGCTGATCATGGACGAACTGGGTTGGCTGCAAGTTGCAGCACAACTCTTCCTTTTTGTTGTCGGGAGCTACTAAAACAATGATGGTGGAGAAGAAATCACAGCAGGCAACACCTGCACACCAACCTTTGTTACCCAGGACCTGGTGGAGGTTGGCAGGGGAAAACTATCGGTTTTGGGCTGCTGGCTGGGTGGAGGGGTGGGTGTTGGGCTGGTTTATCAATTTTGGGCCTCAGGTGCATTTGAAGATGATAGACAGATTGTGTGGTTTGGGTGCAGCATGAAAATGGACAGGTTGTGTTGTTGGGCTGGTCAAGGAAACTTTGGACTGCTTGTTTGGGTGCAGGAAATTGTGGACTGGTTATTCAGTTTGGGCCTTGGGTGTGTTAGGCAAGAATTGGACATTTTAGTTTTGGGTTGGCCATTAGAGGTTTTTTGGGCCAATTGCTTGTGGCCCAATTCAGTTGGAATTTGGGTGCTTCGTTTGTGGATTTCTTCGTTGAGTTTAATTCGGAAACCTTGGGCTTTAGCGACAGTGGCGTCGGGACTGACGTATATTTGGGCTCTAGGCAAATCTTTGTGAGTGGGCCCTTTCCCACCATTATTTAAATGTGTTTTATGTTGGGAAATTATATTTGCCTATGCTACACTTATTGTGGTTTTAAATTGATATTTATATATCGTAGTTTTACTACAGTAGACCTCGTACTTGTGGTATTTACTTGGTTTACTAGCTTAGCTCGGTGTCTGTTGAGCTTTGGATATTAGTGGGCTTTGGGCCTCTAATTCCATTTGGGAGCTTCACCATATTTTGGTGAAATTAAAGTATTATTATTCTATACGCGTATTGCTAGTATCGAAATAGGCACTATTTTAGGGAATTTGGGATTAAGTATTTAATTCTCTACTAGTATATTGCGATTATGGGTTTTATACTCGTTTGTGGGCCTTGGGCCGTATTTATGAAATAGATATGGTAAGCTTCTGTGTTTTGGGTTCACCTAGTTTGCCATTAAGTGCCAGTGCTGCCTTGGTACCCATGTGGCGTATTCTTGGTGGCTCACGTATTATAGCTATATGTTTGGTATTCAGTGCGGCCCAGAGAATACCAAATATATCTTGTTAACGAGGGCATCAGGTATGGAAATTACCCACATGATTTTATGTGAAATTATTTCGTAGTATGTTTCATACGCTCAACTAGGTTGCTTACACGGTGTTTAGTGTGCGGTCAGGGGCCGAGACCGGCTTCACGTGATTGTTCACCACGCCGATACGCTCGCTATGGACCCACTTAGTAGGTGCCGGCCTTTGTTCTGGAGGTCGCACAGAGCGGCTCCGAACTGCGTTGTGATGCGCATACGCGCCAGCTTCACGTGATTGTGTACACGACGTGCATTACTTGCTCACACCCGGCTTTGTTCATGACGAGAATATATCTGTATGAACTTGTGTTCACAATACCTAAACGAGCATTTTATCTTGTAGTCTTGGATTGTGGGGCAGGACCACTTTCACGTGATTGTTCACTGCACGCACCAGCACGCTCACTATGAATCCATAGTAGGTGCCCGGCTGTTCCTAGGTCGTATAGGCGGCTCGAACTCGTTGTGATGCGCATATGCGCCAGCTTCACGTGATTGTGTATACGACGTGTATCTTATAGTCTTATATTGTGGTGTTATCACCGAATTTCGTGATGCCACGGGGGCATTTATTTGGTTCACGGGTTTTCAGTAGATCCTTATTTTACGAACCTTGGTAAAAGTATTTTCATACCGAACGGTGACTTTCCGCCCGTTTCGGACGGTAAGTATATTTCCGTACTTACCCCCGTTTTTCTACCTACTATTATAGTATGTTTTCAGAACGGTTTTCCAACCAACTACTTGATTTTGACGGCGAGGGGTTACTATCTTCGAAAACAAAGGTTTTACAAAAATGACTGTATTGGCCCACTCATCCCTTTTGTTTGCGCCCCTCCCGGGTTTAGTGGCTGAAGGCTTTGTCGACGTTCGAGGTGGTATGACCCAGAGGTTTAAATTCCTTGGTATTGTAATACTTCGTATTACGTATCATGTACGGAGTTTGTGTTTGTATAACTTCTTCCTTCGTACATTGTGTACACATTGATCTTAATTTATTCAAATATTCATATTTCTTCAAATTGGCTTTCGTCACCCTACGTGGTGTCGGCCAACACATCAAACTTTTGGGTGTCACGTGTACATCCGGGTCGGGGGATGTGTCATTTGTGATGTTTTCTCGAAATTTTTTTTCATGCCTACAGTATGAAATACTACGAACATTGGATGACGTAGATTGTTTTGGATGATATGGGTCTGTGGGTTGCAGCAGTGAATCCAAACCATCCAATGCTCGTAGCATTTGATACTACGTAGTATGGAAGTTGGACTATTTTCTTTTTCTTCTTTTGTATTATAGTTCGTGTAGATAAAGTCTTTCTTTTTTTTTTCTTTGTATTAGCAACCTGTTACCTATTCATGAGCATGTTGAGTTAAGAAACTTTGGTTTTTTCTTCTCTGTTTAATTTCTTATCCGATAAGTTCAAAACTATTGAGTCCAATTAACATCCTCATTCGAATGATAATCGAAATGTATTGACGTAGCTACAATTCCATCCCCATTAATTATACGTCTTTTTTTGTGTGTTTCTTCTTCATCCCACACCTTCATTCTTCCCTTGATTAGCCAAGCCGTTATAATCTATATGTACGACTAACATTCAATTTTTAATCCTATTCATTTTTTTAGTTTTGTTGATATTTCTTCATCGCTCCCTAATTCTTTGTCAATTGTGCAGGGATGGTAGAGCTTAAATTGAAGATTTATATCTAATTGCTCCTAATTGGGGTATTACTACCACTTCTTACGTAATTTGTTGCAACATCTATGTAGTTTTGGGGAAAATATGGTGTTTGAATTTGGAGAAATACGGTGTGTATAGTTTGAGCAACATCTCTATGAAGGGTTTAATGCATTTGGGTTACAATGCTTATAATTTGGGAAAATATTGTTACAACCCGTCCCAAATTTTTATGCAAAATTACCAAAATACCCCTAGTGGTCAATGTTGACTTTTGTTGACTTTTCGTGACGACTTTGTGAAAATTTATTTCTTTACATATTCATGATGTACTCGTCGTCTGAACGTGTGGGCGCAAGCGGAACTCAATTCGGAGTTAAAGTATAGGGGCATTTAGTAATTTCACCCCATAAGTAAATTAGGTTTGGGTGGCATTTGCTGCGGCCAACCCTCCCATTTGTTTCTGCAACGTCCCAACCTCTCTCTCTCTTTCTCTCCATTTTCTCTCTCGGCCAAAAACGAACCGACAAACCCCTAACTTTGGACCCGAATCACAAAACCGTCAGAACCGTTGCCCAAAATCCATACCATCTCGATCGTCTCGTCATTACCGGGCCCGGGCGTGATTTAGAATCTTCAAACTCGAACCCAATCAGCGGAAACCGACGCCGGAAAAGAAAACATTGAACTGCCATTCGAGTTTCTGTGCAATCCCGACCAGGTAAGCTTCAGGAAACCATTACCATTGGTTTTTATTGGATTAGTAGGTTCAAATCAATATAAGAACGTCGAATTTGGTGCGGTTTTTGAAGGAGGAGAGAACGGAATTAGGGTTTCCAGAAGCTTCCGGCCAATTTCACACGAATATCTCCGGCCATTTTCCCGGCCCCAAATTGGTATGAAAATATTCTGCCGTCAATACCTTCATTTTGATATATAGCGTTAAATTTGGCCAAAGAGCAGAAGAAGATATGAATTTTAAAGTTTTGGACATTTTCGGAAAATTTTCGAGAATTCCAGCGAGCAGAGACGGCGGCGGCTCCGGCGGCCGGCGAGGCGGAAGAAGGCCGGGGAATATTCCGTCAACGATAACGGAATATTCTGACGGCGTCGAGAATATTCCGTCCCGAAAGGGTATATTCCGTTAAAACTAACGGCCGGCCGTCGACGGCGCGTGGGCGGCGTCGTTGCGCGTGAGGACACGTGCCGCGCGTGGGTGACACGTGCAAGCGCGTGGAGACACGTGCCGGCGCGTGCCGGCCAGCGTGGCCGGCAGCGTGCAGCGCGTGGCAGCGTGCAGCCAGCGTGAACCACCTCCCGGCAGCGTGTAAACGCGTCCAGCCGTTCGGCCCGGCGTCTGGCAGCGCCGCAGCGGCGCGGCCGGCGCGGTGGGCCGCCAGCGATAGAGTTTTCGGGCTCCGGAAATCGTTTTTAATCCCGTTTTTAGCTAAAATAATAATATTATTGGGGGATTTTCTTTAAGACCTATTTTAATTTATTTTAGGGAAGTTCTAATTTGTTTAATATTAAATAGGTAATTCTTCGACTCCGCATGGGGAGGGCAACAGGGAGATTTCTCCCGAGTGCAGTGAGTGGACTTTTGCTTTATTAAAAGGATGTTTGTGATTGAAAATGTTTATAGAAGTGATTTCTTTATGGTTTAAAATGGTTTTATGAGCATGTTTAATTATATATATTTATTATTAAATATATATACTTGTTGTAATTATTTATGCAACCATATTTGTTCTGTTTATGGTGTATATATTGGGAAATGGATTTAATTGGTGATTGGGATTATTTATCAAAGTATGAATATATGTTATGAAATGGTTTATGCTATGATTTCACTTTTGCATAAATGATAAACGGTATTTTGATATATGGTTTTGGGGAAGGATTTATTTATGAAATGATAAATATTTCGGAGTATGAAAGGGATATTGCTTATCATATCTATACACATGAGAATGTGATATGTATGTTTTCAAACACACTTGGTATGCTTTCAACAACGTTGTAGTACCGTCTCACGGCCAGTAGGACAAGTCTCACATGTTTGGGTCACACGCCTTTGTACTCCCGGGGTGTGTCGGCAAAATACCTTAGTGCAAGCTTGTCTTCGTTTATTGTTGTTTATGGGGGAAAAGGCCCCACTACGTAAGGACTTCGGGTGTGATGCGGCTAACGGCTGAAGCTACATGTGTGTGGTACTAGAGGTACAAATTAATGGATAGCGTAAAGTGCTTGTACGGTGATTGAGAAATTGTTCCTCAACAGGTACATGGGTAATCAGCCCATATACCCTTTGTTGGCTTTCGATTATATATATTATTGGAATTATTAGTTGTGATTCTTGAATATTATACTTTTATGCGTTTCGGTTATACTCATAAAGTATCTTTTGAACTATACTATGATAGTATGTTTTCGACAATTATACTGGATTTCAAATAGGGGTTAATATATTGAAAGAGAAAGGTTTTGCGAAAACTTTGATTTTTGTCCACTCACACTTTGTTTTGCGCCCCCTTCGGGACATAGTGATAGCCATCCGGCGAAGTCGAGAGGCATCGCGTGGCGGCTACGATCATCTATCCCGACCATGTAGGGATTTATCTTTACATTATTGAGTTTCTATAATAATATCCATCCACTGTTATGGATAGAATTCCTAGGAACTTGACTCAGTATTTTATTTCAGTTGTTTCGAATTAGTACGCTCTGAACCATATGCATATTGACTTTGGAATTTGCAACTTTAATGCAATTTAATTTTGGTTACACTAAGTGTTGTCTTGGCCATTTAATGAGCTTCGTCACTTATACAGGAGTGATGAAGCCGGCACGCCTTCGCACTCGGTAATCCACGTGGGTTTCGGGTGGGGTGTGTCAAATACGATGTAGTTTGAGCAACACACAGTGATGCTTTTAATACTTTTAATATAGATTGCACCTTTCATTTGTATTCGTTTCTTGCAATTTTTACTTTGACATTCTTTTAAATTGCAAGAAACAAAAAAAATACGTTGTGTTTGACCTTCAGAAGTAAATGCATCAGCGAGGATGGCTTTCAACTTAGACTTTGAGTATCTTTTACGTTTTCACTTTTATTCATGTGCTGAATTATAGGTTTTATTTCTCGTAAATTGAAGAACTAAAAATGGCAAGCAAACTAAAGGCAATTAGATTATGAAATGGGTATGTTGGTTTAGTATCATAGTATGAAGGAAATGCATATTTTGGTTTCTCATCATGATTATTAGGTTATCTATTATAAGAGCCTAAAATAGGTACCGGTAAGAGCTTGAAATACAAGCTTGTTGGATATTAGGTTATTCTTGCTTTGAAGTTATGTGATTCAATGTGAAAATTAAGAGTTGTTATAGTGGGATGCATCATGGTTGGCTTGTAGGTTTTGTTAAAATTTGTCACATATAAAGTTGATTAAATATGTTCTAATTTTGAATTATTTGTTCATACTTTGAATTATTTGAACATACTCTTTGTTAGATAATGGCACTAAGAGATACGAGATTTAAATCAGGATCCCACCAACATATGTATTGTAGTTTTTGCATCTTATATTTGAAGAGATGACTGAATTCTTTGTCCTTTTTCCTGCGGAATGGGTAATTATTATGTTTTGTGCATTATTTTATTTGAAATATGATTCATACGTTTGTTCACGCAAATATGGGAAGAAATTTTCACACTAATATACAACGATAGCTTATCTTAACTCATACTTTGAAAAACGGCATTCCTTATGTTTTATAGCTTTTAGTTGTTCATTGTTGGTTGTGTCCAAAGTTATTAATTTTGTTTTATTCTGAGAACTCCCAATGCAACAAAAAGTGAAGATACCACCACCTAAAGATGAGACACTAACAGACATGTTTATATTTTTCGCTGGTTGGGGGCATCTTTTGTTGGGGTGAAAGCAATTGATCTCAACAAACTAATTCTCAAAGAGTTTAAAGAAGAAGCAAGGCAGTATGTATTCCTTAGTTTTCTTTTTAATTTTTATAAATGAAAATTTGGGAGGAAGCATTGAACCTTAACCCATTTTTTCATATAGGTGGTGCATGAAAAATGCTTTAGCAAAAATGAAAACTGCAACTACTCCTCATCATACGAACCTACAAAAGGTTCAGCAGAATTAGTACAATCCCTGCCCCACCATGCCTATGATCTTTGACAATGTTCTTTTTCTTTATAGTATGTTTGCCAATTAATTATTTACAATTATACAAAATATGTCGGTGCAAGAAGAAGATTAGTCGTAACAATACAATTTTTCTAGATAAGGTATAAATATAATATTAATTCTTTTTCATAGTTTAGTATGCGAAACATTCCATTACATTAATTTCAAATATATCTAAAACTTAATTTTCTAACAGTTCTACAAGCATCATACCTGCAGCTCAAACTGAAAAAGTTGAAGCATAGGATTAAGGTACAATATCACAATTTCGTATTTCATAAACATGATCACAAATTGTTAGCACCGGAACTTGACAAATTACTTTAATTTGCAGTCTTCTTCAAGCAATTGGACTAAAAGTGTTGCTATGGTCACATTATCTAATTTGAAGGTACTTATGTTATTACTATTACTCTCTACTTATAACAGTGGTGCTTTTATATAGTCAAACTTCTAATTTTCTCATATTGTTTGTAGATTCACAATGAAAACCTAAAGCATCAAGTGGAAACAAATGAGTGGCAACCATGGTGTTGATGTGCATGAAGACTTTATGTTTGTAATTTGTAAATATTGTTCATCTTTTAACTCATGGATGAGTTTTTATTTATTATTTTATTTATAAAAGATTTTTTATTTTATTTTTAATGTTGGTAACTACAAACTTCTCTTCGAATCATATTGTAAGGTTTTTCTAGTCTTGATGGATGTATTATAAAAAGTTTCCTCTTCGTATGGTTTTTTTCTTTTTCCTTGTCATCTTTTTTATTATTATTTATTTATTTTAATGGTTTCTTGCATGTTTGTGAGATGCATTGGCTTTGGAACATGTCATGGATAGGAAATACTCAAAAGAAGGAATAAAATAAACTGAAACCAAGAAGTCTGCTTGGTCTTGCAGTTATAGTTAAGCAATTGAGTACTGAGTATTTGAAACGTGAGAAAAAAAACCAACAAAAACAAGAAATTTGCTTGGAGTTGAACATGAGGAAGCCTTCAACAGTCAATATTTAAAATGTGAACTAAAAAAAAAAGAATGAAAATGAGTTAGCTTGATTTTGGACTTTAGAGAAAGGCAAATTAATCACAACTAATTAAAAAGAGATTCGACGTGGGTGGTGGTTGATACTGGAAGTGCAAACTTGGCATTTTTGTTTGTTTTCCCACAATCTACACAACACAACTCCATTGAAAAACTACCTACAAGATCAGTTACCAGTAAATCCGATTTTATATGAAAAAAAACCAAAACAAAACACAATATAAAATTTATCCCCAGGTACAGAAAAACATTAGAAGCATCATATTTTACTACTCTCCATCGATATAGATCAATTGTTGTTTTCGATTCAACGGGAAACAAATTGTAAAACTGGTAAGCATCTTTTCCACATTTTATTTCACCTTTGTTCTACATTTTGGTAAACAATAATTTTCATTTCTAACGTACTGCTTTAGCAAACAAAGAAAATAACCCACGAGTATGTTCTTTGTTCTCTACAATAATACATTATTATGTGGCCATCATTTCATGATCATTCGCCGAACATGAGCCTTAGTAAAGTGACCAATGAATACATTATGACCTTTCCCAGATAATAAATGCCCAAGTTACCAGATTTTAAAATACAAGAAAAAAGTGACCAATAAATGCCCATTTTACCAGATTTTAAAATAAATGCCCAAGTCCCACTGGTACTTGAGAGAGAATATCCACATCAATAGCTTCAAATCTTTTGCTTCCAATTCTGTGCAGCCATCTTGCAGATTTCATCTCTCACTTCCATGCTTGGTCTCACACTTTCTTAAAAATCATACTTATCATGACATTTTTATTCATTAACTAATGCTTCAACATGATATAGTTCCGGTCTTGCAAGCATTGCCACTTATTCTAATTTGAAGCTCATTATTGCAGGTTAAACAAACCACCAAATTGTTTTCTAGAGGGTGATGAGGAATTAAGGTATTGATTCTTAGTATTGTAGCCTTAACCACCAATTAGTTTGTCGTCATTTATTTAAATTGAGTCAGAACATGACATATTAGATTAACACTATATAAATCAAATAGTGTCGTAAAACCTATTTCTTTTTTTTCCCCCATGTATTATAGTTATGTGTAGATAAAGTCTTTTTTTTTTCTTTGTGTATGCATTTGAATAGACTTTTTCATATATGTGGAATGTCACAAAGTTTGTATTCAATGTTAGGTTCATTATGTTTATTAATTTTTTTTTACATACAGTTTTCTATGGAGCGCTCTAACAATCGTGCAAGACAATGGCGTCAAACATTGAGTCCTCAAGAACATCAAAGATATCTAGCTCGACGACGTCTAACAACACGAGAAAAACAACAAGAAATTGCAAATGTGAGTGATGATCATACTATGACCGCCCCCACTAATATACAACAAGGAATTCATGTACCTGATTTTCGTTCTGAGTCAGGGGCCAGTTATATACAACAACCAATTCTTGGTATTTATTTTAATTTCAAAAATTTAAATTTATTCCATACTTATGCAAAAAAAAAAAAGAATATCTAATTACCAATTTTTTAAATCTCTTCTTTATATACAACAAGCACGTCCCAATAATATACAAGAACGAGTTCATGTGGGTAACTATGATGCTGAGGCCGGCCCCAGTAATATACAATAATAAATTTCTGGTATTTATTTCAATTTCTTTATTTGTATTTATTTCACACTTAAAAAAAGTACGTAATTTTTTTACGACACTATTTTGTTAATTGAAATCTCATTTTATTCTTTTGCTCAATACTCTTATATTAATTTCAATGTTGTAGTTATTTTCATTGGTAATCTTATGAAAATACTAGATCCCCACAAATAAATATATGAAATAGCAAAAACAAATTTTTAAACTCATGACATTATAATGTGGTGTATTTAATAGAACAAGTGAAAGCATGAATGCGCGAGTTCAAGAAGCCGTATATCACGAATCGTGATGAGCAAAACTTCTACTAGAATGCCTACTCATATAAGACAATTGGCACATTCCCGATAGTCACAAATATCTCGATGGGGATGCATTCGATTCCTTCCCCGCGATGGTGATCTTAATATATATCTTCAATATATATGTTTGTACCATACTTCACCAATCCCGAAACTACCAAGCACCTGGGCCAACTTCGTACTTTCGTAGATCTCCGCCCATCAAGTGGTTCGCGCCGAGGCGCCCCGCCGAAGCACATGAGTTTCTCTCCAACTAAGAGGCCAATCACAACATGACACGTGTCAACACCAAAGAAAGCTCCTAGAGTCCCACATCACCGCGTACAAAAACAAGACTCTTCTCAACTATAAAGAAGATCATTTTCCCACAATTAAGCTCTCATGATCTTAGACCCTCTAATCCCTTATTAGAACTCACCAATGATGATTATGCTTAATCCCATGTATCATGTAAACTCTTACATTATTACCTATAACTCCTCTACCTTCTGTGCGACGTAACTCCAACTTAGTGGCGAACCACGTACATCTTGTGTTTGGTTCCCATCTCTATCACATCATACATTATCTCCACTCGATGACCCGAATAATCTAGCGAAGGTCATCTCACCTTGACACTTTACGTTGGTTCCAAAGTCCACTCGATTTTGTGCATCAACAATATATATATATATATATATTGTTAGTTACAAAGAAAATTTTTATGCTAAGTGTTGAATATTCATGTATAAATATCAGAAGGACATGTAAATAGAACCAATCGTCATGTGCACCAAAACAGAGCAAGAAGAAGCCACAATTGTGCTAGAAATTATAATGAGAATCAGGGTATCCTAGGTTGCCAATTACCTTCTCCAACCACATGTCCATACTGCTATGCACGATTGTTTACTCGAGAGACTTTTAATATGTGTTGCTTGAAAGAAAGAGTTGTTCTACCTCCAATACAGTCTCCACCAGAAATGGTTGCTCTTTTCTCTGACCAAACAACTGAGGGCAGACACTTTTGGCAAAATATTCGAGCCTACAATCACGCATTTGCATTCACTTCAGTGGGAGTACATGTGGATGAAAGAATAAATATTGGTGGTCGTGGGATTTACACATTTCGTGCTCAAGGTGCATTATATCATAAGATTGGTGGACTTTTACCAAATGAAAGGAGTAGACCACGATTTATACAAGCTTATATATATGACACTGAGCATGAAGTTGAAAATCGAATGTGTGAAAGTGAAGTTTTAGATAGGAGTGTGGTTGAAAAGATACAACAAATCTTGTATTACCATAATCCTTTTGTTCATACATTGCAAAGCCTTAGACAACGCCAAGATGTGCCGAATTGCAAATTGATCCTAAAACAGCAACCAATGGATCGTCGTCAATATAGTTTACCATCAGCATTACAAGTTGCAATGGAGATAATGCCACATTTGCAAATGGAAGGGATATTGTGGTAGAGACAATTAGTGGAAGACTTTCTCACGTGAAAGCATCATTTTGTTCATAGGTAAAGATTTTAAAACTCAAACAAAACATGAGATCCATAAATGATCGTGAGTTTTCAGAATTTTTACTTCGTGTTGGTGATGAGAATGAACATGTTATTATGGATGATATGGTAAGACTACTTGAATGTATGGTAATATCATGGGAGAGTGAGCATTCCATTAATCAATTAATTTCCAAAATCTTCCCTGACTTAGATGATCATATAAATGATGCAGCCTACATGGTATTACCAAAATCTTATTGTGTTGTGGTTCTTACCAAAATGTTATTTATGCTGAAATTCTAACTAGACAATTTGCCGGATCTAGAGTTTTTCTACCAAAAATCCCTCTTAAGAGTATTGATACTGCTAGGCTTCCATTTGAACTTACGAGAAAGCAATTTCCAGTGAAACTAAGTTTCTTTATCACTATAAACAAATCTCAAGGTCAGACAATACCACATGTAGGTATTTACCTTCCAGATCATGTTTTCAGTCATGGACAATTACATGTGGCTTTATCGAGGAGGGGGGGTCTCAAAGTCAACCACAACTGTGTTAGTAAAAAATGGCTCCATAGTTGGCCGACAAGGTGAATTTACACGGAATCTGGTATACAAAAAGTCTTGCTTCATTCTAGCTAACCATAGTGATTCCTAATAGGTAATTACTTTAATAACGATAACCTTTTAGTATACATTTCTCAGTGATCAATTAACTATTTTTTATTGATTTTTAATTTTTTCACTATCGTTTGCAGATTTGCAATGAAAATTTGAAGCGTCAATCATAAACAAATGGGTGGAAATTGCATCATTGATGTTGATATGTAAACTTTCTTTTCAAAAATAAATAGTGAACATGTAGACTCTATGTATTGTGAGTAATGTAAATATTGTTGTGTAGGCTTTATATTTTTGTCATTCATGATAAAGAAAAAGTCTTTCTCTTACACAACACATTAAAAATATATTTTCACAATTACAATGAAAAACAACTAATACAAGACATTTTTAGGAGCAAGTGCATGATAAAGAAAATGCCTCTTGCATTAAAATATCTCTTGAAAATAACAATGGAAATATACTTACGCAAGACATCTCTTGGGGGTGTAGCGCCCGTGATAAAAAAAGACCTCTTGCAAGCCGCGCGTGCGGAGAGACTATTTTTATACTAGCCTCTCCGCACGCGCTCAAGTGCATGCGAGAGGCATTTTTTAATCAAGGGCACTACACGCCCCTAAAGGTGTCTTGCGTTGATATCTTTCCATTGTATTTTAATCACAGGCGCTACGCGTCCCTAAAGATGTCTCTTCAAAATACAATGAAAAAATATCAACGCAAGACACCTTTAGAGGTGCGCAGAGCTCGTGATTAAAATACAATGTAAATATATCAGCGCAAGACACCTTTAGAGGCACCTAGCGTCCGTGATTAAAAAAATGCCTCTCGGCACGCGCTCATTATCGGGTAAAAGCGTTTTGTTGTCATAAATGTTTGAATTCTAAATGTCTGATTATTTGGCCTATCAAATATTCAAATTTAGTAGAAATTAATAGTGAATTCCTATCAAGATTGGTAAATGTTAAAGAAGCAAATAGAAAAAAAAGAGAGGTAAAAGTTAAAGAAGGAGGTAAAAGCCAAAAAGACGACATTGTGGTCTCTGGGTCCCTCCCTTGTGGCAGGCAACTCCTGAGCGACACGCCATGCCAAATTGCCAACTGTAGATCCATCTCAGCCATTTCTGCATTTTCCTAGCTCTCTCTCCCGACGAACAGAGATGGGTTCAAATTCTTGACCCCCCAAGAGATGGGTTTAATCTTACCTTGAAGCTCAATCTCTCTAAACTTCCTCCAGATGAAGGTTCAACGAGTTCCTTTTCTAAGGTCATTATAGTGCTTGCCATTGCCATGGATATATGTGTTCAAAACATTTAGGAGATCTTGTTAAAGGCAGACAATGCAATGAATAATAGTCGTCGGGGTGTTTTTTTTCTTCTAATTTTCTAGTATTATTTTCGAAGTTTTCGCGTTTTGGTATGCATTTGGCCTGATAGACAAGATTGGCCTGGTTCCAGATAAGTTTAGCTTCTTGAATTGCTTGGTTGATTGGTATAAAATCCAACAATGTCTCACTTTATTTGGGTTGCTTTAGATTCTATTCTACTAGACTCTGTTAGGCATCCCCTTTTCATCTCCATTCCAATTTATGTATTTATGTATTGATTTTTTTGGCTGATTTTCCAATTTTTTCTTCTTTTGACTTTGTTATGCAAATGCCGATTTTGCATAGAATACAGACATGCTCTTTTGCTAAAGATTGCATCTGTAAGAGAAGTAGTGCTAGGCGCTCCATTGAGAGGAGTTCTGAAGAAGCTTGGGGCAAGGACTGTTGCGTCCAATACTGCTGATGGGCTTGTTGCTCTTGTGCATCGACCAAATGAGTCCTTTTTCCTTATTCCTCAGGTAAAATTACATATTAAGGCTAATGAGTTATCACATTGCTCTTGGTAGCTTTTATGTTCTCTACTTTAGCTACTTAGAAGGACTACGGTAGAAACTTATTTTGATAAAACTTGAAATGGTTTTTGCAGGCAGACAAAGTGACGGTAGTGTTCCCTATGAGATTCAAGGACTCTATAGATATTGTTCTTGCAACTTCCTTCCTGCAGGTATAATAATTATATGATCTTAAATTGCAAATATGATTTTTTGTACTGGGGTAGAGATTGTGAAGTTCTATCAAATATCTGCTGATGAATGATGAGGTTAATAAGAGTTTCTAGATATGTAATGCTAGCTTGTCAAAATCTTCTACCCTCCAAGATATGCTTCCTTGGATCTGTTTACTCATTCTTTTTGGTGATTCTTTTCAATGTTAATAGTGATGGTTCTGTTACCATTTAGGAATTTGTGGAAGCAAGACGTACGGCTGGACTTAATACTGCCCCTCCTTGCTTGTGGTCTCCTACCCCTCCTTTAGAACTGAAGGATGCCCCTGCTGAAGCACTGTCTGCCAATGCAGGATTTGTCACTTTTGGTAATGTCAGGGAAATGGACAGTTTGTTTTATTTATTTTCTCACTTTAACAAATTGTACTGTATACCGATGCAGTTATTTTCCCTCGTCACGTGGAAGGCAAGAAATTGGATCGAACAGTTTGGAGTTTATCAACTTTTCATGCTTATGTTAGTTACCATGTTAAGGTGTGACCTTTTTCGCCTGAACTTATTATTCCTCTAGTTGTCCTCAACTGTTTCACCTAACAAATTGTATGTCATTTCACTTTCTATTGATGACAGGACATGGCATGATCCTTGCATTGTATAAAGTTAATTAGCATCTTATGTGTGGGAAGTGAAAGATTTTTTTCTCTCTCGTATATGTTTTTTCTTTGTCTGATTTACTCTTGATGACAGCACGCTGTTCAGTTTTTCTAAACTTCATGTACAAGTAATGTTGGACCAACTTTTCTATGCTTTTAATCCTTTGTCCGGCACGATTCGTTTGTTCCGTCCATCTATAACTTACTGACTGTGATTGCAGCATGCTATGTATTCTTCACTATTTTACTATGTTTCTAGTTCTTCATTTGACATGTTTCATCTCAATTTCTTTTGTGTATATTCTTCCAGTGTTCTGAGGGTTTCATGCATACAAGGATGCGACGTCGCGTGGAATCTTTGATTGAGGTAATATTTTCACTCCCCTCCCTCCTCTATGGTGCTCCCACGGACATGTTCTGCTATCTTGACTAATCACTAATTTATATTACAAGAAAATTGATTGACTGCAATTATTCTTTTAGTTTGGTTTGATCCATAGTTTGCGGTCAATCCTATCTGAAATGAAATAGCAGAAGGGGCACTTATTGTTTCTAAATGATGCAAATGAATGGAAAAGAATGTCAAACCTCCTAGCATTTTTGGTGTTGCTGATCTACTGGGGGACTGGGGAGACAAACTGTTGGGTTGAGTCTGAGCTTAGTCCTTTGAGGCAAACCTCATATGCGAGGAGACACAGTCCTTTTGTCATTTTCCCGTATGAGTTGAGTCTGAGCTTAGATGGCATTTTGAAACACAGCTTTTTTTCCCTCGAGTCTAGTAGAGTGCGGCAGATTAGTCTCACTCATTACTGTAAAAGTACAATGATTAATTCTTTTTCTTCGGGAACAAAAGTTATAATGACTGCCATTCACTCTGCTACTTTTCTCAGGCTCTTGATCGTGCTAAGCCCGGTATGGAAAATACAAAGAATGCTGCTCAAAGTAGATCCTTCAAACGGCTGGTTTGTAATCAATTTAATGTTTTTTACAAATCGTAGTTGATAAAATTGGTCTACTCTTGCTGAAAGTCTTATTTTTCTTAATGTATTGGATTGTAGAGCCTGAAGGAAGCCAGGACAAATTCAAACTAAACAAAAGGCATGGTAACCCAAGAAAGAGTGTCGTCAAAGGAGTTGCTCGAAGTTACGTAGAGAACCGTTGTTTGATCGATGCTAGTACAAGTGATTTCTCTTGTATAATTGTAAAAGAGATGAATGTAGAGAACCGTTGTTTGATCGATGCTAGTACAAGTGATTTCTTCTCTTGTATAATTGTAAAAGAGATGAATATATAGGTCGCTTATTTACTTTATGAAAAAACGTTCTTTTGATTAGTTGAAATTAGAAACATTAAGTTTTATTAATTCCAGGTTTTTACATGTGAGAAACATCCACTGGAAGATAGATAGAATTCCTTCCTTTATTTCATAGGGTGCAACAAATATACATCGTCCTATATATTGAGAAGAGAAAGGTTTATGGTTTATATATGTACCATAAACCAAATAGAAAGGAAACAACAAATATACATCGTACTATCAAACATGAGAAAACATCCTTTGGAAACGAGCCACTTTCAATGCAATTGCTAGTGCCGCCTTATCTTTGATGCCATCGAAGAATTGAAAATAGGCATGCCTCCACGATGTCTTTAAGATCAATGTGCCGCAAACGCCCCAAAAGCCTACGATGAAGCCAAGTACCACACTGGCATAGAACCACAACTTATCATCATTCCCATCTTCATTCTTGTATTTTGCATCCTTAGATGGGTAAGGGTCATCTCCAGGGCACTTAGTTGATACAGGAACGCCACACAGTAATGGATTTTCCATATATATGGACGAATCATTGAGCGTCTGAAGCTGGTTTCCAGAAGGAATTCTTCCAGACAAGTTGTTGTAAGACATGTTCAAGTGGCTTAAAAGGGTTAAAGATGACAAGCTTTGAGGAATCTGTCCTGAAAGATGATTGTGTGAGAGATCAAGAGTTTCAAGCAAATGCAAGTCTCCGATCTTGGCGGGGATCTTTCCAGTCAATTGATTCCTGGACAAGTTCAAGGTACCCAATTGAATGAGGCTGCTTACTTCTTCAGGGATTTTACCTTGTAACTTATTCGAAGAAAGATCAATGCTCTTCACCAGAAACAGAGTGTTGTTGTACACAAGTTCTTGTCCCTTTAGTGTCAGTGTGGCTTGCTCACGATAATGAGAAAATTTTGCATCAGGACCATTGACCAGTGAAGACAAAAGATTTAAACACATGGGAATGGTACCTGAAAGGCTGTTGTGACTAAGGTCGAGGATATGAAGTCGGCGAAGATTGCACAGTTGCTGGGGAATATGTCCGGTAAAAAAGTTGGATCGCAATCGTAGCATATACAACCGGGACATATTATTTGATCCTCCTATCCATTGTGGAATTTTTCCAGATAACCTATTGTTTCCAAGATCAATACTCTCCAAAAGAGAACAATTTTGCAAGGAATCGGGAATTTCACCGCCAAAATTGTTGTTGTTGAGATTTAATACTTGCAGTGAACTTGATACCCCCAACGAATTGGGAATATTGCCAGACAGATTGTTGTGACCAACATCTACAAACGACACAAAATTGCTCCCCGCACTCCACCCACAAGGGAAATCTCCAGAAAATTGATTGCTTCTAAGCGACAGGAATTCCAAGTTTCGCATGTTGCAAACAGAGGGAGGAATTGTGTCGTTCAAATGATTTTCAGAAAGATACAATTCTTGCAAATTGGGCATCAGCAGGTCAATATTGGAGGGAATTGGCCCTGAAAATTGATTACGACTCAAATCAATAGTCTCTAAATTTGGAAATTTCAAATGGGAAGGAAGTTTTCCACGGAATTGGTTGTGAGATAAACCCAAATATTCGACTTTGGAAGATATCTTCAACAACCATTCCTCTGGTATCGAATCTTCCGAGATTCCATTACCATTGAGCAAGACGTCCACCAGTTCAGTTTGAGATTGAAGCCATACTCCAAAACCAGAACGTACCTGACAGTTTATGATCCAAATTGACTGGAGCTTGAAAGGAGGAACCCAATCATGAGCCACGTCGAAACTGAGGGACGTGGGTCGGTCTGGATCTCCTACTCGAAAATCTTGTAATCTGGTAAGATTTATGAAGTGGGCTTCCGTTAGAATGCCTTCCCATGGATTATAAGACAGCTGAAGGATAACTAGCTGAGAGAGTTGTCCCAAACTATCTGGAATGGACCCGTTCATCATATTATTCTTAGAGAGGTCCAATGTTTTCAAGGATGACAAGTTTCCAATGGATTCTGGAATGGACCCCTTCATATTATTATCAGAGAGGTCCAATGTTTTCAAGGATGACAAGTTTCCAATGGATTCTGGAATTGAGCCCCACAAATTGTTTCCACCAAGGTTGAGATTCTGCAAACTTTTGAACATTCCCAAGGAGGCCGGCAGTTGGCCTTGCAGCTCACAATAAGACAAATCTAGCGACTCTAATGAATTATTTGGACAATTTGAGAAACTCCTCCAAAACTCTTCAATCCCCCCACCATCTAAACTGTTTTCGCTAAGACTTAAGAACTTTAGCTTGCATAAATTTCCAAGGAATTTAGGAATTTGACCTTTTAGGCCCGTAGAAGATAAATCAAGGACCAGAAGTGATGTCAAGTTAAACTTTTGTAGTGAACTGACTCCTGAGGTGCTAAGGTTCACGCCTCCGAGATCAAGGTATTTTAGGGAAGAAAGGTGAGAAAGCCAATTCAAATTTCTCGAAGATAAGCCGGAATTGAACCCCAGATCAAGAAAATTGAGGCTTGAGAGGTTACCAAGAGAAGGGGGAATTTCTCCCGCAAATGACGCAAGGGAGAGATTGAGATATTGTAAACTTTTAAGCTGCCCAAAGAACTTAGGAATGGGAATGCCATGAAAATCATTGTAGCTTAGGTCCAGGTAATTTAAATGCTTCAAGCCAAGCAAAGATTGATTTATCTTACCTCTCAAGCAAGACTTCTCGTAAGCTGACTCGTCCCACTGGTCATCATAATAGGTATATGGATATGGATTCCGGAGGTCCATCTTCACAACATGACCTGTGTGGTTGTTGCACGAAACCCCTTTCCATCGGCAGCAATCATGGCCCCACCCAAGACGAAAGCCTACCGGAAGCATCGTGAATATGTTGTTTAAAGATGAGAAGTGCTTGTCTTTCTGGTCGATGCATGATTTGGGCATCACACCGTTTGAAAGTTGATCACACTAAACAAATAAGGCAGTTTAGTACTACTCGCATGTAGCAAGAGTGACAAAGTAAAGAAGCAAATAGTGAGGAATATTGAAGCCATAGTGGCTATCCATTATCACAATACAATTTTCTTTGCTTTGCCGCCGATGCCGAGCTACTAAGTTCGGGAGATACCGGAATTTATAGAATAGGTTGGGACATAGATGTAGGCCGGAGTTGAAAATCTAAAGTCGTCTCATAGAGAAAAGAAAAAAAGGGTAACCGAAAAGTACGATGTGTGTTCACAACCCCTTTTACAAGTTTGCAAGTACATTGTCGACACAATTGTGATGGGTTGTAGAAACTATATGCAATCGAGACTTTGAATTAAGGGGTCTTTAGTCCATTATAAGCGAGATTATATGAATCACACCACAGCCTACATCTTATTTGCATCGTTCTTTTTTTTTTTTTTTTTATGGTATAAAACTACAAAACGGATTTAGATATGTTTTATATTTGTTCGAACGAAAACGGATTTACATGTGCCCAAGCTGAACAATTTCATTCTAAACAAGGAATTGTTATTAGCACTCCAAAGTAGTCATTGTTAAAATCGCTGTTTTCTTAATTTTTTTCACAAAGGATCGGGAGGATACAAGAGATTTCTATGAATTTTCCAAATTCCCACTAAGCCGTGTGCTGCGTGATGATAATGACATGCATAGCGTGGAAGTCTTGGCACACCACCAACTTTGGTGAAAATCCATGCGCCCAGAGACTTTGAATAGTGAGTCTCCAAATATTCGTTAGAGGGCGTATTGGGCCAAATCATAATTGATGAAAGGGATTGAAGAGAGAAGAGAGAGGCAATTTGCAATGCAAGAATTGAGGCAATTTGCAATGCAATGCAACAACTGGTGATGCATTCATCAAATTTCATAGTTACTAAGACAAGTTCAAGTGAGACACGAACGTCGGAAATGAAATACTTTGAGGAATCTCTCCCGAAGGTGGTTGAGCGAAAGATCAAGAGAATATCATCCTGAAGCTCGTCTTTTTCTCTTTTTTTTTTTGGGGTCAAATAAGCTCATATGTCATGTAAACAGCATTCTATGATATAAGACCTCAGCTTGATGCGTTCAACAGGCCAAAAGTTGGAGCAGACTTATAACAACTGAACTAGGCTTAACCAAAGCTCGGTTTGTTCAAAGATAAAAGGAAAAAAGCACAAGCATTTCTTCGTTCTATTGACGATCCCACAAGAAGGTTAAACAAGTTAAATCCTGAGTAACCTTGATCTATCTTCTAGACTACATAACTTACTGAATTTATGGAACAACAAGTGCAATCATTTAGAAGTGGAATACCAGGGATAGCCGATGGTTTGATGCCCCTCACTGTTCATCAGGCAAGGTCAGCTTCAAAACACTGCTTCTCAGCCTGAAGCACAACCTTTCTAGGTACGATTATAAAGCAACCGGCATCAGAGAAGAAAAGTGTTTTGCTCTCTTATAACGATACCCATGAAACGGCCATGCAGTACTCAGGGATTTTGAGTTTCATGTGCTTTCTAAGGCCAAGGGTCACTGCATATGAAAAGAGAAATAAAAGTGAGAAATGGAAGGCACATAGCCCAATGTTCGTATAAGGATAGCCTTCCTGACGTATTTCATTGTAAACAAAGACTAAGAACAGGAGAAAGTTGATGCTTCAATTACGCGGAAAGCTCAAGTAAAATTGCATCTTTGCAAACATCGAGATACCCACCTTCTGAACATATGCAGTTGCTGCCATTTGTTATGGTTGCCGCCATCCATCACCACACTTGTTAAGTTTGATCACATCCTTAGCATTCAAGCAGTGGGCTTTCTCCAATTTAATTGATGACCATCATCTGACAGCTTATATAAGCACAGGGAACAGTTGTAAATGCAGTAAGATCATCGGGACAAGAAGACTGGTTATCTGCCATGCTAATCTGCTTGCTTTCTTCCATCATAGAAGTAGGCACACAGTACCCTTATTCACTGTCCTGCTGACCTGAACATCAGCTGAATGGTTTCTATCTCCAACCGCCAATTCATTTATCAGAGTTGTCATCTCCATCCATTCTTGGACATTATGGATCGGTACACCATCCACCGACACAATCACATCACCAGGTGACAAGTAACCAGACAAAGGCAATGTAGAAGCTACACCCAAACCTATTTTGGGAGGTGGCTGCAAGTCATGGAACAACAGGTGATCAAAAGTTTGTTCTATTTCATACTATTTATATTGAAATCAACAGCAAAAAATACAAAAATAATGACATATAATTAACATGCCAAAGAGTGAATGCAGAATACACTATATGTGAAAAGGAAAAGATTGCAGGTGTGGCAGGAGGCAGTCGCAAAAGCACTGTACCTGTATAACACTGGTGTAAGTAAGAAATCAATTTCCAAACCAGCAAAGCACTCATCAAAATACCAAACTTCTGATAATAATGAACGGAAGAAGACACTCACTGGTTGTGCCAAATTCCTACATTAAGACTCCAGGCGGCGTATTGGTACACGAGCTGCAGAGGGCTCAGTCGCAAGCACCAGAGCACCGGAAACAGAAACACAACGAACACAGCAACATACTCCATTTGCATGCACTCAATTGATTTCAATCGTTTGCCGTTTCGCTTCAAAATAATTAAAAACAAAAACCCAAAAATAGCAAATGCATGGGGTAAGAAATAAACAGAAAAGGAGAGACCTTGCGGCGGCGAGAGCATGACCCAATTTGTGTACAGCGACTGAAATCACGGTGGTGGTGAAAATATAGGCCAGTCGGCGATTGAGGTGCCGAAGGAGAAGAAAATCTCGCTGCCGAGTTGATGAAGAAGCTCCATGGAAGAGATTGATAGCTTTGCCGAGCACCCAGAAGAGGAGGAGGGAGACGGAGAATAAAGGGTTAGGGCTGAATCCAACACTCAATGGAGAACCAAGCTCTAAGAATCCGGCAATGGGTTCTGCCGAATGGAAGAGTGGTTGCTGAAAGCCCAGAATTTGAAGTCGTAGTAGCAGCAGGAGAAGGTGGTTGAGGGAGGAGGCGGCGGAGTTGGGTTTGTGGGGGAGTGAAGGGGTAGAAGACTGCGATGAGTGTGAGGGCCAGGCCTTGGTCTTCCCATGCTGAACCTTCACTCGCCTCCCTTCCATTGTTGGTCGCTCCTTTTACCCCTGAAAGACCAAGTTTTTCCTCCTTTTGTTTTTACTAACAAAAATGCCCGTGCGTTGCTGCGGGTCATGTTATAGTAAGCCTTGTGCTATTTACATGAGAAGCGAAAATCTAAACCATGATGAACAGAAGTGATAGGCGGAGCAAATGATGGATTTTGAAAATCAAGCGTTGTGCCAATAACTGTCTCAAAGAAGTGATCCATCACATACGACAACTATCCTAAAATAAAATTGCAGAAATATCTAATATTTAGTTGAGAGAATTAAAAGCATTCTAAACTGAAATTGCAATACAATTGATATTCATAGTGACCAAGAAACATCAGTGGTGAAAGTAACACAACCTCGAATTATTAGCCGCAGACTCTAATGTTTGTCAGAAGCATTGATCTTTCATCGAATAACCTCGACGGTGAAATCCCCGAGGAAATGGCCAGCCTTGTTCTATTGCGTAACTTGGAACTTGTCGATGAACCAATTGAGTGGAAACATTCCTCAAAGATTGGGAACTTAAGGTCGCCGAAGCTCTTGATCATTCGCTCAACCACCTTTCGGGAGAGATCAAAATGGAACCATTTCACGTTGGTGTTGTAATTAAAGATTAGCTTATTAATTAGTTGAAGTGACTAAAATTATTTATTCATGCACTCGACTCTAGGACTACAAATTTAGACTTTCATTCCTGTGTTTAAGTTCTTTTTGGAAGCTTATAGATTTAGATAATCAAAAGTGTTTGATTATTCATGAGGAGCACAAGTTCAAATGTCTCTCCCTAAACCCTAAACCCTAGTATTTTGGTATAAGTTAAAACTTATGAAAGTGTTTATGGATTGTAAAAGTACCTTACAAGATTGTTATTAAAAATTTCGATGTGCTCTTGACAGCAAAACCATTTATACGTAGAAATGCCTTACAGAGATGCATTTCCCAAACTACCCTTCCCATTTGAGCTGAAAAGGACTTCTAGAAACCATTTCCAGGTTCTCCAGAGAGTTCTCCAACATTGACTTCCATGATTCCATCCCTATCCTTTATTTCAATAGCCATATAATGAAATACCCAACAAAGTCCATCAACATCAATAACATCAATTCTCTAGGAGAAGCCAGAGACTCTATCCAACTCCAGAAACTTCAAGAAAATCACCGTCTCCACCCTTCCAATATAAATATACACATATCAAACAACTCACCAAAACCATCACTTAGCAAAATCTGCAAAACGCCATATCCTTGATTAAAACAAGAACTACCATTATTTTATTCATCCCAAACCCTAAACCCAAACCACAAAACAATAAAAACCCAAATCTAAAAATGTCCATTTTATTACAATCCTCTTGGATCAGTCCAACTTTTTGGTACCTATCGGAGTTTTCAGCTCAGAAATATCCAACCAAAAACAACACATACATGGACTGAAGGAGACTTCAAATGCACACATCTTTGAAATAGATCTTCCGGGTCTTACAAAAGAGGACGTGAAGCTTATGGAGCTGCAAGAAAACAAAGTGCTTCAAGTTAGTGCAGAGAGAAACTGAACCTGAAACTGAGGACCCCAAGAACGATGTGGTACTGCAGGGAGAGGACAAGTGGCAGCTTCTCGAGGAATTTTAGGCTGCCTGAAAATGCCAAGGTTGATGAGATCAAGGCCTAATGCATGACGGGTATTGGTAATTACAGTGTTTCATGAGAGGAGGACTTGAAGAAAAACAAGCCGCCAAACATAAGAAGGTTGAGATCTCTGGGGATGACGAAGGACATGGTTCCAAAGGACTTGGACGTTTTGTGTGCTGCAAAGCTTAGAGAAAATTAATCTGGATTTGATTTCTGGTGATTTGTCGGAGAATGTAATTTCTTTTTTGTTTATGATTAACTTGTTTATGTGAATTTCTGCTGCTTGTATTGTATATGCTTTAATATATATATATATATATAAATATAATATATATATATATATAAAATATATAAGTACTTGTAAAGGCATGTTAATTTCAAGTTTATATAAGTTCAAATTAAATATTTATGGTGTGACCTTTGCAACATTGTGATTTGAATTCCATTATCATTTCAGTCTCTTGACTAGTTTAAGTTTAATCATCTTTCTTGATGAGGAGTGAATCTGTCCTTAGTTAAAATAAGTGAAGCCAAAGAATTTCAACATATAAATAAATTTGGCAATGCCCCCCTTACAATATAATTCCCTTAAAGAGGTTAGGGCCCTGCTGCTGAAGTCTGGGAAAATGGAAAACTAACATTTTTGTTATAATACATTAATTTTTTTAGCAGTGTTTGAGCCCTCTTGACACTCTTTGGTGCAATGCTCGAACTCCTCTTGAGATTCCTTAAACAGCGCTCGAATTCCTTATCAAATGGTTAAAATTCTAAATGTTGAAAAAAAATAGGCTAAAAGTCTTTAATATCTCTAAATTTTTAACTACTTTTCAAAATTTTCCAAAAGCATCCCATAAAGAAATGCTTTATTACCTGAGAATGCTCACATCGAGATGGAAAAGTTTTTGTAGATTTGCACTCGAGTTCATATACACCTCCCAGTAGATTAGAGTATAAATTATCGCTATGTGAAATAAATAAAAAAGGAAAAGCTTCATTTTTGTTCTTTCTTTTAGGGAAATAAGGAAAAAGTTCTAATTAACAAAATGCAATTTGCTATAGAATGTTTCATAGGATATCCCATTCAACTTGTCCAAACAAATCAATGGGAATGTGTTTTGGACTGATCAAAATATGCTTGATTACTTCAACGCGCTTCAGCTAGTGAAGAGTAGATAGTAATTATTTAGATGAGAACCTTCAAATAAATCTAAACAATGTTGATTAGAGCTGATGTTAATCAAATTATTAATTTAATGAATTTTGGTCCAGGTGTTTGTTTGCTGGAGGTTTCAAATATCTCTGGTGGGTTTTCTCCACAAGGACCTTCCCTAGTGGGGTGGACTCAAATTAAAAACAGTATCAATCTAAAAATTAGACTTGCAAAAGCTACATGTTTGCATGTTACATTTTTTGTGTCAAGTCTCAGTAGTGCTTCTCACGTATTTTCACAACTCCACAAACATATCAACTCAGTTCTAGAGCTGTATATAAAATCATGGCTGGTCTAGGTTAAAATTAAGCACACATAATAATAGCAACTACCAAAAACAAGTTTTCTTAACCATGAAGTTGTTGATTTCTACACTGTCTGTTGTTCTTGTTCTGTTGCAGCTGTTCGTGATCGATTTCGTATCAGCGACTAAGTTACCTGTAACGGCAGCTCTCAACGTAAAGAAGCCTCCGGCCAAAGCTGTTCGCGCCGAGGATCTTCTGTCTTTCCATCACTATGTTAAAACATGTCCGCAAGCTGAGGGGATCATTCAGCAGAAAGTCGGAGATTGGATTCAGAAGGATTTCACTTTGGCTGCTAGCATCATTCGCTTGCACTTCCACGACTGCGTCGTGAGAGTAAGCATTCGTTCGCATTAACCTTACCTTTTTTTTTTGTTACATCAGAAGGAATCAAACCTTTGACCTATATTATATTAACTGTTAAATTTTCATATACTGTAAAATGTCACTTAATTACCATGTTCTAAACTACACGATGAAAAAATATTACGGTAATTAAATAGAACAAAGGCCTATAGCATATCAGTAAATGACATGCATTATATGATCGTAATGAACATTGCACTGCAGGGATGCGATGCATCGATTCTGCTTAACCATCGAGGCAGCGAGAGGAGGGCTTTTTCCAGCAGGACACTCAGAGGTTTTGAAGTAATCGACGATATTAAAGCTGAGCTTGAAAGGCAGTGTCCTAAAACAGTCTCATGTGCTGACATTCTCACTGCTGCAACTAGAGATGCCACAATCATAGCTGGTGGTCCGTTTTGGGAAGTCCCCTTCGGACGCAAAGACGGAAAAATTTCAATCCTCAAGGAAGCTGACATGGTTCCTCAGGGACACGAGAACATCACTCAATTGATCGATTTTTTCCACGCGCACGGCTTGAACATGCTTGATTTGGTCACACTCTCCGGGGCACACACCATTGGCAGAAGTTCTTGCTACGCCTTTAAGCACAGGCTCTCGAATTTCAATGGAACAATAAAGCCTGACCCTTCACTTAACTCCATGTACTTAAATAACTTCTTGAAGAAGAAATGCAAAAACGACTTGGACTTGGTTTATCTCGATGCCATAACTCCGAAGACATTCGATACAATGTACTACTCGAATCTTCACAAGAAGTTGGGATTGTTGTCAACTGATCAGCTGCTTAACTCGGACGAGAGAACCGGTCCTTTTGTTGCTGCATTGGCGTCTCAGCCGTCACTTTTCGAGAGCCAGTTTTCGGTGTCAATGGTGAAGCTTGGAAATGTGCAAGTTCTTACAAGACTTAATGAAGGTGAAATCCGAGTGAACTGCAATTTTGTCAATGCTAAAAAATGATGTCGAGGACATGATTATGTTGTGTTTTTCCATTTTACCAGTTTGAGAAGCTAATTGCATTTTAATAAGTTTAAGCTTGGATTTGTGTGTCCGATGATCACAAAATCTTAAACGGTCTGTAGGATTGATCCTGCCAAGGGAATTTTATTGTATTATGATAAATTTACAATATATTTCCATATTGAAGAATATATATAAAGTTATGATCATAAGTGTTATATCTGAGATAGATTTCAAAAGAAAAGCACAAACAACAGTGATAAAAACAAAAAGAGGAAATTACCAGAAACTGCAAATTACATTATTCAATCATTCTGAGCTTTGTATATCAATTAACTTTTTGACATGTTATCCTTGTGGTATATACTACAATAATACTCGTGTAAGTTGCAACTTTACCCTCCATCTTGGACAGGCTTCTTCCATGTTCTTGGACATACTTTTTCCATTTTGTTTGCTCCATCTCAAAATATTAATGTTTTTTCTACTTTTGTAATAGAATTATCGTTAATTACATCTTCTAAATCCAAGCTGTTCTCGGCCAGACACAGCACACCACTCCATTTAAAATTCTTAGTTCTGTACTTAGAAATTGATGGAGCATATGATATTAAGTACATGATATATGTTCTTAACCACTTAGCATAATTTTTTCTTAACGTAAGTTTATACGGTGAGATGTTGTATGACGAATGATGATATACTATACATTATTAAATTTTGAGAGTCTGTTCATTTTGTTGATCACATTGTGTAGGAAAGTTGATAAAAGACTAGAAATTTTATCAAGATATCCTATTTTTAATTTAATTTGTGCTAATATGGAAAGATATATTGTGCCAATTAATATGGCAAATGGTAATGCAATTAAAGCCAAGACGTGCATCCAAGTCATTATAATTTTCTTCTTTGCCGACACCCACCCAAAACCCAATTAAAAAACAAAATTAAACTATAAGATTTGTATTATTAGTATATTATTGTAATTCCCAAATAAATAAATAAATAAACTCTAATTTTAAGGCAATTATTGTCATAAACCAATCCCAACAATCAGTCCAAGAAATCAATAAAAAACAGAGCATCCCAATACAAATTCTCATTCTCTCACCAAAAAAAAAAAAACACAGAGTGCGAGTGATCAGAATTCAGAAATGGCGAAGAAGGCAGTGCTGATAGGATGCAACTACCAAGGAACAAAGGCGGAGCTCAAGGGCTGCATAAACGACGTCAAGCGAATGCACAGCTGCCTCGTCGACCGCTACGGCTTCTCCGAGGACGACATCCAAGTTCTGATCGACACCGACGACTCCTACACTCAGCCCACCGGAAAAAACATCCGCCGGGCCGTCACCAACCTCATCCGATCCGCCGATTCCGGCGACGTCCTGTTTGTTCACTACAGTGGCCATGGGACCCGCCTTCCCGCCGAGACGGGGGATGATGACGATACGGGATATGACGAGTGCATCGTCCCCACTGACATGAACCTCATCACTGGTTTGACTCGGTTCTCCTCAATTTTGATTTTTGAGTTTTGGGTTTTATTGGAAAATTGTTTCTGATAATTGTTAGTTGTTTTTATAAATTCCAATTGCTGAACTGATCAAAATCAAACATTGACGAACATCTCGATCGGATATCGACGTCATATTCATCAAATGCTGAAAAGTGATCATTTCAGCAATCGAGATTTGTAAATTGATCATTTCAGGCAATTACCCTTTTTTTCTTAATCTTTGATGAACAAAACTGGTGGATTAAGGATAGAATTTGATCATATTTTAGAAAAAGTGGAGATCTTGCTTGATGATCCAAAATCTTTGGATCAACTAAATCCGTTTGGTTGGAGTTCTGGATGAAATGTCTTTGGGTTCTTGATCTGCTTTTACATTGTGTTTAAAGATAAAATTAAGTCATTTCTATCCAGTGTTCTTTCTAATATAAACTCGGAATCCTAAACACCGAAAATATAAGCGGAGTGTTGTGTTTCCGAAGTTTTTACATGAATTTGGTCATATCTGAATATGATTGCTTTGTTTGTTTTCGGGTTGGTATTACAGCTGTTTTGGATGGTACTTGTAACAGATGATGACTTCAGGGGGTTTGTAGACCAGCTGCCAGCGGGTTGCAGGCTGACAATTGTATCAGATTCGTGCCACAGCGGGGGGCTCATTGATGAAGCAAAAGAGCAGATAGGAGAGAGCACCAAGGGGCAAGAGCGCGAGTCCAGCTCCGGTAGTTTTGGTGGATTCAAGAACTTTTTGAAGGACAGAGCGGGAGATGCACTGGAGTCTCGTGGGATCCACATCCCATCTTCATTGCGCCGCGGTCGACATCACGGAGGAGAAGAAGAAGAAGAGACGGAAGACAGAGAGATTGAAACTGAAGATGGGGACAGGGTCTATGTCAAAGGCCGATCTCTACCACTCTCAACTCTCATAGAGATACTCAAGCAGAAAACAGGAAAGGATGACATTGATGTTGGGCAACTGAGGCCAACACTTTTCGATGTTTTCGGAGAGGACGCCAGCCCTAAGGTGAAGAAGTTCATGAAGGTGATCATCAGCAAACTCCAGAGCCATGAAGGCGGAGGCAGTGGGTTATTGGGGAAGATTGGAAGCTTGGCTCAAGGGTTTCTTGAACAAAAGCTTCAAGACAACGATGAGTACGCAAAGCCTGCTTTAGAGACAGAAGTGGGCAGCAAGCAAGAGGTTTATGCCGGAGCAAATCATCGCGCTTTTCCTGACGGTGGGATTCTCATTAGCGGTTGCCAGACAGACCAAACGTCTGCTGATGCCACTCCTCCAGGAAATGCAGCTGAATCTTATGGAGCTCTCAGTAATGCAATTCAAAAAATACTCGCAGAGCAAGACGGTGAAGTTTCGAACCAAGAGCTTGTTCTTAAGGCGAGGGAGGCTCTGAAGAGACAGGGTTTCACTCAGCGACCTGGCCTGTATTGCCATGATCATCACGTCGATGCTCCTTTCGTGTGCTGATCTGAGAGTTTATAAATATTTATATATTTTGTGATGAACAATTATGAGTGAGGTACTTTGTGTTTGTGCTGTGCTTCCAGAGAAAGACTTGCATAGAATTGATTCACCGCTATGTGGCCTCTCGATCGGTCTAATAATGCATTGCCACCATGTGGAGAAAAACTTATACCTAGCAATGCATTATAAGACTGCGATACTACAGTAACGATGAACCTATTGTATGTAAGTTGGTCTGATATTTTCGCCGGTTTTATTGGATTTTCCATATCATCCATTTGATTTTTAATGATTCTGTTCTGTTTTGTTTGACGTAAAGTATTTTCTTTTTCATGTAATAAATATCTGAAAGTCCTTCAACATAAAGGATTTATATTTTTTTTCCCTCATTTCATTAATAAATTGTATTGAACAAAAAAAGGAATTTTCTATTTCATCTACCATTCGAATAACAATTGTATGATAGTGATACAAATTGATTCTGGCAAAACTAATGACCAAGACAGCCTAGTACTCTAACCTCCAATGCGGTAAAACGTCATCGGTGATATACAAAATAAATAGGGCAAAAAAAGAGCAATGGAGGTTGAGAAACAAATAAAATCAAAATCAATGACTGCACGGGTTCGGTTACAATGTGCAGAAAAATTATCTTCGTTTTTCTATTTCTTGGGTATTTGGCTTCTGCCTTCGTTCTGGAACTATTCCTGTGCTTCCAAGATTATCACGGCATAGAGGAGCAACTCGGCAAAATTTACAACCAGACTCTACTGCGTCATCTCAATCGTCAATTTCTTGAACCCATGCAAAATCTGTAACATAATCAGAGCAGCCTCCCTTAAGGTAAACTTCTAAAGGGAACGAATGAGTTCATATCTTTAGCCATTTTCGAGTTTCACTTGCATAAGAACTAGGTTAAGTTTGCTAGGGCACCTCAAGAAATTATCTTGAGTATGCTCATCGTTAAAAGAGTTTGAATTGGAGTGACTTTGAAATTTTTTACCGGTCAAGGGCACAACGCAGATGAAAAAAAATAATTAACAAGAGAAATGGAGAGACCTTGAAGTACGGATTCCACTGCTGCATTTGGGACAGAGAGACCAACGATTCTGTGGTTATCTGTCGTGGTTTCTATACGCACAACACGTAGCCGCTTGTGGCTTTGCCGTTGCTGGGGAAATTGTCACGAGTTATCAGTAGTTATAAATGCTTATTTGCACTTTTACTAAATATGAATTATTCAGGAACAATTAAGTGCGACACTGGCACTCGGTAAGAGAGCATTTCATAGTTGTCCACAATGAAGAAAAGGCAGTCTGTACTTTATTAAGTTTACGTCACAGAGATCACCGAGTCATATTAACTAGCAGATGAAAACAAGTTACCTGCTTAGAAAGAGCCTTCTCAATAGTGCCCCAGACGGGAAGAATGAGGCCACCTAATACATTTACTTCCTGCAGTCTTCTGCCAACAGTACAGAAGTTGCCAAGCTTACAATTGCGTCCATGCATGCACTGCAAGTAAAGGTGAAGTCACAAGATTTATTACAATCAGCCAAAGAGATGTATGAACACCTAAGGAATTTTCAACTAGTCGGTTTGGAATGTGAACTGCTATACACGACTAGCAGATATGCGTTGTTATCTGACACAGAAACAATATCCAAGTCTTCAAGAAAAAAAGAATGAGCCAGACATGCAGTGCATGGTTTGATAAAATCAGTTGAAGTCTTCAAGTAAAGGTAAACATATTATGCACGGCGGTTTGATAAAATAAGTGCCTTTTTTTTCCATTCTTGATTGATCAATCGTCGATTTGAATACGTAAGAAATACAGATTTTCACCATCACGTTATAGATAACAGCAACAAAGTCATTTAATAACAGTACAGCAACTATTTGCACCAAAAATAATACAGCCATTTTGAATAAGTTCATCAAGTATCTACACCTGTTTGGACGAAACTTCATATTCATCTTCCCAACCACTGCGAGCCTTCTCCAATGTTGACGTTTTTCTGTATTTGCTTTTTAGCTCTGACAGAGGCATTTCTCTGGATAGGGGAAAAGCAGTAGGTGAAAGTGAATATATGTATTTTAGAACAAAGATGAATGAAGCACATAAAGCATAAATGTGGTACCTCACTGACTCTCCAACCGCAGGACGGACTATCTTATACAATCCGGAAGTAGAACTGAAACATATTTAGGGTAAAACAATGAAACTAGAAAATGAAGCAGCAAGATTCACTAATTGAAGTACAAGAACTATGAAGGGAAAGTACATTATAATAATGATGAAGACAAACTCAAAAGAATAATAATATATATATATATATATAAATTCACTTGAGCAAATATCAGCAGAACAATCCAAGTTTCAAACCAAAAAATAAGCATAACAAACTTCAGATGCAGTACCTCTCAAAGGCTAATATGACATGACGTCTCCCCAACCATTCCCTCCTAGATTCATAGAACCCATCATTGGCAGAACCAAGTCCATCCTTTTGTTTCTCTTCAAGCATGGCACTTGCAGACTACCAAAGATAAACATAGTTTAGTATGGTGAATTGACAGTGATAAGCCACCACTCAACTAGTCACTTGAAAAACAAAAGTACCTCCCACATGACCCCACGATCCAGGGTAAATGTAAAAAGCATTGTCGAAGCTCCAGACATTTGATCAACATAAACAGTCTGCAACAAATTGGAAGTCAATATAAATATAAAATGTAAATCAAACAAGCGACAATGAAGCAATGCTCGACCTTTGGAGTTCCTTGTAGCTCTATAACATTAGCTTTCATATCAACAATCCCAGAGTCAAGATTCCCTTCAATACGTGCATTATGGACAATAAGATCCAAAATGCTAACGAAACACTCAAACAGCCTGTGTATTATAATGATGTCAGCAAATGAAACTCAACTCTAACTGCTATAAGGAAACTATATTTTAATTGACATGTCAATCACAGACCTATTCTGTATATCAGGCGGTACTCCTAAAATCCGATTGAGGAAACGTCCAACATCATGCATATCTGATTCAACTATACGGCCAGAGAGCCTGCCATGATCTTTCCCATGAGCTACATCATATATAAGAAGTATAAGTCACCATCAAGAAAATAAAATATACTTAAAAGCAAATTCTCTGTGACATTCTATTACAGAAAATAAAATTTTTAAATCAATTAACTGTACTAATACAGTATATAATTTAGAGCATATGGGGGGAATAAACTGGAGCTATTTAATATTCTATCCAGCATAGTACGGCACAATAGCTCAAAAACTATTACCATCCCTAACTATTCCTACAAGAACAAGAGCAGCTTTAGCTTTCTCAATGAAATCTTGGATTGTTTCCGGTTTTTCTGATGAACATCCTGGCGGTACAACAGGCAGAGAATCCTGAAAATTGAATTCTAGTTATTTTCCATCACAATTTAATTTTTACTTAATTAATACATTATGGAGGGATATTATTTTTCAGAAGAAGTTCATACAAACCTGCTCCATGATTCCTCTATACATCAACATCAAGGCCTTCTTTCCATAAGCACTATCGTAGTTATAGGCACTCAATGATGGCCCTGCCCTGCATTTTACATCAGACCAAATAATGAAATAAGCAAATCACTCACAGGATGGAGAATAAAATTACAATACATATTCTTATACCATAATAGTAACAACTGCCAAATCTACATAGATGAAATTCAAGTAACCTGCGGTCACCCTGTGTTAGTGCTCCAAGAGATTCTAATCTCTTTGCTACAATGGATGCAAATCGACGCTCTCCACCAAGATTAGTAAAGAGAAGCCTGCAAAAGAAATAATGGATTAAACCAGTTCATCAACTTGAAAAAACAACAAACCATGTATGATTCTCGTATCCGTAATAGCGTGCATTAAATAACTAATTAGTAATCATACTGATCAAAAAACAACAAATGAATAAATAGAAAATTTTCTTATGTAATCTTAATTTTATTGATTCCCAAGAGACAAAACTCATTTGGTCGTAAAGCCACTCCTTGAGTTGGTTTGACCATAGATTCAACCAAAACCACTCATAAATTAGCTAGAGGATTCAGTAATTAAGGATATTTGGTTTCAAGAAAACACTAATGAAGGATATCTGGATCTGATTCCTTCAACTAGTCGCTCTGATACATCAAAGTGTACTGGCACAGTGGACAAGCCCACACTGGTGAGCCAAATAAAATAAACAACTTATACATGTAATGTCTATCTACCTGTATTCAGGAGCGGAGGCTTGATTTGACCGATGAGTTCTTCCAAACTGTTGAATCGCTCGATCAGCACTCCAAGGAAGTTCCAGAGTAAGATGTACCCTTCGTCTCTGTTGTTAAATTTTAGAATGCTTGGAATTAGAGAGAGAGAGGTGATGAAAAGATACTATCCAGTTTCACTCCACTGTAATCCAGCAACTGTTCAGAAGATAAGTTCTAGAAAATATAGGCATACCTGATTTGTAGCTCTTCTATCTGCCTGCAAAGACACGCCAGCAGATCCAGCTTCAGAAATGATGGCAACCAACTTCTTGCCATCCATGAAAAGCTGCTTTTCATGCATGTTTACCATCTCCATGGAAATTTCCTTCCTAAACCGAAATACAGTTTAGCCAATTTAAAATGAGTTCAAATAAGTAAGAGAGTGAAAAAAATACCATAACTCACGTGTTCCGTGCCTGATAGGTAACGCCTTTTCCACCAGATGACCTCACAAGCATACCTCGCCTTCCAGTCATTTCTGCTACTTTATCAGGGCCTCCAAGCTGACACCCACCACAAAAGAAAAATAAGAAAAAAATTCTGCTAAATAAACAGGAAAAGTTGAGGTATACTGTAGAGAGTTGTAGAATATGAACATTAGTGTAGAATCTGGAATATAGCAGACAGTCTTGGCAAAGTGACTATTAGATGGGATCATGTTCATGCTTTGTATACTGAACAAGACTGATTGCCAAGTAGAGACTGAAAATGGAAATAAAAAACAATGCGATCAATGGCCTATTTTGCCTACCATCTTTTTTTTTTTTCTGGTAGGAACCTTTACCCATCTATTTTAAGTCTTTGAATTAAGAATTACATGCATATCAGTGTAGCCTTAAGACTAGCCTAGGTGGTTTTTTGGGCGGGGCGATCAGGAAAATGCCTCTGCCCAGCTGGAGTAGGCGTTTTTCCAGTGAGGCATGGTTGAGGCGACCCAAAGGCGATGGCGGCGACCTGCGCTGGGTTTTTTTTTTTTTTTAAATCAGCCCATCAAGAGAGATAGAGAGAGCGCGCGTGCGCGAGCTGAGGAGGAGGAAAAGATGACTACAGCGCTAGGTTTGCTAGGGTACCAGGCGCCTTCTCTTTTGTTTTGATGATGATGATGATGATTAGAAAACAAGGCCCACTTTAAGAGTTGAGCCTAATAATTTTAGGTACCGTGAGGCTATCGTCTAGGATGGACCGGACTATAAAAAAAGAATGGTACAAATCGGTGTGAATGGCAGGACCAGGACTATAAAAAAAGAATGGTACAAATCGGTGTGAACAAAACCAAAAGGGTAAAACCATTCGGGGGTTCTCTATTATGGAGCAAGTTTAAAAAGTGACCTATAAGCACCATTAGTAAAGGAATCGTACAAGCCCTTAAGATTAAAAGGGATAAATTTATTATTTTTTCATGATGATGCTTATGAAGAGTGAGCTTATTCCAGTAGGACTTTGAATGAGCTCATGGATATTGTTTCACCTATCTATTTCCTACCGTGGTCAACCATTGGGGATTTCTTAAAAAGCAAAGCTGGTGCGGGATCCAATTTTTGAGCCTTAACTTAAAAAGACTGGGAGGTAAGAAAAAATAAACCTACATAACTTATGTCACTGTTATGAAGACTGAAGAGTAAGATATTCTTCATGTCTCAGTTGACAGAATCATCCCCTTCTCTCTTTGCAGTGGCAAGAAATCTGTCCTGGAAAAGAGCGGAGGTGTTCTTTCCTTTTGGTACAAAGGAGAGCACAAGAGGAGGTGTTTTGGAAGGCCATATTCATTAGTAACTTCCAATGATTGGGAGTTGGACAAGATAGCTCATTTCTTTGATATCCTTTATGATGTCAATGTCTAGGCAACACTATGCCACAGACATACTCCACAGATTTACAATAAGAGATGGCTGTTGTACTATACATAAATTTATGACCAAAACTTTCCTTTCCATAAGTATGGTCAAACTCATGTATGAAAAATGCTTAATATAATACAGCATATAATGCATGTTAAAAGAAAAGACTTGTTCAGTTTGGACTTTGGACCTAACTCTTAAGGATTTCAGAATCTAAGACTTCCACAAAATGAAGATAGAATTAGACTACAGCATGGCATAACAGCCTACAATATCTGAAAAATCATAGGCAAGGCTTTTCCAGTTAGATTTTGGGAAAAAGAGGACAAGCATGGAGGTTCTACAAAGGTGGATGCAATTTAGCAATGAACATGTGATCTAGTATTTTCAAAATTACATGAGAGAGAGAGAGAGAGAGAGAACATTGCCACTACCTGATCAATGATATCATCCAAAGGATTGTTCGGAAGATCCAAAGAACGAACTATCTCCAATATGTTTAACTTACGAGCCAAAGCTTCTTCATACCTAAGAGGTTATGAAAATCGCATCGATGTGGTTATAAAAAATTACAATAAGACATCAACATGTCATGAAAAATTAAGTTATTAAATAGGAAACCCTTGTGGGGAAAAAGAATCAAATTAAACTAACCTCTTCGTAAGTACAGCTATATACTCTTGTCTTCTTTTCAAAAATTCATCTGTTTTTTCCTTGCATGAATGACATGACCAATCTACTGATACTTCATCTGTCACAGGTGGGATAAGACATGCAGCATGGACCAGTTGCCCACAACAGGAACAATGAAGCAGTTTCTTTCTTTCCTGCAGCAAGTATCTCATGGATAAGTAACAGATTGCAAGAGCAACCATCTTAACATGCCAAATGGAATTACCTCCTCAGATTGGCAAATTTCACAAATTTGAAACTCGTCATCAGTATCAGTAGATTCCTGGGCAGAATCAGCTGCATTAATCAAACAAAGCTTGGGAATAAGGAAAGGTACTAAAGCATTTGCATCATTTTTCAACTACATAAAATACAACCCATTGTAATTGATGCGCCCTAAAAGAAAAAGATTTTAAATAAATATGAACAGTTAAGCTGAATACTTCAGTAGGTACACTCTGCAAACAGGCTAAAAGTGATGCACCAATAAGAACCATAGAAATATTTCCTTCAAGGTGTCAATGAGAATCCAAACAAAACATGCTTGCAGCTTATTGTGAAGAACAGCAAGATACCAAGGCAAAGACAAATAATATTAAGGGCCCAAATACAAGCATTAGAGATAAGCCAATTTCTTGAAACTCACTTTCAGATTCTTCATCACTTTCATCATCACTTGCAGGTTTCCATTTTGCAACTTTCCTCACTCTCCCTTTCATTGAAACACCAGGAGTTGCTGAGTGCCTCTTCCGCTGCAGCTCCTTCACACTATCTTCTCCTAGTATAACTCTAGAAAGTAAATTGGTAGTGACATTAAAATAATGATTGCAAACAATAGTAAATCGCATATTTACCTTCGAGAGGTTCAGGCTTTTCAGGCAAGGGATAATTTTCCTCAACAAATTTCAGTAAAAGTTCTCGAGGTCCGGAAATAAAATCATCAAGTTCAAGACCCTGCTTAAGCAAGGAAACACAAATAAATAAAGATGTACAAATCAAAAACCAAGTACAACAGAAATAACCAATTGGCTCACATATTTGGTCACAGCTTCCTCAGTTCGTGCCTCTCCAGTACTCTGAAGGCCAATAACCACACACTTGCCATCCATCAATGCTTGCTTAGCTAGTCTTACAGCAGCCGGCACCTTAGCTGACATGCACATATGTCTAAAGAAACGCTGCAAGATATGCACAAAACCAAGGACAACAAAAGCATAATAAAAAAGTTATAAAAAATCTGGAAACATATTGTGAAAAGTTTAGAAAACTGTAAAATTTTAAAACAACAAACATCCAGGAACATAGACTATTAAGTACCTGATGGCTAGCCCAATATAATCGCCAAACTTGACTAGAAATAGGCTTTTCATTAGTGAGAAATTGATTTGCTGTTAGTATATCCTGTCGCAGCTCTGTCCAAAATTCTGCTGCTTTTTCGTACATGTCCTAAGAAGACAACAAAGTAACATAAAAGAATAAAAACCTTTGCTTATAATTAAAATTTCAAGTAATCAGAGAGAAAACTATGCCCCTCAACATCAGAGCCACAAATAAGACATGAGTACGTTATACCATCATTTCAGCTTCTAGCGGTGCTTCAACAACTTCAAACTCTGCCCCTTTGTAGCTAAGAGTACGACATACATACATCCCCCTGAAATATCAAAACGCACACATTTTTAGATCATAATAATGATGGTATTTTGATAAGGGCGTTGAGGACTTGCATATCAGTTATTTTAAATATATATACATATATGTACATACACACACACACACACACACACACACATATATAGGGTTAGGATCAGGGGACACCCATGTTTTGACACATTTTGTAGGGCCCACTCAGTAATGAACTTCAACGATCCAACCGTCTATCTTTCATGTCTTTCCTCAAAGATCATGTCGACCAAAAATCACCCAAATCCGAAACCATATGACCATTGGATTAAGTGGTAGTTATTTTTGTGTTTCTTTGTAGAACCATATTCGTCCATTTTCTTCACTACAAATGAATGTCTTAATGATTTTGGATTTGTCTAATTTTTTGCAAGGATGATCTATGAATGATGAATTGACACATAGATGGTTCGGATCGTTGAAAAAAGTTATGGAGTGGGCCTTAAGAAAGTGTGTCCCCCGATCCTGACCGACATATATATATATATATATATATATATATCATATATGGACAGATGAGATGCAACTCTGTGATCTATATATGATTTAAGAGCTGACATGTAAGTCCCCAAATTGAGTCCCCAATTTAGATCCCTATTACATCGCTTTTGCTCCTAATGTATATTTTACATGTAATTATACTCAACCTTGTTACCTTGCTTTCATATCCATGGCAACAAGTTCGAGTGCTCCAACACCTCCTTTCTCAAGAGCACCTACACACACTGTGCTGTTAGAAAAAATATTCTACTTTCTATAACAAGTGAGTCAAAGTTCATAAATACGACAAACAAATGTATAGGTATTCTGTGAAAAACCCACCTAGAAATTCACGGAAATCAGAAAAAGATGTTCCAGGCCCCCAAAGACCAAGCCGTACCATGTAACCCAAATTTCGTGGTTCGGATGCACCAGTTGCTGAGCAATAAATAATGCGAGCTTCAGGAAGCTTAGCCTGTGACAATAGAAAGAAAAACATTATGAGTTAATACACTCAATTAACACTATTCTGGCCCTTTTACTGCAAAAACTTATTTATTATTGTACAGAGGAACCATCGATATTGCAGGCAGGCATAATTGCATAATGTGTCAGAAGAGGAGTTGTATCAGATTTTATAAAGTAAAATACGAAATGGGGACTCTGCAAGCTCAAATATCTTAAATATGCCTATTAAATTACCCAAAAAATGAAAATTTTCATCTAAACTTTGAATAGTAACTAAAAATAAAGAACAATCTATGCTTTCAAAATTCTTATAGGACAAACCTGAATTTCAAGAACTGCTTCACCAGTACGTGTTGGCTGACTTCCAGATTCAGGCACCAGATTTTTGGCCTTGTGGCACTACAATGAAGCCATTGACCTTTAGCATGAAAAGCAGAACATATTGACACCATGGAATATTTCATTCCATCAATTAAAGCATAGGTTAAAAGTCTTTAGAAAACCATTTAAAAGGAAAATATACTACCTCATCAAATACGATAAGACCATTAAATCCTGGTCCACACCACTGCACAAGCTGCCCCATACGTGAACGACCTTTCTCAGAGGATGCAATGAGGCTGCTGTACGTCAGAAAAATAACGCCCTCCTTGACGCCAACAGACTTTGAATCAAGTTTGGAATAAGGCAGCTTGTTCAAGGCATGTACTGCAAACAAGATTATATCTATTGTGATATTGTTCAGAATCATAGAGCCTCTCATGATGGAAGAAAGGCTTAATTCCAATTGGAGATTTTTAAAATTCAAAAAATCAGCAACCTGAACCTAAATCTAAGCAGAGTCCTGATGCCCTACCCTATCTGAAAATTTAATCTTTTTTGAACTCTCATCCTGTTCTATTTTTGGCACGTGATGTCATCTCATGCCACAACCCTTTACCAAACAATGTAATATAATAAGTACATCCAACCGCAAGCCAAATCACAGAGTTTCCAATTATAAGTGGAGAAAAGGTAACAATCCTTCACATTTTGAATAAAAGCAATCAGATATTCTTTTCTAGAATAAGGGAAATCCATGACTTAAAGCATAGTTTCAGTAGCATTCTATAGAATTATTATCACCACTTACTTGCCAGTTGCCACCCACAACTTTGGGCCAAATGCATCAATACCATTTTTACCTAGCAGTTCTAAACTTCTTTCCACTATTAAATCATCCTCACAGAATTTTCAAACGTCATTAAGCTTGAATCAAATTATGACACCACAAAACAAAACCATTAACCACAGCAACACACCGTGCAATAACTTCATGTACTACACAGAATGCAATTTTACACAATTCGTCCCGGTATACAAAATTGTACTTCTAAAAACACGAACAGAACTAGACCAAGCATGTTTAGAAAAGCGCACACACACACACACAAACAAGAAAAAACTAGACCAAGCATATTTACCTTCAATACAAGTTGCACCTACATCATCTAAGTCTCTTCTCGCATCAAACTTCAAGTCTGAACCAACAGAAACCCACCTGTTTTAGAATCAATGCAGACAGGAGAAAAGCATTAAACAAGAGTTGAAAAGCATAGTTCCAGCCTAGAAACATATTCAGTATTGCAATTCCAACCAACAAAACAAAAGGCAGTTACAAAGTGCTTTTATAACAATAATAACATAAAGGAAAAAACTCCCACGAGTGAGATTCTTTGATAAAGAAACCCACGTGTTTGAATTTTTTATCCAGTCCACAAGGAGCAAAACTTTGTACGAATAGGCCATGTTTCAAGTGTAGTACTTTTTTTTTCACTGAACAGACAGTAACTAATATGATATCTTCTTGTTGGACATTGTGTAATTACTTCTGCTGCTAGTGTTTTAACTTCCCACATGTAACATGTATTGAAAAGACATTTCTATAAGCGATTTTCAAATGTAACTAACAATTGGTAATTGACTGACAGTAACAGTTACAATTATAACTAAGCAACTCCAATTGAGGGGAGCTTAAAATAAGGCTGCAGAGATTATTTTTTTCCATATCATCCTTTTCGGTCCGCGGGCAGGGGGAGGGGGGGTGGGGGCAAAATGACTCTTAAAAGCCGCCCACAAACTGCAACCAAAAACTTACACTGCTTTCTTCATCCCACGGTGCCAATTCTCCCATATTAACCCTGCTATTGTTCGACCTTTCCCCACACCAGCTCCATCTCCAACGAAGAATCCCGCCCTCTCACCACTTGGAAGGTGCTGCAGGTGTCTCTGTCAAGGAAGCAAGCACAACTTTACAATGAAGCAGACAATTGACAAGTAATAAAGCATGGCAAGAACAGGACAGCAACCTGACAAGCATAGACCAATGTCTCAATCTGTAAACATGACAAAGCCTTTAAATTTTCCAAATCATCCTTGATTTTCAGATCATAAGTGGGCTCGGGTGGCTGCACAGCAGCCAAGGACGATGTTTCCACAACAGGATCTGGATGAGGAGGGCCAATGGATAGTTTTGGAGGGCGCTACATAAAAGCAACATAAAATGTATCTGAGATGCCGGTTCCATGTGGTTTAAATAACAAGTCAAGACACTGACATTGTCAAAGAGAAACAAAACTCCAAGATAGAACTTGTAACCATGAAGCCCCAGCAGTTATGAACATAAATCACATAGTACTTGTTAATGGAAAACAAAAACACTCACATAGTCTGTAAATGTTTCTCCTGCCATGCCACCTTCATCCTCTTCTCGCTCCACTTCGATGGCAACCTGACGTGTTAGAAGCAGCAGGAAAAGTATAAGCCTACGTGTATCTAGCAATAGCATTTCAAAAGATAACATTCTATAAAGAGTGCTCATTTTTTAACTGTCGTAGAATAAACAAAGCCACGACCAAAAACATTAATTTGCTTTGCAGACTTTAGATACATGCTCCTCACTGGCAGAAATTTTCATAAATGGACTCCAAGGAGTGCAGCACCATAATGCTACAGTAGTGATCCTATATAAAACATAATCGGTCCAAAAGGTATGCAGCTTTTGGTGATTACAATTAAGCTAGGTCAGTTCTGAAAATAAGTTATACTTTACTTGGAAAATTTTAACAGAATTAAAAGGATTTAATATTTGAGTCCCTAGGCTTTGCGAGTTTGAATGCTGCACAATGTTTCTGACCTGAAATAAGTCTTCTTTAATTTAAGTGACCTGGTAGAAGTTTGTTCCCCCCACCCCACCCAATAAGTTTCCCTTTCGTTCAGTTAAATTACTTTAAACTCCAATGGTAACCAAACATGTAGGAAAGGTGGAGGCTTTGAGCACATAAGTGGACAGTTAACTATTGTTAGCGATCCCCCAGTTCGTCACTCCGAAACCAGAATAAAAGCATTACAAACAAGAACACCGTCCCCAAATACAAGTCCCCTAGTTGAAACCTCCAATATATGCTATAGCTAGAAACCGAAATTATCATCGCGGGAAGTAATGGAAGTACACAAAAGTGAAACTTTCTAACACACATTGGTCGGAGTCTCTCGAAAAAATAATCCACAGTATTCACTCGTAAGTCCTAAGCCTTTTACTTGTTCTAACTACCAAGAAACCATATCTATTAAGGACTATGTTAACAAAGCAAAATACTTCTAGCACTCACAGTATTAGCATTAGCACATTTGAAATTCATACTTCCACATTCCCGAAAATTCTCAGCAACCAGACAATTACCTCATTGACCTCCTCGGGCGGAGGCGGCAGGGGCAGACGGGGCGGGAAGAACTGCTGGAGCTTCGACACATCGACCGCCAGGTCAACTTGGCACTGAGGGCACCGGAACCTGGCGAGGCCATGAGGCACGTTGAGGATGGCCTTGCAGTTGGCGCAGGGGAGCTGGATCTTCGAGGGATCAACCCCGTGAGGCGCAACATGGGGCGGCGGCGGCTGCAGCGGAGGCGGAGCGCGGGCCTTGTTGGGCCCAGGGCGGGCCTGGGCTCGGGTCATCAGCTCGGGCGGCAGCATCTGGGGCAATTGGCAGGCGTCGCAGGCGAATTCGGTGACCCCCGCCTCCAAAGTCAGGATCTTGCCGCAGCCGGCGCAGCGGACCTGCACTCCGCCTGCGCTTCCGGCGGCCTGCGATTGCAGTGGGACTGGCGGAGGTTGATGCTGCTGCATCATGGTGGATCAGTATCGCCGCCCTCCTCCTCCTTCCTTTGCTCTCAAACGGCTCAATTGTTTGGGGAATGGTTTGGATTGGATTGAGAGAGAGAGAGAGAGAGGTTAAGGCGCGAAGAGAGGGTTTGGGAGTTTTGGGGTTTCCCACTTTCTTTCTGTGTGTGCGTTTTTTGCCTCGGTGGACTGTAATTATGAGATCAAAGTGACGTTTGAGATTTCGTTCTATCTCTCTCTTTGCTCAGCCTGGCACGTGCACTTGGCACGTGACCTTCTCCATTTTCATTTCTTTTTCGTTAAGCCCGATAATCACCTGTAACTCGAGTCGTTAAAAACTTTTTATTCTGCAGTCTGATTGAAAAAAATTGGACAAAGAAGAAACAAGCAACTTATTACTGCAATAAACTATTTGCAAAAAACGTTAGTAGTTAATTTTCACATAAACCTGCTTTATCTCACAAAATTCACTATGAAATAAAAAATTTCCAAACCATCTCCATGTGATAGTTATATTTTTGTATCTTGTATGATTTTGATGAGTGGAATATCATAATGTTTGTATTGCGTCGCAGGTTTTAGAGATTTGATTGGACATTTTCAATATGGACCTTCATGTTTTATAGATAGGATTATAAGACTCGTTGTGTATTTAGTAACTTTTTTCTTGTTGAGACAAGAATAAGAGGCTCTATAGAGAAAGATTTGATACTATATATCCTTTATGGTCTTAATGAGAGGAAATTTGTGTTGCATCATAGATTATAAAGTTTGAGTTCAACGAATAACCAAGGATTCATTTATCAAGTTCTATCAAGTTTGTCTTGCATCATAGATTCATTAATTGAGAAGTGCACTTAGGATTTAAATATAATTGACACATTCCGATATTGACACGTCAGGTGTCGGGAAGTGCTGGCCGACACGTGTTAAGTGACGAAAGTCAATTATGCATGTACATGAGAAAAAGTGAGTAGATTTAGAGTTGGAAGCGGAAGTAAGAGTGCAATAATGGGTAAAACCCATTATTACAGGTGCATAACAGTCAGAGCATAGTAAATAGTGCATAGAATAAAAACATTCACATCCTCGTGAGGATGGATAAGTAGAAATTAACTAAAAGTAGGAACAAATCCTACACAGTCTGGAGAAAGTGTCAAAACCACCAACCACAGCCGAAGTAAACCCTCGTCTCACTGGTAATCAAATCTGCCACTAGTTCCTGGAGGGGCACAAAACATAAAAGGGTTAGGGTCAAAAAGTAAAGTTTAATAAAACTTTTGTTTTCAAGAGCATATTATCTCATCGTTGGAAAACATGTATAATTTTTTAAAAATACGTCATACTCCCCGGTATGATCCTCAAAATACTATAATAGTAATACAGGTACTCCCCGAAAACTAATGGTAAAACCATAATGGACTGCTTGAAAACAAAACCGAATGCTCAAATCACGGGTACTCCCCGAAAATCAGACTGACTGCTCATCCATATGTAAACACACAAGCCCAAGTAGATAAGCTACAAGGACATGCTAGGTATATAAGAAATACGCTGAGTACTACAATGACGCGAGTCTAACGCTAATCGTTATGCGCAAAGCGCGTCACACACAAGTTCAAGTTGCCTAGTACAACCTAGAACATGCCAGTACCTATAATGGATCTAAAGTTGCATAGCGGTACTGGGTGTGATACCTCCAAACGTCAAGGCTAGTCCTGAGCATAGGACTGAGTACTGATATCTAGGTGTTCTACATCTACTGATGAGCAACAATATAGAAAAATGTATGGCAAATATAATACAGGTGTTCTACCTCCAACAACCACATATTATATAAGTCATGCTAACCATTTAAAGAAAGCAATGAAAAACCATACATAATAATATATTTATCAAAACAAAGACCCACTCACTCACTTGTAAGTAGTCAGGTCGTAGCCCTCCTGTCTTGGGTAGCCCCGTTAGTCCTGTGAATAAGTATCACATATATGAGATATCACTATAATAATGATTAAACTCATAAAGGTTACTAATTAAACTAATTAGCGACACTTAGCCCTTGTTTGCTCAACACAGAGGTCCAAAATACTCTAAAAAATACCATACGTACTGCCCCTAGGTAGTACGCGTCGTCACGAGTCGCCTCGCGTTGATGGAAGTCGAAAATAATGCCACGGGCGGCTCACGCGCAGCCCACTCTCGGCTCACGTGCTGTCCACTCGCGGCTCACGTGTTGTCCACTTGCAACTCACGTGCGGCTCATGCGCTGGGTCAATCTGGCAGTCAACTAATGACATTAGTTGACGCTGTTAGATTTAACAGAAAATTCCGGTATCTTTGTTAAATCTAACGGAATATTCCTAACGGCGTTAAAAGAATATACCTGGGAATATTCTCGGCTTGAATTGGTTGCTGACGTCACATGTCGGTTTGGACCGGGTTCAAGCCGATCTGAGCCGGTCGCCGCTGCAACTCGAGCCGGTCGCCGTCACTGGAAAATTGGCCGGTTTCTGGAAAATTTTCAAATCTCCATAACTTCTTCATTTCTTGGCCAAATTTCACGTTCTTTATATCAAAATGAAGCTAGAGATCAGCAAAATGACGGTATACCTTTGGTTTGGCCGAACAAGCTCAGGAAATGACCTATATTTCCCTCGAAAGATCGCGACTACTGTAGCTTCGTCGATCTACGTCAAAACTCGACCAAATCAAGCAAATGACATATGAAAATTTATCTACTCAATGAGAGGAATCCAATGGTAGTAGTTTGAAACCTCACCTTGGTCTAGAATGGCGAGAAAATCGCCGGGAAGGTCCGGTTTTTCCGTGTGCTTTTTCTGTCAACCAGTTGAGAGTTTGGACAAACGGTTAGCATCGTTGAGTCCAAGGCGTCGAGATGAAGAGGGTGGTGACTTTAGATTGTCTCAGTTCGACGAGTTTTCGTCGACGTGCACTGTGCACCTACGGTGAGAATGAGAGAGAGAAAATGAGAAATGAAAATAATAAGGAAAAGTGACGGGGAAGAGGGAAGGAAAATGAGATATTTTGGATTTTGGGGGTATTGTGCACCCACCAAAACAGTAAAATTACATGGTTCCTTGTACAAAATAACATGCACGTGTCCAAAGTACTCCCTCAGGAATTATTTTATAACAAACTTTTTACGAAATGTTACATAATGAATACAAGAGGTTGGATAAGATTGGTGGGAACGGTGTAAAAGAAATGTACCCAAAAAAAAACGAAAATTATTTGAAATTGTTTTCACTTTTAAGATTTTGTTATCATTCATACATCTTTCCCTCATTCATTCTTCTTTGCTTTTTTCTCTCATATACTTTCTTTATATCTCAAGAACAAAATTAAAAACTAAACACAAATAATGAAATGATTATCAAACAAGTCATATATAAGAATCTCAACTTCAAATTGCTCATTCTTATTAACAAAGAAAAACAAAAAATTCCTCTTTCAAATAAAATAGTTAAAAGGTTTGAGATTGCACTTTCAGGAAAGTTATAAAATGAGACTCTGCGATTTCACTAGAACAATATATGACCAATGAAGGATAATATTGTTTGACAAAAAAAAAAGAGAGAACATTGTAAGAGACACTAATTGGAAATTTCCCAAAAGTAATAGAATAAGAATATAACTATTAAAAGGCAAAATGTTATGTTAGAGCATCTAAGCAAACAATATTCGTATTAGTAACGATTCAATTTTCATTCATTTAATAAGCTCCATCATTTATAAATTATTGAAAACTACTTGGCTTCTTGTACGCAAGAGTCATTCCTCATTCTATAACAATGTGACCCCATTTTATTTTCCAAATATCATAATTCAAATTGTTACTCTTTATCATCATTTAAACATCATTTCTAAAAAGTTCATTTAATTTTGAGATCGTTTAGTGATTTATATGTGTCGAATAAATAGATAATTATGGTCACGATATTCTAATGATTAACCGTCAATTTGTTTTTTCTTCGTATGTATATGATTAAACGGTCTCCAAATCGAAAGAAATTTTATACAAAAAGTTTTTAAATTATGACATTTATACAGTATCATATCAAAAGGCATGACTCCTTACATGTAAGAATTCGAAGCGATTCATAGTTACTAGGGGCTCGTGTGAAGCACAATTTAGCCTATTGGACACTCCTGGAAAAAAGCATGAGTGAAGTGTGATGGTCACCTAACGTCCTTTTACAAGCAAACTCTTTTATTCCTCCTCAGAAAGTCTTCTGCTTCTTTAATGTCATAGGCAGCAACAAAAGAAAGCATATATTCCCAACCTCACTTCCCTGAAGCTCCCTCCCGTAATTTCTTCCCTTTTTTCTTCTGAATCCAAAACAGACAGCGTGCATAGTTATTCACTCTCACTACTCTCTATTTAAATCTCTCTTTTGTCCTCTGTTTTCTCTTATATTTACTGGGCTTGCGTTGAGGAACAAAGGAAGAGTAGATGTTGTTATGGGCAGCCTCTTGTCATTTTTCAAGAACAAGCAGAACAACAGCCGTGGAGTTTCAAGAAGTATCTCCGGTAGCACCCCCGGCAGCAACCGCAGCGTAACTGGCAGAACGCCGTTGTTTGATCCCGGGATGTTCAGGAAACCGAGCACAAAGGATACAAGTGCGAGCAAAGCAAAGAGCGGTACAGAGAAGAAGCTCTCAACCCAGAAGAAGCAGAAGTACGCTTATATCCCCGATAGCTTCACATCCCTTGAACAGGTTTCTCTCTCTTCTCTCTCTAACAAATTAATTATTTTTTGCAATTTTGTCTGAAATTAAGCAGAAAACATATGAAAATTTATCACTAATTTCACATAAAAATTAGGTAATATCTAACTCTTTGGGAATTTCTGTTTTAATCAGAGGCTGGTTTATCTCCTTTTATTTATCATAGGTTTTGTTTTGGATAGGATTTTATTTTTGGGTCTTCTCCTTTTTGGTATTGACCAAAAATCCTTGGTTTTGTTCTAAGGTTACTATGGACTTTTTCAACAGAAAAATTTGAAAGAATTGAATACAATGGCAATGTCAACATCTAGTCGTAATTAACCAATACTTTTTCTCTCCTCAATTTGTTCTCAAACTTTGAAATATACGCTAGAGGTAAAGAAAATCATTCTCCTATTTTAAATTACTCTAATTTACGAACAAAATTCGAATTCAATTGTAAAAAAGCATACACACTGTTTTGACCAACTGATCTAGCCCGTACATGCCAATTTTCTGATGAATTGACTTTAAGTGATGGCTCGAGACCAGTTTACATGACTATTCCCTACATATTAAAAATTTAAGAGTAAGGTTTAGACTAGAGTTGAGAGTATGATTACCGAAACTAGTTGATTAGTTCCATTGTTTAACTCCATTTTATGGTCGTTGGAGTCGGATCTCGAGCAATTCAAATGACTAAGATCCAAAGGCAGTCGATGATCTCAAAGACATGATAGCACTATTGAAAGTTTCTTATCTCAACTTGGCTTTTTGGAATATGTTATTGGATGAGCTCAAAGTGTGCCCTTTTTTCTGTTGATATAATATTGGTATACTTGCTTTAAACATACTTAACAACATGGGCTCTACTAAAATAATTATCTTCTTTTTCATGGTTTCGTTAAACAAAGAGTAGGACCTACCGCTTAAGGACTTGTAATTATTTGTCGAAATTTTCACCTCATAAACTCAATTGAACACGTAAACTAGTAACACCATGATATTTCACGTAAGATTCCAAAAGGATATCCACTCTTTTAGTCAAGCTATAGTCAGTCCTTCATAGCGTTGACTTGGAGAGTCTTTTAACTGTATCCAAAAAAAAAAAAAAGTTGGAATGTTGGATAGTGCTTGTAGTCCTATCCAATTCTAAATCATCACAAAAATACATTATTTGAGTGGTCAATTTCAATTTATTTAATTAATCATGGGCCAAGCAGATATCACCATGTCAGTTATTAATCATGCTGCATGTTGCATGTTGCACGCATCTTTCTTTATTAAAAAAAAAAAAAGGATTTTGCATTAGTGACGTGTCAACGCGTCTCTTTGAAGAATAAGAATCTTATTTTTAAGGGCATATTGGATTTCTTTTAGCTTAGTCAGTGGGCAATGGCACCACACAGACTACAACGAAAGGGAGTGGGACTTACTTTTACTAGATGGTCCCGCAACCCTACTGCTTATCCTTGTGAATATGATGATTAAAGTAAGGCTGTGAAACACGAGGGTTTATTTCTCGGTAGTGATTTCCGCATATTTATTTTCGATTTCTGCACAAATCTTGTTTATCTATGAGCAAATGGGTTTATAGAATCATTTTCCAATTAGTCTCGGTCATCACGAGAAAAATTTGTAGAATCTCCAACTATATATAACGATAACGATGTGTCTATCTCTCTCGTTGCATAATTTGTAACAACTGATGATACTCAAACTCATGACTTCACATGTTTTGGAACAAGAAAAAGAAGTCTTATCATGAGTACTATTACATACCACTAAGAAGTAAATGGTGAAGAATTTACGCATACAAGTTACAGCAATTTTTGTTCTGCTGCTTGACTAAACTTTTGGTATACGCTCAAACTACTCAGACTCACAGTAACATTGCAAAAAAACCAATTGCTTCCTTTTGCAGGTTACAGATGCCTTGAGAAAAGAAGGTTTAGAGTCATCTAATCTCATTGTCGGAATTGACTTCACCAAAAGCAACGAATGGACAGGTTCGTGGACGAAAACAAAAACCGCAATGCCCTTCGTATGCATACATTTTATGCATCATGTATTTTGTATCTGGACATCTTTGAAGCTGATGAGTTGTTGTTTTTACTGCAGGCAAAGCTTCGTTCAGAAATAGGAGCCTGCATGCCATTGGCGATGAACCTAATCCATACGAGAAAGCTATTTCCATAGTCGGAAAAACTTTAGCTCCGTTTGATGAAGACAACTTAATTCCTTGTTTCGGCTTTGGTGATGGTAAGGGCCTTGATCCCTCCAAAAATTCGAAGCTCTCGACTATTTTCTTTGGTTTCGTGTTTTGATCAATGGATTGACTTTGCCTCCCTCCCCATTTTTTTAGCTACCACTCATGATCAAGAGGTGTTTAGCTTTCACACTGATCATTCGCCCTGCCATGGTTTCGAAGAAGTCTTGGCCTGCTACAGAAGAATAGTTCCAAATTTGCGACTTTCGGGTTGGTGTAATCATATATTTTGTGTTTTTCATGTATTATAATTTGGATTATCATAAGAGTCAGACATTTATAGGCATATATTGTGTTTTAAGGGCCAACATCTTATGGACCTGTAATTGAAGCTGCAATGGATATTGTGGAGAAAAGTGGAGGGCAATACCATGTTTTAGTTATCATTGCAGATGGCCAGGTTTATTTCTGATGCGCTCTCTCTCTCTCTCTCTCTCTCTCTCTCTCGACTAAGTACGAGTTTCTTAATTGTAAAGGTCACGAGAAGTATCAATACTAGCGACAACGAATTGAGTCCACAGGAGGAGAAGACGATCAGATCAATTGCAGATGCAAGGTAGAACCTGGAAATTATCATTTCCTTTGTTTTAAGTATATCTAACTAAACCTAAGCGAATCTCAAAAAGGCGCTAAATGTGTCGATTTATCAGGCACTGCTTGCATTAATACAGCAGGAATATTGAGTTGAACCTAAAAGATTTACTTTCAAAACTTATGTGAGCAGTTTCTATCCACTCTCGATTATTCTTGTTGGAGTCGGCGATGGTCCTTGGGAAGACATGAGGAAGTTCGATGACAAGATCCCTTCACGCGAATTTGATAACTTTCAGGTATGATAAGCTATATAGCACTAAGTTTACTGTCAGTGCAGAGATTTTAAGCAGACATTAATCCTCTAACTAGTTTGTTTTCGTTTATAGTTCGTTAACTTTACCGAAATTATGTCTAAACGCGCAACTTCCTCCGAGAAAGAAGCTGCATTTGCTCTGGCTGCCCTCATGGAAATCCCAATCCAGTATAAGGCAGCTGTTGAACTCGGTTTACTTGGGTATGATTAGCATAGACATCATTTTCATTGAACTAGCCTCTTGCATGCATGTTTCTAACTCAAGTTTTATTGTACCCGGAAAAAAGACATACGGCAGGGAAAGGGAAGAAAATTGTTCCACGCCCTCCACCAGTTCCTTACTCTCATCGTGCACCGTCAACTCGTGAACCAAGTGGTCTTTCAGCACCTGCAGGGGATGAACGAAGCGAGATGGTATAGTTTCCTGTAATTTTTACAATTGTTGTATGGATGACCGACGTGAAATGTCTTTGAGCTCCTTAAAAATCCAGATTACTGATTGATTTTCCTTCTTCAATTTGAATGTAGCTCTGTCCAATCTGCCTAACTAATGGAAAGGACTTAGCCTTTGGCTGTGGACACATGGTGAGCTGCATTAGCAGAACCCTTTACCTATGTTCTTTCCTATTTTACATGCCATTAACAATTATTTCATTGCAGTCCTGCAGAGACTGTGGACCGAGATTGTCCGACTGCCCAATTTGCCGCCAGCCAATTCGCAGCCGTCTCAGGGTTTTCACCGGATAACTGCACAAAAGGATTCGTGTATATATAACTTTTAGAGATTGTCTGCCTTCCGTCAGTGACACCCGGGTATTGAATTGCGCCAGATTGTACAGTCCTGCTTTCTAACTCTAATGTGTAATGCCGCTTCTATTTTTAATCATCTGTAAAATGTTTGGTTGCTTAAATTCACTAGAACTTGTGAGTTGTGCTTCTTCTGTCAACATTCGCGAATTAGCGAGAAGTTTGATGGAGTTCTAATTCGTTCAATTTGCAAAAAGAATCAAGTTAATACGAAAATGAAAAGTGTAAACTTTGTAGAACAACATGCATTAGGTTAATAATCCAGAACAATTTCTCTAACAGTGACAGTGTCGCTTATCCGTAAGCTTATTAAAATGAGTCACGGCAATCACATTAAGCCGCCACTGTTTCTTCTTCCATTATCCTATCCAATCTCTGCAATGTGTTGAAAATCTGGTCTGTATACGGGTGAGACTCATCATCCGCTCCAAATGTGTGATACGTGCAATCCACCTCGATCGAACTACTTCCAGTTGGCTTCTTGACGTTGTTGTCTCTGAGTAGCTTCCTCACTCTACCTGCATCCTCCCATCTACCCGCATCTTCATACATGCTTGCCAGAAGAATATACCTCCCAGCATTTTCGGGGTTTAAAACAAACAACTTCTCTGCGGCTTCTTCGGCGAGTTCTATGTTCTTATGTATTCTACAAGCTCCCAGTAAGGCACCATATACATCTTTTCCTGCCTCCATGGGCATGCTTCTGATAAGCTCGACCGCCTGGTCAAGTAAACCAGCTCTTCCCAGAAGGTCGACCACACAAGCATAATGTTTCTCGCTTTTCGCTACTCCATATTCTTCCATTTTCCCAAACAGTTCCAAGCCTTTTGTGACCATCCCCGAGTGACTACAAGTGGACAGTAAACACAAAAATACAATACCATCTGGGCGTAAGCCAGACTCCACAAACTGAGAAAACATTTGGAGTGCCTCATCTGCATGCCCATGCATTCCATAACACCGCATCATTGCACTCCACAACACCACATTTTTCTCGCTGATTTGATCAAAAATAACTCTGGCAGTGGTTACGCGACCACAATTTGCGTACATTGTAATGAGAGCGCTGCCTAAAACAGCATCTACTTTCATACTTGACTTTATAATGTAAGAATGAATCCAAAAGCCAACTTCGATAGCTGATGCTTCAATACAAGCCGGAAGAATGCAAACTAGAGTGGCACGGTCAGGCAAGCATGCAGCATGATCTTGCAGCATGGTACGGAAAACCATGAGAGCCTCATCCGGATATCCATTAGCCGTGTACCCCGAAATCATGGAATTCCAACTAACAGAATCTTTCCGAGGAATTTCATCAAACACTCTTCTCGATATCTCAATCTCCTCACACTTGGAATACAAGGCAATAAGAGAATTCCCAACGAACAAATCCGAGTCGAGTCCACATTTCACGACATGTCCATGAACATTCCGACCTCCTTTTCCATCTCTCATTGCACCGCAAGCCTTGAGCACAAAAGGGTATGTGTACCGGTTTGCAGGCGCACCACTCAACCGCATTCTATCATACACATTGAGGGCTTCAACAAAAGGACCCACATTTGCATAACCCTGAATAACCATGTTCCACACAAAAACATCTCTCTCAAGCAATCTATCAAACACCTTCCGTGCAGCTTGCATGCTCGAGTCACTGCACTCGACATACTTGCCAACTAGCTTTGCAACAACAAATGGGTTTTGCTCAAAACCTCCAGTGATAATCTGGGCATGGAGTTTTTTGATCGATTTGGTGCTTCTACAGTGCTGCAGCAAGTAGGTATAGTGATAGGAGTCTCTGCAATGAAGTGTCGTGTATGTTCTGCCACCAATGAAAAACCCTAATAATCTGAAGGGTTCCTTCCATGAAATTAAAACCTCCGACTGCCTAGTTAACCCATTTATTTGGGTCTTGAGTAGCAGCACCATCACAGAAGGCACAGGATTTTACCCAGATACCACCATTGCAGCAGTCTATCTGAGTCAATGGCAATACAAGCTCACAAATTGTTATTGGAATGCAAAAGGGAATATGAGTTCTGCTTCATTGATATGCAGTCCAAACCCCACAATAAGCAATTCTAATATTTTAATTCAAGAATTAAAGTTACTATCATTCTACTTTGAACACTGCTTGGCTCATTACATGTAAAAAGTCATTTCTCTTTACATGACGACGTGACATTACTCACTGTACAAACATCATAATCTGAACTGTTTTTTTTTTTTTATCCTCATCAAAAGATCTTCTCTAGAAAAATTCATTTAATTTGGAGATTGTTTAGTCATTTATATGTGTCGAACAAATTGACGGGTATGATGATAAATAATATTTCATGATTAACCATAAACTTGTTTAATTTATATGGATAACTAAACGGTCTCTAATTAAATAAAATCTTCTACAGATGATTTTTTGATAAAGAGAATAATCAATTCAAATTATGACATTTGTATGATAAAAACATGTGATATGACGCATATATTGGCCTTCTAGTTACATACATAACTTTTGCATGAGTTTATGCCTTGTTACATACATAACTTTCGCCTTGTAAGAACATAGTATTGACCACTAAATGATTTTGTGAGAAGGAATTTGAATAAGTGATGTGTTCTTTCACTTAAAAGTCTAACTAAGTTTTTTTCCTTCCATTCAATTTGAATGAGGCGTGCTAGTTAGAGCTACTACAAGCATACAAATTCTATGGTCGAAGGCACTCTCTTTAAGGTATTGCATGGCGTGGCATCTTCCGATCACTTCATCTTCGACTTCTTCGATCGTGCGCTTATCCATTCGGTGAGGCCTAAGCCTACTCCGATCCGGGCAGGATCGATAACAATTTTCTCCAGTGCTACACCGTTCTCTATTAAGTAGATGACATGTTCAACAACACATCTGCGAGCTCGATACCCTGCTATTTCTACTACCTTCTGGTGGTGATGGGGGCATTTGGCAGCTTTCTCAGTCTCTCCTGTTTCCCTGCTTGTTCTGTCCATCCCCAACTGCACCGGGGAAACAATTTAATGTACACGCAAAATATGAGGAATTTTGAACATGGTAAAGACTTTAGCCTTATTTTTTCAACTTTTTAGAATTTTAACTACTCGAGGAGAATTCAATCATGCTCGTGGGATGTGGAAATTTTCAGGTCGACAGGCCGATGGCCCACTCTAACAACACTGATACTGTCCCCACTTAACCACCTGCACAATCTTGGTGTGGGGTTTTATCACAAAAGGCTTCGGTGTTAGTTAGAGAAGGGTATTTCTATTTAAACTACTTTCTCTTTGGCCCTCTGGCCAATGTGGGATTCCAACATGGGATCTTGAGAGGGCTAAAGGGGCTATGTTTACCTTCAACGCTAGTTTATGCAAGTAAGGAGATGCCTTGAGGAAGTAAGTAAGTTTTGAAGAGCTGGATGATGATCTGCAGAAACTCTTAATTCCAAATGTTTGAGCTTTGCAAAGCATTCGGATTGTAGACTTGAGGCGGCTTAAAGTATTACCACCTTCGAAGTTAATGGGATCGAAGTCGAGAGTCATAGTAGACGTCCAGAGATACCGCCATCGCCTAGAAAGAATAATTGTAGCTACTGCTTGCTTGAGTGGCAAGGGAGACAATATACGACGGCTGTCCCGGGTTCAAACCCTTCCTCTTCTCACGTTAATCTTCTCCTCCTTGCTCCTCTACGCGCCCAAAGCAGCTATGCAACTATTTCAGAGTTTTTATTGGGATGACTCTGAATAAACCTTTCATTGGCTATAACTTTGAGATTGTTTAGTTCAGTTACAACTATTTTAGGGTTTTATTGGGATTAATTGATTAATCCTTTTTCTTATCAAATCGTGTTCAATGAGAATGATGGTTATAATTTTCCATATTGCGAATGAGTTTTAATGTTTATCTGTTTATACGACTACCACATGAATTGAAGTTTTGAACTTATAATTTTCAACTTCCAATCCTACTTGTAGTAGAGCTTAGAATTTCACTCATAATTAATACAACATGTACATCCTAGAGTCTAAAAATTATCGGCATTGTCATCTACTCATATTATAATCCGTGAAAAAACTGCTGGAAAGTCAACCTCACAAGACTTGTCAATAAGAGACACCTAAAGTTAAACCTTATAAAATTGGGTTAAGTACAAATAATTACCAAATTTTTAGGGGTTTTTCCAAATTGGTCACAACCTTTTAAAACATTCCAAATAACTACCTAAAGTTTTGTAAAATAGACACTCATTAGGTTACCATCGTTAATTGATGACGTCGCTACTGTTAATTGATGATGTCATAAATGTTAAGTAATGATGTGAACAAATATTGAAGTTGATTTTCACTAACACGTCATTTATAGAGTTCTGTATCACCAAATGGACCTCTCTCAGCCAAATTAAACACTAACTTTGTCTAGTTAAAAGGGATCAATTTAGAGATTTATAGCCCTATAAATGACGTGGGAGTGAAATTCCGCTTCAATACTTGTACACGTCATCACTTAACACTGGTTGACCTAATGAGTGGCCATTTTTCGTAATGTTATGTAGTTATTTGGAATATTTTAAAAAATTAAGACCAATTTGATATCACCTTTAAAGGTTGAGTAGTTATTGGTATTTAACCCTATAAAATTAAATTCTCATTTTCCAAAGAGCTTGTAGCTCAATTAGCTCTAAGAGCATACATCCTGCCACTCGAAGACCCAAATTCAATTCCCCCGTCCCCCAATATCGCTTGTGTAAAAAAGAATGCAATTCATTTTTACTTATGTCTATATCAATCATCAGCAGTTACTTGTAAATCAAGAATCATGAGAATTCCATACATGGAAAATGCTTTAGAACAACATGAACATGAGGAGATATCGTATTCAGTTCTTGAATGCCTTTTTTTTCTCAGTGAGTTCTTACTGCATTTAAATATTCATAAAAAAATAAGACACAGCTCGCAAAGTTCTGCATAACCATAACATCAAAAATGCCAAAACCCGTCCATGTAGTTGTTCTGAAGAAATATACAGATACCCTCGACAGCAGAAACTCCATCTACTTCTGTTCCTTCTCAGCTTCGGCGTTGCTTGTATTCGGAATTGGTTGAATTCTCACATATGGATTCCTAGTCAATGTCTCTCCTTTCAGTGCAGCAACATAGCGGTCATTTGTGTTCTCTTTCCGCTGCAACTCCCCAAGGAATTCTGCCAATCTTTCTTTATTTACTTGCCCCATCCTCTGATTCACAATTTCAAGCAATAAAACTGTCAGCATTTGTGTTGACAGAGAGTACGAAACTGCTCGGAAGAAACAACCCAAAATTGAAATCCATTTGAACTAAACAAGGTAACTTAGCTTTCAATAACAACAAGTTATAAAACTTAACATCAGAAATTTGATGATACATAACATGAGATTCATTCGCTGTTTCCGATCAGATAGGGATCAGTACTGGATGAGTTAAACAGGTGATGGTTCCTCAACAAGATTTGATTTGATTTGATTTATTCACTGTTCTGTTTCTGATGAATTATAAACAAATGGAAAAGATAAATGTTGGAACCAAGACATCTTAGTGGAGATATCTACGAGCAATTATCTGTTCAAGATCACAACGAATTTTAAACATGAAGGTGTAAACAATAAAGTAGGAAGGCAAGGCTTTAAAAATTTAGTTTAGTGAGGCACATTCTTAGCAAAACAAACTCGTTATATAGATATCGAAGAAGCAAAACTACTTCGTTGAGCTGGTTCCATATCATCAAACAACGCAAATTTGTCGACATGATGGCATATACATATACATGTGTTCTCTACTAGTGAGTGAAAATCATCTGGCTGGATATATCTTCCTTTACCTAAAGTTTGAAGCTTACACACAGATCGGTTTCAACAAACCAAACTTTTTCTGGTCACTCCATAGACAAAACGAGTTCATTTTATCAGACGCATTACTCATATATGACATATTACAGATTCACCGGCAAGTCAAGATTGAAGCTTTCAATTAGCATCAAACAATAACAATCCGCACAAATCAAAATGTCACTTTCAGATCATCTAATCATCAATTTGATCACCTAATTTCTTCGCGATTCGAATAGGGTTCGTCTAATACTCCATAAATTAACAATTTTTGCGTAAGTACAAGCAAAACCCATTTCGTAAAACCGAATATAATTTCAGACAACCAAGTGGGTTGAACAGAAACGCACCATGGATTCGGGTCGGGCGTTGCGGCGGAGCTCGGCCTCGAGCTGTTGGTTTCCGGAGTTGGTCGTCTGCATAACGAAGTAGCCAATAACGCCCGGAACGACGCCGCACACGGTGGCAAAGGCCAAGAAAAAGGGCTTCGAGTCACGGGTCTTGTTCACTAACCACCTCCATGTCCCGCTCTTCTCCCACAGTATCGACATTCTCGACTTCCAGCTCGTCGCTCCGTCTCTTTTGCCTTCTCTGGTTTTTGGTGCGTTTTTCTTCTGTTCAGGTTGAATTGGGCTCTAGTTGGACTTAACACGTGTCTTTTTTCCATGGACTAAAGACTATGTACGTGTCTCTTTAATTGGACTGGAGGTTTCACACGTGCCTGAAACTCTACCTTTGAACGGCCCATTGGTTTGGGCCGATTGACGATGCTTTTCTTACAGTTTTGAGGTGGTGTTGAGGGGTATGCATTAATCCGACCCAACTGACTAGACCAGCCTATTCGAATTGTATGACTAGTTTGGTTTGGTTTGACCAAAGATAAATTCAAACAACCTAAAAACAAATTAAACCGTAATTAATTAATTTGGTATGATTTTGAGCTTTTGTAAGCTGCACTCCGAATACGACACGTTCACACCACTCAAAAACTCAAACGAATATATAATCCATTTGATACTTGATTAATACAATTAACACTATTAACAGAATTTTATAGTAATAAAATGACTATTTTACTTTATTTAATTTTATTTATAAATAATATGAGTTATTGTATTATTATATTATTATTTTTATATTGATTTTCATTGATTAACACATGGGTCGACACGAACATGACCCGAACACGAGCCTATTGACGCCTCTAAACCAGCGTGATTCGAATTGTAATCAGGCTAACAAAGTCGAAAAAATGCAAAAAAAAAGAAAAAAAGATTGGGTTTAAGCTCAAACTATGCGAACCAAACCAATAAACATTGGTTTTGCTCGGAACATGCAAACTATTATATTGTAATTGATTTGGTCGTGGTTATAGAAGTAAAATTGATCAAATCAGAACCGCGCAAAACAAATATGTATTGTTTTTAAATGTGGAACTACATTTCTATTTGATAGGCGATCAACTAATCAACAATATAGTTAATAAATGTAATAGCACTGTACAACACGAGTAGACAACTCGCCGAGTAATTCTTGGATAAGAACTGCTGCATATTGCAACTCTCACAATAGGTATGGGAGCCAAAAAATTCTCCAACACACTTCATGGAATCAAGTTTCGATTATCTTTAATGTGATTTTATCACCTTGTGGTTGTTACTCTTTGGCAAAACCAATATTTCTTTCTCATTAGAAGACTTCATTGGTACAATAATCACTCACATATATATATATATATATATCTTTAATTTTTTGGCACAGCCACCTTCTTTTAATTAGTTTTGGTGTACAGATCACTCATATCCTTAAACAAATAATTAACACCAATATAGAAACTTTAAAACAAATTTCATGATAGACAAGCTTGTAGAACCTATAGTATTCTTTGCAAAACACTACAATTAAACTTATCGAATTGTAAGATATAATCCTAAGGTGCATATATAGCAATTTCAACATTAGCACCATAGGAGTAGTCATCAAAACCTGCATCACTTTATTAGTTTAAGAGATGCTTAACTTAACTACTTTATTAGTTTAACTAACTACTTATCTGGTGGGTTGCACTTTTATTCCAATTGGTAAGGAAAGAAAACTGAAAAATCAACCCCTTGGTCTTAGTTGCGGCTGCAAAGTGCAGACTACCACCAAGTCTCAGTGTTTGAGATTGAGTTGATTCAACTTTAACCTCCAAGTTTTTTTTGGTAAAACTTTAACCTTCAAGTTGTTAGATAAGCATGAGTAGTTTAGGTCAGAAAACTAAAGATGTTTTCATGCTGTTATTAAATGACAGATGTGCCCTCATCAGGACAGGAGGCATCATAGGCTCCCATAAGGGCCAGAGAACCCACATGAAAGCTACATCTCGTTGCTGGAAGGAAAAAGAAGAATCTAATTAAACATTTGTCTTTTCTGCACAAACTAAAATAATATCGACAGAGATATATAGACAGAGCCGACATTTGAGAATCTTTTGTGATTGTTCAAAGCCAACCCTCTCTCTCTATTCTCTCTACAGTCTTCCACAAGCGCCCACAGCATCCCCACCCCACCACCATCCCCCCTTTGCTTTGCTTTATCTCTTACCCTTACACAAGATCATCATCGTGTGAAAGGTTGCATGGCTTTAGAACCCTATTTAAAACTCACCTCTCACTCTCTCTCTCTCTGTGAGAGTTTAATATTGAATGACTAAAATGCATGTTAGGAACGTGGTTTAGCAACTTTAATATTGACTGAGAATTTAGAGTTTGAATCAAGGTTATCTATTTTATTAGGAAGCAAGTGTGATTTGTCATTGGATTGGGGAAATAGAAGAGTTTGGAATCTCTTTATGCTAATGATCAAAAGCTCCTCCTTCAAGGTTGATCATCAAGGCAGTGTTTCTCTTATAGTTTTAGGCATGAATATTGTGAAGGACGGTTGGTAAAGACCGCAAAAAGTAATTCTTTGCAAAGACCTTAAAACCCTCTAGCTCCCTCTCTTAATCTCTGTCTAAATGTAATTGTGTACAACTCATTTGTTGTTGTGGTTGAGGTGTAAAAGCCATAAAGCCATTTAAAGAATGAAAAACAAATATAAAGGCCTGTTTTTCTGTAATCATGACTAGAAGTTCACTTCTCAACCATAGAACTAAGAAACCAATGCTACCACTTTAAGCATTGCACACAGACCTAATTCTAGCTACCTTAATTTGATGAGTACATAATCACATCTCTCATAAGACTATAAGTTTGCACATATATATGTGAAGAATATGGTCAATAAATGTGGCGGATTTAGCATTTTACCTTAGATTGAAAGTCAAAATTTTAACACCGTCATATTACTAAGGCCGACTTTCGTCCCTACTCGACGAGTGGGTCTTGCAATCAAGCTCCCTTATGCCTTTGCACTTGAGAGCATATGAACAATTAACTCTCATCACTTTTTTGGTTAAAAACATGTGTATATACAAAATACTTATACATACAGCTTAGGACGACATCATTCCTATAAGTTGTAAACATCATTCCTAAGGCTACTCCATAATGATATTTAAATTCAAAACTGTTGGGTTATTTATGCAGAAAATGCGGTTCGTTAGATGCGGATAATAAAAAACTGAATAGATACTCCTTGATAGAGAATCTAAAAATTGAATAGTTCTGATGCTTGACTCACATCCTAAAAAAAAAAAAAAGATATTGAATATTATAAGGGGGATTTCGCTCCACTAATACCTGATATGTCTTCCATATTACTAATATCATGTAAATATTGTGTTGATATATGGGATGTTGGGTACCGGTATGGATGTGGACATGTTGTCTATAATCTCGCTTCATGAACAGGAAAGCAAGATCACCCTTAAAAAGGAGCTTATATAGCTATACATCAATTAATTGGGAAAGAATAGAACCTAACCTTAACATATTTTCCACATGCACCCACCATGCCACAATGGCTTTATATGGTACAAATAATACTATTGTTAGTTCTAAACTCTAATATGTACATGCAAACAATTAATCTGATTCACAAAATGTAGGACAAATACTTCCATAGGAAATTTGGTTGCATAGACAGAAGCATTCAAATTGAACTAGTAAATTGCATTGTGAAGCACAATAAAACATATGTAATTTCACTTTTTTTCTGTGTGATTGCTATATGCAGCGTTCTTTTTCCATTCTAATCATGCGCGACTCAGTTAATCTGTATGTGAGTTATAGAGAGAGACCAGTCAAAGATTTGTATCGTAATCATTAAAGATGTTAGCATGTCTTTACCCAAATGAAAATGATATTTTATGGAAAGGAGCTAAAGGTTCACTATAGAGAACAAAAATTGGTAAAGAAAAAGCAGTTTGGATGGCAGGAAAATCATTAAAAAGAAAAAGAAGACTGTGACGGTGTGCCAGGTAGATTTGTTCAGATGATCACGGGTCCCTCTTCAAGTCATCAACTGTTGAATGATAAAAGTGTTCTTTTCCCTTTGTGATAAAAAATAAAAGAGATCAGAATTATCTGATGGCCCCATCAAACTCATCCATAGTAAAGCTGAAAATTAAAGAAAATTAAATATCTCCTCCAATTTGTAGTGTGATCATGCGTTCTTGTACTATAACCACTTGTTTTTCCCTGAGATTAATTACTGTATATCTTTAATTTTGAGGATGAAAAGAGAACAACTTGTATGAAACCAAATTTACTGTCACGTGGCGTTTTAGTTCTATAATGCAATGTTGTGTAAAAAGAAAATTACACATGACATTGTATTTTTACACGAAAACACTACATTGAGGATGAACTCGTCTCATGTAAATCATTCAACAAAAAGAAAGCTTATGAGAAGATTTACCTTGTGTTCCTTTAGCAGATTCTCTGTTAATTATTACTTGTTTATTCATGTCGAAATGCAATTGGATCAAAACTGGAAAGGATCATTTGAGCTGTGACTCGTTTCATTACTACTTTTATTTGTTCAATACCATGCATGAAGTACGTATGAACAGAATTGAATTGGGGTCCATTTTTTTTATAAGTATTTTACTTTGGATAAAATTATTTGTGCAGTAATCATATACCATTTGAATGCATAATTATGTTTCCATTTGATTTTCATGCTAAAATATTGTATTAATCCATTACGACCCACCTTCGTGGAAAAGTAGATCATCATCATCAATCGTATGTTATACTAAAAGTACCAATACATGTATTGTTCATATATAGCTTTAGTTTTAGGGAAGACACTCTGTTATTTGTCGTTCAAGACATAATCGAGAATTGTCTGCAAAGCGTTGTCCCTATAAGAGAATATAGCTACTATATTTAAAGTATATCTATCAACTTTATTTCTTGTTCTCTTTGATATTTCTTATTCACGGTGATCTTGATCAAGTTAACATAGGATTTCTCTTCACTTAAGCGTGATATAACCCTAATGAACTTCCATTCTCCCCGTCCTTTTTGTTCCATGCATGTATTTTACACTATTCTCTAGTTTTTCTGATTGACTTCATGTGCATTCTTTAACATCAATTCGACATAATGCCTTACATTGACTAAGAAAGACAAACTCATAGACTAAATTAGCTGAATTGGATGGATTAAATTAGTTAATAAATCGTAAAACAAAAGGCCATAAAAATGTGTTTGCCTCTAGATAATTTTGTTTGATTCGGATCAATGGTAACATAATATTGCTTTAACCATGATTATGTAATGCAATCACGTTGACACAATAGTCTAAGTTAATAGGATGTCCACGGCGTAACAATCAACATTGTTGCAGTAATAACAATGTAACATCATCATTATTATGTAACACTGGACAATAAACTTTATGGTGAAAAACCTTAAACAAAAATAACAATGTTATTTTCAATGTACATTTGTAATCTTGACTATTAATATTGTAAATTATTTATGTAAAACTTGAATAACTATTCATAGTTATAATAATGTTTTCTTTCACTAGTAGAAAAAATGGCTTGGGCGACAAAATTTTGGGCGACGAAGAGAAATTCGTGGCCCAAAAGAACTTTGGGCGACGAAAAAACAATATCGTCGCCTTTATTTTGTTTAGGCGACCAAACATTAAGCCACGAATTTTTTTGTCGCCTAAAGGACCTTAAGGCGACAAAACTTAAGGCGACGAATTTTTTTCGTCGCCCTTAAAAAGTTTAGGCGACGAATAGGTCCTTTCGTCGCCCAAAAGATGGAAAACTGGCGCCAAATAACATTTTTGGCGCTAAATTTTTGGGCGACGAATAAAATTCGTCGCCTTAAGCGACGAAGATTTTGTGGCCCAAACGTTAGACTATAGGCGACGAATTTTGTTATTTAGGCGACGAATAATTTCGTCGCCCAAAACCTACTAGAATCATTTTCTACCCGAGAGGCAGTTTTTGCAGAAAAAATCTGCAAACTCTTTTTCTACCCGAGACCAGTTTTCCAAATTTCTCTCCCTATCTCACTCATCTCCCTCACCACCTCACTCTCTCCCCAAGCTAGGATTTTGCTCCTCCTCCTCCTCCTCCTCCTCCACCACCACCATTTACTATCCTCATCCTCCTTCTCCTCCTCCTCCTCCTCCTCCTCCTCCTTTTCCTCCACCACCACCGGAAATCGTTAACGGTAATTTTTAGTTTTGAAAATTTTATTATTATTTATGAATTGTTATTAACAAAAATTAATTAATTTTGTATAGGTTTGTTGCATAGGAGTTTTGGAGGAGCACCAATTTGAAGGTATTTTCTTAATTATTTTATGTTGTTGAAATACGAATTTATTTTATATGGTTGTCTATGCAAATGATTTGTATGTGTTGAATAATTTTATGTTGTATTGTAAGTACAAAGTTAATTAATGGTAATTAACTTTGTATGAATTTATTTTGTGTTGTACGTACGAAGTTAATAGTAATTAACTTCGTATCTATTTTTTTAACAAAACCTTAGTTTCCCGTTTGAGAATTAATTGGATTCGTGCATGGATGCGAAAGCGTGACTGCGATCCAATTGATTCTTGAATTGTCCCATTTTTGGACAGTTTGGGAGTGCACATTTGTGTGTCGTAGTTTGCGGTTCACGGATTAGGTTTCGATTGTGGGTTTTTGGTAACATCTTCTTACGTTCTTCAAGTGCATAGTAGATATTTTATATCTACGTCGTGCACTTGGAGAACTGTAGGGAGATGCTGCCAAAATTTGCCCATGTCGAAATCTAATCTTGGTGGATCCGTAAACTACGGCACACAAATGTGCACTTCTGAATGGGATAGGGCCTTTACCGGAGTCATAAGGTGACGAGACATAGTTGAAGTTATTCTAATGCTCTCTATCTCTCTCTCTCTCTTTGTAATGTGGTAACAGGAAAAATGGACAGGCAGTGGATATATAATCCGAACAGATGTGATGCTGAATATTTGGAAGGAGTAGATAATTTTATTGAATTTGCAACGAGACACAACCGGGGACATTCTCATATCAAGTGTCCGTGCAGATCATGTAATAATCATATGTGGGAGACCCCTAACCATGTTCGCCATCATTTGGTAAGAAATGGGATGACGCATACCTATACCATATGGAATCATCACGGGGAACCATTACAGCAAGCTTCGTCTTCGTACCAGTCAGGAGCGGAGAGTGGTGAAAGAAATTTATCTGGTAATGACCAAGTCATGGGTATTATAAATGACTGTTATCCGTACGCCTCGATCAATGACGATGAGGAAGTGGGGGATGATGTGCCTCCCGCGATGGACAAGGAAGCATTTGATAAGTATGAAAGGTTATTGAAAAATGCCAAGCAAGAAGTATACCCGGGTTGCGAAGAATATTCGGTTCTTACGGCGATTGTGGAGTTTATGCAAGGCAAGATGAAGTTCCGTATGTCAAACCGGTGTTATGACTACTTTATTGGTATTTTTGCCAGGATGCTTCCAAAACATAATTGTTTGCCTAAAGATTATAAAAGTGCTCAGAAGGTGCTGAATGGTCTCGGCTTAGGGTATGAAAAAATCCATGCATGTGTAAATAATTGTATATTGTTCTATAAGGAAAATAAAGATTTGGATAAATGCCCTATTTGTGACGAGCCGAGATATAAAATCACACCTAAAAAAAGAAAGACGAAGATTCCAAAAAAAGTGTTGCGTTATCTTCCATTAACTCCTAGGTTGCAACGCTTGTACATGTCGACGCACACTGCAACCGACATGAGATGGCATAAGGAAGAAAGGGTTAATGATGATGTTATGAGGCATCCTGCAGATGGCCAGGCATGGAAAGACTTTGATCGGATGTACCCTGAATTTGCAGCAGACCCACGTAATGTCAGACTGGGGCTTGCCACCGACGGATTTAATCCGTTCGGAGTTCTAAACCAAACCCACAGCACTTGGCCGATCGTCGTAGTTCCTTATAATTTGCCGCCTTGGAAATGCATGAAAAAGGAATTTACGATGATGAGTCTGTTAATCACAGAAGATCCAGGAAAGTCCATAAACGTCTATTTGCGCCCGTTGGTTGATGAGTTAAAGAATTTATGGGAAAACGGTGTGCGTACATTTGATAAGTCCACCGGAAAGATGTTCACGTTGCGAGCAGCAGTGATGTGGACGATACATGATTTTCCTGCTTATGCAATGATTTCCGGTTGGAGTACGAAAGGTTATATGGCATGCCCAGTTTGCAAGGAAGACGTCACCTCCGATTGGCACGCCGGAAAGGTTTGTTATATGGGTCATCGTAAATGGTTGTCGTGGGATCACGAGTGGCGTATGAACGATACATCTTTCGACGGCAAAACAGAGACCCGCCTCAGACCCAGAGAATCTTCGGGAGATGATATTCTGGCTAAGTTGAACAGTTTAGAATTCGGTCCATCTGGCAAAAGTGTTACTGGGCCCAGACCATCTTCGCATCATAACTGGACGCATAAGAGTATTTTGTTTGAACTCCCATACTGGTCCAAGTTAAAGCTGAGACACAATTTGGACGTGATGCATATTGAGAAAAATGTCTGTGATACATTGGTGGGGACAATTCTAGACATTGAGGGTAAATCAAAGGACACGATAAAAGCTCGTCTGGATTTGGAACGAATGGGCATCAGGCGCCCCTTGTGGATGAAGAAAGTTGGCAGTGTACTCAGAAAGCCTCATCCGTTTTTCACTGTGAAACCTGAGGGGAAGAAACAATTTTTCAAGTTTCTTTCTTCCGTACAATTTCCAGATGGGTATGCTTCAAATATCTCGCGGTGCGTGAACGTGGAGACAAATCGATTTTCGGGATTAAAGAGCCATGATTGTCATGTGCTAATCCAGCGCCTTCTCCCAGTTGGTATTCGAAGTCTGTTGCCTTCTGATGTGGTTAACCCGATAGTGAAGTTGTCCAGATTTTTCGCCCAGTTGACTGCAAGGTCATTGCGTGTGTCAGATGTAAAAAAGTGCGGAGATGAAATTGTACACATCCTTTGCAAGTTCGAGCAGATTTTTCCGCCAGCTTTTTTTACTAGTATGATTCACGTGATGATACATTTGGCGGATGAGGCGTTGCTTGGTGGACCAGTCAACTATCGGTGGATGTATCCAATAGAAAGGTAACGTCGACCCATGGCCTTTGTATGATTCTTCATCATTTTATACTTGTTTATTAATTTCAAAAGCCGGTTTTCGATTTTGCAGGCTTCTTGGGGAGTTTAAAAAATTTGTGCGCAACAGGGCCAAGCCGGAAGGATCGATTGTGGAGGCATGGATTGCATATGAGTCTCTCACTTTTTGCGCAATGTATCTAACTGATGTTGAGACGACTTTCAATCGGCCCCAACGCAATAACGACGGTGGTGTTAGGAAAGAAAAACTTTCGGTGTTTGCACAAACTGCACGTCCGTTTGGCTCGTCACCAAGAGGCGAATCATTTTCTAAAAAGGACATGGAGGTAGCGCATTGGTTCGTACTCAACAATTGTGAAGAGATTGGCCCGCTTCTGGATGAGCATGAACATTTGATAAGCAGTTCATATCCTTCAAATTTACATGCCGAGAAACACCGTGCATTGTTTCCTCGTTGGTTGCGCGAACATGTAAGTTTTGTACTTTTTGGTTTCTTCACATTTAAGGTTTTTCGTCATTGTCTTCATATGATCTTGAACTAACAAGATTAGAATTTTTTGTACTCTTTGAACTAGGTGTTGAAACTGAAGGAAGAGAATTCGCCGTCATACACCGAAGAATTATATAACTTGGCGGTCGGACCGTTTCGCGCTGAATTGTACTCAGGGTGTCATGTGAACGGCGTTAAGTTTGTGGATGGTCAGCGTGATGACAAGTTGTTAACTCAAAATAGTGGGGTCTTCGTCCCGGGCGGTGGTGACAGTGCCGATATTGAGTTTTATGGCAAACTAACAAGTGTTGTACAAGTGCTTTACAAAGACCGATGCCAAGTGATTTTGTTTAAGTGTCATTGGTTTGATACAAATCCTAACACGAACGAGAGTGTTAAGCGAGACGAAGGGTTAGTATCAGTGAACACTAACACACGTTGGTACGATGAAGACCCTTACATTTTAGCAACTATGGCGAAACAAGTCTTCTATCTTGATGACCCGAAGGCGGGGGATGGTTGGAAAGTTGTGCAAACAATTCATCACAGAAACATATATGATATTCCTGACGGAGATAATAATGAAGACGAAAGCGGACCTGACCAACAACTTTCATCGGAGATAGATTGTGTTTTGGCAACACCGGTGGATAGAAATGTAATCCAAGAACCGCTTGAGGTAGCTGGAATGCCTGAAATCGAAATACCGATTGATTCCATTACAATTGACCTCGGTGATCTGAGACGCTACAATCCCTCTGACCCCGCACGGACCGAGGACAGTGATGGTGAGGAATCATATGCAAGCAGCGAATCTGAACTACCAAGCGAAAATGATGAAAGTGACGACGATGATGTGTATTGTATTTCTGATTCAGACTAGCAAGGTTCGGATGTGCTGAAATTATAATTTGTAATTTGTAACGGATGTGATGAAACATACAGTGAACTTGTAATTTGTAACGTTGTCAAATTATTAAGAATAGACAATGAAACATAAATTATACGTTGTCAAATTATTAAGAATAGACATTGAAACATAAATTATACCTTCATTTACCAAGGAAAAAAAAATATTGCAAATGCATTAGGTGACAAATATATTTCGTGGCCCAAAGCTACTTGGGCGACGAAGGCTAAATTCGTGGCCCAAAGTATCTTTGGGCGACGAATAACCGTTCGTGGCCCAAAAGTATCTTTGGGCGAGCCGAAGTAATCGTGAAAGTATCTTTGGGCGGCGTATAACACAAGTGGCCCAGAAGTTTCTTTGGGCGACCAACCACTGTTAATTACAAAGATACTTTGGGCCACGAACGGTTATTCGTCGCCCAAACATACTATGGGCCACGAATTAGAATTCGTCGCCCCAAATGCAAAAATATTTACATCATTTCTATAATAATCAAAACATTTTATGAAATATATCTTAGGCGACGAACTTATATTCGTCGCCCAAATTGTCTTAAGGCGACGAATAATACTTCGTCGCCCAAATATTCGTCGCCCAAAGTCAAGTATTCGTCGCCCAAAGTAAAGTATTCGTCGCCCAAAAGGTATACCTTCATTTTTAAACCTGTCTATTTTTAAGGTTTGGGCGACGAATGAGTGTTTGTCGCCTTAACCTATTTTTTAATTTACACTAAAAAATCTCTTAATAAAGTAAATGATAAGGGGGAAAATTTTGTAAAAAATATACAAACGCTCGTACCGAGAAGGCCTACAACTTTCGTTTACGTGTCATCTCCAAAATCGAACACTAGAAACGATGAAGCCTATATTGCAAATTTAACCGTCGATTAACGTTTACGTTTACGCTCGGTTATTATATATGTGCATTGTTTTTTCATGCCGGTTCTTTTTATGAAAACTTGATCTTTTACTAAATCTAATAAGATGAACGGTTCAGATTTTTTATATTATGTCCCCATCTTTATATTGTAGTCAAATTTGTATAAGACGTTATATAATTTATGGAAACTATATAACATCATCACACTTTTCGATCAAATGTTAATACGGGGCCATTCTATGAACGATCGGAACCGTTCATCTTACTACATTCAGTAGAAGATCATGTTTTCAAAAAAGAATCGGGATGAAAAAAACTCTATGGACATAAAAACGGAGTGTAAACGTAAACGTTGATCGACGGCTACAAAAGAATATAGCCTTCATGGTTTTTATTGGTCATCTTTTGGAGATGACACCTTAACGGAAGTTGTACACATTTTCGTTACGAGCGTTTTTGTATTTTTTACAGATTTTTCCCACTTCTGAATTACTTATTATGATTTTTCCCACTTTCTGATCTTTAGGCGACCAAAAACATATTCGTCGCCTCAATTGGTTTTGGGCGACGAATTATTCGTCGCCTAAACCTTGAAATTCTCACCGCCAAATTTTTTGGCTGATTTTGAAAATTTTAAAGGTTTTGGGCGACGAATTTTTGGGATTGGGGCGACGAAAATGGTTCGTCGCCCAAAGTTGGCTGATTTTGAAAATTTTAAATGAACTTTTGGGCGACTAATTTTTTGGGTTGGGGCGACGAAATGTGTTCGTCGCCCAAAGTCCTGTGGTTTAATTGCACCCCGTGCTCTTTCTTTTTCTTTCTTCTGCAAAAGCTTCGACAGACAGCCTCCCCTCTTCTGCAGACGCCGACGACGATTCCAGACGCCGACGATCCCACGAGCCCAGATTCCATCTCTCTCTCTCTCTCCGTTTCCCTTACCCTCTCTCGAGGTAGGTTTCAAAGTTTCATTTTTTGTTCTTGAATTTTTGTTCTTGGTTTCAAAGTTAGGAATTTCAGTTAGGATTTGGAATTGAAATTGGAATTGAAATTGAAATTGAAATTGAAATAGAAATAGAAATAGAAATTTGATTTGGGATTTGGAATTGAAATTGATTTGGGTTTATGGACAGTGAGCAATTTCAGTGTGTGCTGTGCGTGTGCAGTGAGTAATTTGTTCGAATTTTTGGGTTTATGGACAACATAAACCCATAAAATTCGAACTCTGTGTGTGTGTGCATTCAGTGCTCAGGTTGATATGTTTGTTAGTTTTAGTCTTGCAAATGTCCAGGTTCATTGGTATGGTACAATTTGTGATAGTAGAAGAATGAAACAATACGGAGTAGACCTAGCTTCTCCGTACTCAAAACACAAAATGGCCTTGTTTAGATATGGTACCTGAATCTCTCAGGTTTAACAGTCTCCTTGATTGCTGAATTTACATAAGCATATAGGACATAAGGTTAGATAGATACTACGAAGTAGTGCCTGCTCCTTCTAGTTTTCCTTGCTTAGACTTATTCTTCATGCGATTGAAACTGCACAAGCGTAGGCCAAAAATTCTTAAATTTCTTTGGAAAAGTGTTGCTGAATATTCTGAAGTTCCTCTTCTCCGTTGATGCTTTACCCTCTTGTCTGCCAAGAATATTAAATAATTGGCCATAAATGTCACACAACAGTTGCTACTCATATATCTGTGGCTGGGACTTGATATTTTTTCAAATAAACTGTGCGGTGGGATTTTGTGATTAATCCTCTTTGTCATATTATTGTGTGTAACTTCTGATTCCAGCATTTTTTAATATCCTCTAATTGGAGAACTTCACTTTCAATTCTCAAGTATGGTTGCATATTGTGGTGTAGAAACTTAGTGTTTGATTTTAAAGTGAAAATAATGCAAAGTAAAATATTTTCTTTGCGTTATATGCAAATCTTCTAAACAAGTTTTTTTAATCTTTTGGCAGAGGAAAAAAAATGATAATCTCATATTTTAGACCTGGTTTTGGGCTGGCCTAATTGCCTGAAATCCAATGAAATCAAATGAAATGAAAGATTGAGTTGTCAAACAAATGAAATAAAATGATGGATTAAATCCACTGAGCACTAAAACATTTTTCCATAATCACACTGAAAGAAAGTTTGAGTTCGTATTGTTTTAACATATTTGTCATGATATTACACATGCCTTCATTTTTTTATACAGATGTCGGGTTTGATTTCTACACGCCGCCGCTCTAGTCCTAGTGCAGCTCCTTCACAGTCGGCTGCTCAGGATGTCTTCGAGGCGCCTGCCTCGTCCACTGACTCGGTGACGTTTCCTGTAGTGAGTGCACGTCGGGCTCACCGGCGACAACGTCCCGAGGACCTTCAGGCACCCGAGACTTCCACAATCGACGGCGAGGGCTCGCGGACAGGTAATATACCCTTACCTCTAATCTTTTTCATTTTTGTTCGCTTGTTTAATACAGTCTAGATCAATTTTTCAATGGATGTTCAAACATTTGGTACGATTGTCAATTTTGTTGCAATATGTTTAAGGATATGTTGGAATATGTTAGAATTTAAGAATATTTTGGAATATGCTAGAATTGTTGGATATGTTGGAATTGTTGGATATGTTGGAATTGTGTGGATGTGGATATGTTGGAATTGTGTTGGATATGTTGGAATTGTGTTTGATATGTTGGAATTGTTGGATATGTTGAATATGCTAGAATTGTCGAATATGCTAGAATTGTCAAATATGTTGGAATATGTTGGAATATGTTGGATATGTTGGATATGTTGGATATGTTGGATATGTTGGAATTGTGTGGATGTGGATATGTTAGATTTATTGTTTGCAGGTTATGGGAAATGTTAGACTTTTAGGGGAGGTTCTGTCGAATTTTCTGTGGAGTTTTAAGATGCCGTTTTAACCTTGACTTTCTTATTTGTTTTGTCAGGGAAGAAAAATACCCGGGGCCCTTGCAGACAATTGAAGTCTACGGGGATCACACGGGCGAGTAACGAAAAGATCACCGTCACCTTTACTGAGGAAAAGAATGGTTCGGACACATCTGACCAGCACAGCCTCCTGGTTAAGGAGATAGGGGCGATATTGCGTGCCCATTGCCCTATGCAATGGAAATCATGGCAATTTGTCCCAGATGAAACGAAGGCGGCGATGTGGCACGAGCTGTCGGTGAGTGTATTCCATACTTTGTACTACTTTGTTTAATTAAGTCCAATATTTTGTATATTTTAATAATATTGTTCTATATTTGCAGGTCAACTTTAACACTACGAACCTTGATGCCAAACGAGTGAACTACATAGACGGCCTCTTCAAAGAGCGGTACAAAGAGTGGAAGGCCGACCTCCACAAAGTTTTCAAGTTGTATTCGGACCCACAGGTTGCTTTAGCCCGAGGATGCCCTGCGGAGTTGACGGAGCGGCCTGAAGATTGGGAGTGGTTATGTAACCACTTTCAAGACCCTGCTTTTTTGGTAAGTTTACACATATTTTATTATTTAACTCAACAATTAATATATGCACTAACAAATATATATTATTTAACTCAACTTTTTTGGTTCAACAGATCCGTTCTCGAGCCAATGGGATAAATAGGTCGAAAAAGGTACTTCATCACCACTCTGGTTCGATGCCCTTTGCCTATAGACTGGCTGAACACCGACAGGTAAAACTTTACATGTTTTTATTTTTAATATAAATTAATATTTCTGAATTTTAAATTTTAACTTTTTTTTTTATTTTTTAGCAAGGTGCGAAGTTTCCGGAGATTGACATGTTCCAGGAAGTTTATGTCCGCCCCGGTGATGAGACGGCTCAGCAGCTCTATGTAAGTTTCTTTAATTACTTGTTAATTTTCTTTTATAATTATTATAATTTTCTTTTTAATTACTCGTTAATTTTCTTATTACAGGCCACTATGGTGGAGAAGAGCAATGCTCATCTCGAAGAAGTGGCATCGCAGCTTCCCCCCGACATCCCTATGGAGGATGTCACTCCAACTGAGGATGCTGGTCTTCGTATACTAACGGAGACGCTAGACCAGACCCTTGGTCCTAGGCGAGGTAGGGTTTACCGGGGGATGGGGAAAGCGCGACTCCGAGAGAAGGAGAAGGGTGCCTCATCTTCTAACAACAATTCAGAAGAGGTCACCACATTGAAGGCAAAAGTCTCAGACCTGGAGCAGAAGCTAGAGGCTCAGGCAACCCTATTAGAGGCTCAGGCAACCCAACTGCAAACTCAGTCAACCCAATTCGCGTCTCAGATGAGCCAAGTCTTAAACGCCCTCCAATTGTCCGGCATTCCACTCAATACGCCATCATCTGATTCGCAGCCCCCTCAGTAGCTAGTTATTTCGTTTTAAGATTTTAATTTGTTTTTATTATTAAATATTGTGTACGTACATTTCTTTATATAATCAACTTTGTTTTTTACATTGTTCATTATATTGTATTGTCTTTTAAATACCAATTAATGAAACACAAATCAAAAAATTAAAAAAAAAAATATTAATCAATATAAATAAATAAATAAATAAATAAAAAACATAAAATAAAATAAAATAAATAAATATTTTGGGCTACGAATAGCCGTCGTCGCCCAAAGCTACTTTGGGCCACGAATCTCCGTCGTCGCCCAAAGCTACTTTGGGCCACGAATCCCCATCGTCGCCCAAAAATACTTTGGGCCACGAATCATCCGTCGTCGCCCAAAGCTACTTTGGGCCACGAATCACCGTCGTCGCCCAAAGCTACTTTGGGCCACGAACCACCGTCGTCGCCCAAAGTTACTTTGGGCCACGAATAACCGTCGTCGCCCAAAGCTACTTTGGGCCACGAATCACCGTCGTCGCCCAAAAGCTACTTTGGGCGACGAACGTATATCCTTCGTCGCCCAAATGTTTGGTCGACGGACTTTGAGCGACGAATTGTGGGCGACGAATTATTGGTCGCCCAAAAGTTTAGGCGACGAAATATGACTTTGGGCGACGAAATTGTTTTTGTCGCCCAAGTGCCTTTTTGTACTAGTGTTTTGCTATTAGGACAATGCTTGGCTTTAAAGGATGAGGAGAAATTCCTCTACAAAACACTTTGTGTTCGTTTCACAAAACTTTATGTTAATGATCAAAATCGTTCATATTATAAATCACTATTTGAATATCATGTCTTAAAAAATTCAATTAAAACTACGGTCGTTTAGTCAATCAACTGTAGCAAATAGATAGACGACCGAGTTTCTAATACTTTTATAGATTTTGATCATCTGCTTTTTATACAATTCAATAACTAAATGATCTCATATTTTATTGGTTCCGATCATAAGCAGAACGTTTTGTGAATCCACCACAAAGTGTTTTTAGGAGAAATTACTTGTCATTCCTGAGGAGCCAAGTTCAACTCCTTTTTTATTCGAGTAATAAGAATGATCACAATGCATTTTTATAATCAAAATTGTATATGCAATTTAATTAGTAAGCTATTTATGAACTTCAATGTGGTTTCTTTGATTCAGTAATCATCGTTGATGAGATTTGATTTCATGATGACCTCATCCAATAAAGTGGATATTCATAAGCAACTTCACTACATGTTCAAATATATTGCATCGCGTTATCCACAAATCTCTAGACAAGATTGCATAGCATGAATGGCACAAATTATAAAAGGCTTATTATAGTTAATACTAGTTTTAAAATTGGAGGAGCTTCCCCCTTTTATTTTTCTTATTGCATTCATCATTTGAACCAAACAACTTTTATTAGAGAGAGAAATAGTCTTTTTTTTTGGTCGATTAGAGAGAAGTAGTTGAACATACATACTGCCTACGTTTATGATCTCCAGAAAACCTCTTCTAAGAGCTACTCTAATCCCAAATTTTCATAATGCAGACCTAATCTATACATGGGTATGCAAAGAATATAACAATGGATTGCAAAATACCCAAAAAAGCTGTGGAAAATGATAACGTCATTGATTAAAGTATTCAATAGTACAATACATCAAATATTGTATGTATAAAAGTAGATAGAGTAATGTATATAATAGGGTTTGTGATTGCAGAGTGATTATTAAAAATGAGGATTAGGGCATAGTATGGCGTGTTGTAGGGTATGGACGGTTGAGTGGCCCAGACAGCCTTTTGAGAGGGCCTCTGTTTTTTGTTAGTTTGTGAGCAGACAAAAGCAGGGAAGCTTCTTATCCCTCCCCTCTGGGTTTTCACACAAAAGCTTACACATGGAATCTCTTCAAAAGCCAAGATCCAAATTTCACCATCCTAATAATTCCCTCTCTTTTCAACCCCACTTCCGGTCTTTAACTACCAAAATAACCACTCTCTCTTGGATCTCATAAATCATAGCGACATTAATATAAGTAATACATTCGAAATCTAAGGGCAAATGTTTTATAGCTTTGATGCCAGCAGTGGCCTATATATATAGTCCATTGTCGCACAAGCCAGTTTAGTTCAAGTCCAGTGTTTTGCTCTCTCTCTCTCTCTCTCTCTCTCTTTAACTTCATCTCTCTCACACTCTCAGAGAGCACTGCAATGGCACCCATGAGTCTTCCTCCTGGATTCAGATTCCACCCAACAGATGAAGAGCTTGTTGCTTACTATCTAGATCGAAAAATCAATGGTCGCACCATTGAGCTAGAAATTATCCCAGAAGTCGACCTCTACAAATGTGAGCCATGGGATTTGCCTGGTAAGTATTTAATTTTGTTTTGTGCCTCGTGTAATTATATAATTCTAGTAATAATAATATGAATTTCAAAGCGAATCTGACGAATGAAATTGAGGTTTTATCATAAAAGCAATTGGAAATATATAGAGTAGTCCAACTTCTTCTAAACTCATGCAAGGTCCCTTGATTTTTCGACGTGGGATTCACACTCTCAAAACCTGGACTACATAAGTCCTCTAACTGTGCATAGAGTTTGACATATTCTGTTTACTGTAGATAAGTCGTTTCTTCCGAGCAAAGACATGGAGTGGTACTTCTACAGCCCGAGGGATAGGAAGTACCCCAACGGGTCGAGAACGAATAGGGCCACTCGAGCTGGGTACTGGAAAGCGACTGGAAAAGACAGGGCGGTGAACAGTCAGAGGCGTGCTGTCGGCATGAAGAAGACATTGGTGTATTATAGAGGTAGAGCCCCCCATGGTATTAGAACCAACTGGGTTATGCATGAGTACCGGCTGGTCGATTCTGTGTGTGGCAATGCGTCATCATCTCTAAAGGTATATATAAGTATGCAATACTTGTAGTAGATCATTGATTGTATGGTTTAATATGCATATAATTCCATCCCCTATTTTCCTTTAAAAATTGGTAAATATATGCCGTTTTGGAGTTACAAAATCTAATGACAATGAATTAATATAAGGGTTATCTGCTTGAATTCACTGAAGAGGATCTAATTAAACAGTTTCATAAACAGTATACTACTGCTGGTGTTCAAGGTGCGCGGGCGAGAGAGAGAGTTCTTGTACCCTTATAAATTAGGGTTTGGTGAATTTTCCAAGAGAAAAAAAATTAGGGTTTTTGATATCTGAAGAAAATTAATTATATACAATTATCGTTAATTACTACCATACAAGAATGATTGTAAATTAGGGTTTCCAATTAAGATGTATATGAATCCAGTGCTTGACTGATATATTAAAGAGCACTTCCCAGTATGCACTTTAACTAGTGTTCCCAGTATGCACTTTAACTAGTGCACAAAGCAGTTAGCTAGGAACATTAATTGAATCTGAACATCTTCCTGTATAATATCATCATATACAGGTCACAATTTACGCCATCATTTGTACATATATATGTAATGTCTATGGACTCAAATGAAAGCAAAATTCAATATCACTCTTTGTACTTTTTCTTCCTTTAATTTCTTTCTTGTCCTTTGAAAGGAATAGCTTATCAACATGATGATTAAAGACTCTTCAGTCTACACTTTAGGTGTACGTGCTAGTATCTTTTTCTAGACTTTAGCATCATATATATTTCTCTGCTCTTTCCCCCCCTGTTCTTTCTGGACTTGCTTTTCAATTATAGTCTTTGCTGTGCTATGCATATATGTAATTACAACATGCCATGTTTAACTTGTTGGTTATTTTGAATTACCACAGGATTCTTACGCATTGTGCCGAGTGTTCAAGAAAACAATACAAATGCCCAAGAATAACAAAGAAGAAAAACTAAGTGGGATTAACAATGCAGACAATGATTCAATCTGGGTCTCCAATGAACAATTGTTAGGGGAAGACAATAGTGGCATTAATGAAGGAGCTTCAAGAGGGATTGAAACTGATCAAGATGAGAATTATTCCAACCATGATTATCCCAAATTTCTATCTGACACCTCTTCTTCAGATCTCACTCAAGGCACGCCTACTGAAACTGGCATAGCTGATGATTTACAAGCTCCATTTGCTTCTGATGAAGCAAACAGTTTAGCTGATCTATACTCTTTTGGTGTTCACTGCTCCTCAGATCTAATTCAGGTTTGTACAAAGTACTATACAATTTCATTTTCTTTGGGACAGTACATTTACATGCTCATGATAGGAAGTGGTACATTGATAGGAGTCAATGTCACTTTCTTATAAACAGTCTAACATGTTATGTTATTAGTCTACTAATTTAGATTTTACATTTAAAGCATGCATGGCTACATGATTAATGATTCAGATTAATAGTTTTGCAACCGTCTCGTAAGAGATCACTCCTACATTTATAACAAAATAATATGCTCTTTAAAGTCTTTTTAAATCTTCATGATATGATTGCTTCCTTTGCCAAGGCTACATTTTGGGAAATATTCTACTTTTGTATATAGCTAAGCTGCTTTACATATACTCTAAGGCTTCATGTTCACACCTCATATATATCATTTTAAGATCAAGCTACGTAAATGATCATGGGCACATTCAAACACGCGCGAACCCTACTATGATTGGTTGGAAGTGGCCCACAAAACAAGGCCTTAGAGTTTTTCTTTTGATCTTAAAGTAACAAAAGTTGCAAGTAATGAGTTATAGCTTTTGCTAAAGCTTCATTCAAAAATCTTTATAGTAGACTGACTCAAATGGGCTTTTCTTCATCAACTTCTATAACTTCTTTTGACTGACTCAAACATCTTTCTCCCTAATTTTCCTCTTAGTGCTCCTCTCCAACTTATCTATCCCCAATGCCTTTTAGTGTTAGTCATCTCCCTAACAATGTGAACGCTTCCCCATTTCTCTTTTTTGAAAGATTAAAAAAAAAAAAAAAAACAGTTTGAAATTGGTTTTATATATTAACTTTCCAGTAATTGCTCATATGAAATTCATTATATATATTTGTATACAATAATCTTCGTCATGTTATTTTCCATATATACATGTCTAGTTAATGTTTGCAATACTAATTTATTGTATTCGTCTGCCAAATAATGCAGGAAACATATATACCACGCAATACGAGCTTATTGAACAGCTATCAATTTCCTTACCCACCCTTAGAACTTGAAGACTTCCCGCAGATCAATTTAGCTGCTGAAACAAACACAGCAAAGCCCGAAATCATGGACGAGTACATGTCGTACGACAAGTTCAAGGATTACATGAATGGAACATTTGAAGAGATCTTCTCATTATGTTCCTCTCAAGACAACTCTGTGGCCCTCTCCTTGCAAGACTAATACTACATACTAACAATCACACATTTTCATACTACAATTCATTGATACACAAAGGTAGAATTAAAATATTGTGTTCCATTGGCTAAATAACCAGAAGTGGTGGATTTATAATGCCAGAAAATGAGACCATCATGATAAGGCTATATATATAATGTACTTCACAATAGAGAATGAAAGTACTTTATATTACTCCCAAAGCATAAAATCATTTTTTTTTCTTTTATAATTTTCCTTGTATTGGTTCCCCCTTTTGCATGTTGGTGTTGAATCGTGTTAGGTCAATTTTGGGAAGGGAAATGGATAAGCTGATTATATTGTAACGGTATTATTTGGAAAGAAAAAGATTATTGGAACAGTGTGTGTGTCCCTCCATTGGAAAATCGTTTACTATATATACATAGATTAAAGTACTTATGCTCTCAACAAAAAGACAATTAAGTAATCAGTATAACCATCAGGGCCGTTCCTGAATTTTTGATAGCCTTGGGCGAAAAATTAATATAGAGCCATTTCCGACACATTTTTTTCACAAGAAACATAAAATGTACAAATTTTTTTTTCTGTATATCTTATTTTTGGGCTTAAAATTGTTCTAAAACTAACTTTGAGAGTGGGTGAGAGAGAGAGGGAAGGCAAAAAGAGAGAGAAGGGCTCAATGTATGAGAATTGTGTCTTTCCCTCCTGGCCTCGTACCTTTATTTATATTGATCATAATGGGCTTTCTTGCCTTGCAAGTGATACAAACCTATGAGGAGATGGCGGTTGTTGTCGTCAATTCTCAGTAGGTATAAGTAGTTGCTAACACGAGTCTCATAGTAGGGGTGCATATCAAAAGAAAAATCTCATAGAAACATTTGCTACGGTAATCCAGTATTTTAAATGAGAAAAAGTGAGTTTATGTCGGAGGGATCTTTACCAGCTTTAGGCTTACTCTTGAAGTTTTGGGCTTTGGGTGCAAGGGAATCACGCATAGGGCGATCATCTCCCTTCTACTAGCCAGAGTTTTGTCTCCTCCTGATTGCACACTACTAAAAATTACCCCTATAGGCATCGGTTTTTTAACCGATGCCTTTCACTTATAATAACCGAGGCTTTGGCCGGTGATGCCTATTATTGGTATTAAGGGCATTGGTTAAAAACTGATGCCTAACCCACTCAACCACTTCGTTTATTATATATTTTTGATGCCTTAATTCACTTATTTGGTTGACTTTTTTATACTTTTCGTTGACTCCCGATGCCCAAAAGAGTTTTAGCATCGGGTTCTTGTAATTTCCTGATGCCTTAATCGTATTTTACTACATGTTTTCGTTGTTGACTCACGATGCCTAAAATGCTTTTAGCATCAATGCATTTTAAATAAGCCTAAATTATCTTATGCTACATTTTAAGCTAATTTGCAATACCCAAACTTATGTAGGCATTATTTTCAAACTTCTATTGGGATATCAAATACATTTTGTAATTTTGTAACAGTACTTTGGAGCCAAACCAACACACAATGAACAACGTACAAATTCCAAATATGAAACACATTCATTAGTTTTTCATATATGGATCACTGTCACGTGCGAAAAGGACGAGTGATCTTATATGTACAAAATACTAATAATAATATATCCCAATGCAAAATGGATGGCCTCGTATATATACTTGATTAGATGCCCAAAATGAGAATACCACCACAATTGGTTACATTGCACATACATTGAGATTACCCTACGCATATACACCACGAGTCATTTAATCACTCCATTTAAACACTAAATCTGACCATTCACTGCGGACCTCGTCAAGTTGTTGTTGAGTGTAAGTGTTGGTACTCTTGTATGGCAAACTGAAAAATTGATTTTGACATAAAGTTAGACAAATTAGATAAATTGAACAACTATACAAATCTACACAAAAATAGTTAAAGAACAACTGCTATCAGTTTAAAACAACCCCTAAAATCAATCATATTCTTAATCGAAGCAATCCAGACACAACTACTTTTTGTGAAACTAATCCAAACCAATCAACTATATTTACATATAATGTATGCGTAACGTATTACCTTATGATGAAAATAAAGCTTATCATCCTCAACAATTTCTTTCATGTATCTCATCACAAAGTACCCACATTCTACAATACCTTCTTGTCTTGGAGAACCCTATATATGAACACATTAAAGGAAATTAGTACTTTGTAGGTAATTATGTAAGACTTAGATGACAGAAGCTAGCAAGATAAGTAAATGAAAATTGCATACATGTAGGGGCTGCCATGCAGGTACTTTCCGAGTGGCACCAATTTTGGCTTTATATGCATGGATCCCACTTCACAAACCAAATTATATTTAGATTAAAATCGGTCGATTAGTTAATTAAATACAAAATTTGCTCATAACCAAGATATAGAGAAACTACTTGTTGACAATCTTTATCCACTCCTCATCACGCATGCGACCACCAAGAGGATCCATAACATATACAATATCTTTATCCTCATTTATAATTGTCAGCACCCAATGGTTTCTTCAGATTAAAAAAATATCTATTATGTTACAAAGATCAAAAGATAAGAAAAGGCAATAAAAATACATACCCGCTATTATAGGGGATCAACATAATACTGTCAACAGAGCTTTCAAACAACCGTTTTGCAATTACGGTTGATTGGGCTTGCGGTGTGCCACAACCAATCTTAAATAGGAGTCCTGGGTCGATGAAACCAACTGTCTCAGTCATTTGTGCAGCCTTTAGAGTTTCATATAAGTGGCTGTCAAGTAATAAAATATATTCATAAATATATGCAAAAACCAAAGGAATAACATCACATTTTTCCTTGTACTTATATATATATATATATATATATATATATATATATATAAACACTTGCCTCATATATGCGACAATAGTTTGCTGTCCAATTTCTTTCATTTTCATAAAGGCAAGAATTTCTTCTCTTAGAATGTGAACTTCTCTGTCATATCCCAGTACGCCATCATCCAAGACAGTTGTAATGATTTCTCCTTTAGTCATCGTGTGGTCAGCATGCCAGTATAGAATCTTGCGTAAGGCAGGCAGCTGAGCATCAATCGACTTGAATAATTGTTTTGATATTATTTCCTCTGTTTTGGCCTTCGTCTTCTACAATATGTAATTCGTTACAGCAGTCAATAAGTTAGTATGGAAAACATAAACCAAAGTCACAACCGTATTTTCTACTATGATATACAAAAACAAGTGAGAACCATATGAGTTTTTTTTACCTCTTTACATTCCAAGACCACAAGATCCTTTGGCCACCTAACGTAAGACCCAATTGCTTGTTCAACAGTTTTCATCTCTCCATTAATTGGGAATGGCAGCTGAGCATTTCCTACAATTGATCGAATAATAGACACTCGAATGTTTCTCTCTCCTAGACGAACGCAATGAACCGTGGAGTTGGGATCAATCTCAACAATTTGGCCGGCAGCAACGAATTTGTCCTTGGAACCTAATGCCCATTTGCATGCTTTTCCCTTAACAAAAACAAAGAGAATAAACGATTAAATATCAAGCATAAACATAACTACAAAACCTAATGTCCATTTTAGTTCAAGAATTGATCAATTCACGATTAACCATTACCTTCATAGCCTTACCCTCATTTATAATCACCGCATCTTCCACTTTGTCAAATTTGTTACCCTTACTCATATCATTTATGTCTCTCTTTAAATTGGTTGATGCTTTCTCGGAATTGGTGGGAGATGTATTATGTTGTAGTGAGGTTGAATGAATAACGAATTTATCGCCAATCACTGTCATTAGTTGTGCAATTTTCTGCATAAGCACCTCTTGATTAGCTTCATATTTTTGTTGTTGCTCTAGCAACAACCTCTTTGTCTCATCAAGCATCGCCTATTCCCGGGTCCTTCCATGTATCCTTTGAAACATACTCTTTTTTTCTTTCTAGGAATATTGAAGTATGCTAATGGCGTTATAACGCCTCCTACGCCCCTAACGCGGCTACCATGTTTAGCATTCCCCAATGCCATTGCTAGGATATCATTATTCCCAGAGACACAAATGAGACCTTCTTCTTTTTGTTGTAGCAACTCATCCTAAAAACAAAGTGAACATCAAACTAATCAAATAAAAAACTTATGAAATGAAATTCAAGTGTCACTTTCTTAAATGAACACTATAAGAATATATATTTTACAATCTTTGCAGAAATCTGAGCGGCTCCCTCATCCACTATCTTTCCTAATTTGTCCTCACGTGCTTTCTTCCATAGAGTAGATCAATCAATTTTCTCATCTTTAGGCACTAAGTCCTTTTTTATCTATATAAGAAAATTGGAAAAACAAATGAATAACATACAGATTTTGGCTAATAGAAATATGGCTGAAATTGATAAAGACGTTAGACATGTCAAAAATGAATGCATACGCTTACCAAATCTTCCTCTAAACCAACATACCCCTTACGTCCAACTCTATGATGATACTGACACATTTAACGCCTCTCTTTTTGAATTTCATGAATTTCCTACAATATAAAATTATGCTTTATAATGAAGACAATGTTAGAGATGAAATGCATGTAGGTTAGACAAGATAGACAGTGTATGCCACATTTATTTGCATCAACATACCTGCCATTCGACACCTAATTTGGATATTAGAAACTTATCCCATTGTTTCTCAGTTATGTATTCCTCATACATTTTCGATGGTTTGAGTAACATTTCAGCACTACAAAACCGAATGTTATTAGCAAGGGCCGAATTTGGTCGCAAACACCCATTTCCCGTTGGAAATAAGCTTTTTCGACAGCATCATGCCGTCGCTAGTCGTCGGTAATTGTGTTGTCGTAAATACTTTTTTTCCGACCAACTGTCGGAAATAGTACTATTTTCGATGAGTAAGGGCCGTCAGTATTGCTTATTTGTTTGTCGGAATTTGATTTTCAAAACGACCATCTCAATTTTGTTCCGACCCATAACTATGGTCGCAAATATTTAGGAGTTTGTCGGAAATATTGTTCGATCAAAATTTTTTGCTTTTGCGATGACATATTTTCGACCAAAAAATGTTGTCGGAAAATGTTTTTGCAACAACGAAACAGTATTTACGAGGGCGCTGCATCGTCGTAATTAGTATTACCGACAACACGTTTTTGTGGGCAATATATAATATTTTCTCGGAAATAAGTGAATAAATATATTTCCGAGAGGCAAGTTTCGTCGCCAATATATGCTTCCGACCACATGTAGCCGTCGCAAAGTTATTGTCGATAAATATTTTCAACGAATAAGTGGTCGGAAATATTAATTTTCCGACCAGAATTTACCATTTGGGAATGTGGTTGGAAATAGGTAATTATTGTCAAAAAAATATTTCCGATGAAAAAGTATTGGTTAAAAATATTGCCAAACATTGAATTTAAAAATAGTTATATGGTAACAAAATAAAATTGGTGTTGCACTACACATCTTCGAGGTGAGCATATGAACAGCTATTAACATTGTCCTGTCCAAAAACATAATGAAAAGATAAGAATTTATCAATTTGAGAATAAAAATAACAAATTGAAAAGATAATGAAAAGATAATGAACAGCTATTAACATTGTCCTGCAGGGCGACAATCTTTATATCTGTAAATGTAACAACTTGTTAACCTGGACTTGAATTGCCGCCATTTACTTGATGCTGAAGGCAAGATAGATTTCTTGCTTTGCGGGGGTACGACGAATACGGACTACAAGAAAATAATAGTTCAATATGTTAATAATCACATGAAACAACTATATAACATTATCAAACTTGGTTTCTCAATAATTGAATGAACACATTAATATTATGCGTACTAAAAATTATTATTAGTTCTGTCCAAATTGTCTCTTTTTCTTCATCCTCCACATCATCCCAACATTTTAAAGTGATGGGCACCACATATCAAACCACAACACCAATGTATGATGCCAATTGATTCTTTACCTTTCCATAAGGCTGCCCTTTCTTGTTATATTGCACTACAAGCTTTTTCCCTTTCTTTTTCAAAATATGAATGTAAGACATCTTTGTAGCCCTCCTGCTTCTTTCTACACCCACTTGATTCTGTAACTGTGGCATCCTCAACAAATTTATTATGTGTTTCTGGGACATCTTTTTCCATTCTTTTTGTTGCAGATCCTTCACTTACTTTTGTAGATTTTTTATTTTTTCTCTTACCCTTCTTGTTTGGTGAAACCATAGTGCGTTAAGTACATGTAAAGCTACACTTGGTTGTACACATAAGTTTCTTATTATACAGATCATAGAACTAGATTTTCCAAATAAAAACTACAATAATTTGAGTTAAAAAGAATGCTATATTCTGGAAGCATAACAAATATAACTAACCTAAATATTAAGTTTCCTTTCTGCTTACTCCAACAAGTCTGGGAACAACTTGTGTAGGCTCAGCAATCGATCCCTGAAAAAAGATACAGAGTAAAGTTAATTTTCTCATTTTCCTAATTAGCAATAAAATTGATCATGCCTTAAATTGAATATACCCAAATATAAGGACAAAATCTAATAAATGATAACACAAATTGGGAAGAGAAAATAAACATTCTGATTCTTTAACTAATCAATACACGAATCTTTGGAAACGTCATCAAACGTCACTTCAAATATATAATATCATATAGATACATGAAGAAATTTGTAAATAAACAGATATACAATTTGTAAATAAGCAGATATACACTATGCTCTTTTTTTCCCATTCATGACCCAAATACCCTCACAACTAGTTCGCTTGTATTTTGCATCTCCCAGACTAACGTCATATTTGAATTCAGCGACAGGTGGCAATCCATTAGTAAAAGATTCGTGCTCAAATACAGTGTCTTCAAGCTGATCTGGGTCCTTCTTTGGAGGTGAAAGTACAACTGACCAACCATCCTTTAAAGGGTCATCAACATAAAATACTTGCTTCACATGAGTGGCCATAGCGAATTCATCCTTCCTATGACTTCTCTTATTTAGGTTAACCAAAGTGAAACCAAGGTCATCTTTATAAATGATACCTTTGGCATTCTCAACCCATGCACACTTAAACACTGGCACCCTAAATTGATGATAATTAAGTTCCTATATTTCTTCAATAACTCCATAATATGTCATATTACACGTAACATGTCTTTTATCCTTTGCACTAGCTACTTGCATTGTATCTGCCGCTAAAAAAACCCCACTATTTTGAACATCTCGATTAGCATCACGGTCCTTAGTGTGGTAATGGCACCTGTTAATAACATAACCATTGTATTTTAGGACTCTCGAACGCGGTCCTTCAGCTAGCCATATCAATGTGTCAGTCACCTCCCCTTTATTTAAATACATCGTAGTAGCCACCTAGAAACATAAAAGATAAACAAATTCAATTAATTATGATACATACTACAAATAGACTAAATATTAAGACGCACCCGATCATGAAACCAGTCAACAATTTTCCGGTTGTGCTCATCTTGTATCCATTTATCATCCTTTGCTTTGCTCGGGTTTTTCTGCTTCAAATACTCCTTATGCTCACTACAAATATTAAACAAAAAAAAAAACAATTAATTAATAATAATAGCAAATATCTTAATTACAATTTAAAATGGTGTCGGAAGGGAAAATAATATGAAAACTTACATTATATAAGGATCAACATCTGGTGTATTCTCCAAAACTGTTCTATGTGCTCGCTGCAATATATCACGAGGTACTGATTCCATAGAAGCTGCTGATAAACTCTCAATCACTTCACTGGCGTCAGATGAAGGAAGTCCAATTGCATTTAAATCTAAAATGTACTCTATGCAAAACTCATCAGATTCTTCTACAATATAGCGTTGAACAATGCAACCCTCTGGACAGTTGCGATTTCTTACATAACCCTTTAGGACCTTCATGTACTGTTCGAACATGTACATCCATCCCAAATGAACCGGTCCACACAACTTCACTTCTCGAATGAGATGAACTGTTAAATGGATCATTATGTCAAAGAATGATGGTGGAAAAAACTGCTCAAGCAAAGATAAAGTTGCCACAAGATCAGATTGCATTCGGTCTAACTTGACTACATCAATCTCTTTTTTGCATAAATCATTGAAGAAGAAACAAAATCGAGTTATCGAATATTGCACAGGATTGGGCAACACTGACTGTATGACAACGGGTAGCAATTGTTGCATCAATACGTGGCAATCATGAGATTTTAGACCACTCAATTTCAACTCTTGCATCGATACACGGTTTGCTATGTTTGAAGAGTAACCTTCAGGAACCTTGATACTCATCAAAGCTTTGTACACTGAAATTCTGGTGCTAAACTAATTCTTACTCCCATTTTAACAAGATCCAAACGAGCTGCAACATTATCTTTTGTTTTCCCTTCAATATTCAATAATGTCCATACAATACTCTCACATATATTTTTTTCAATGTGCATAACATCGAGACAATGTCTGACATGAAAAGATTTCCAGTATGACAGCTCAAAGAAAATGGACCTTTTCTTCCAATAACCATCCTTAAATCGTATTGTCCCCTTTCTCTTCCCAAAATCACTCTTGAGATTTTTCACTCGAGCAAACACTTGCTGCCCATTATGTGGAATTGGTGCCGAATCAAGTTCTTCCTTTCCATTAAATTCTTCTTTTTGTTTTCTATAAGGATGATGGCGAGCTAAGAATCTTCTGTGGCTAGTAAATGCCATTTTGTGACCATTTTCCAACCTATCAGCATATGTGTTTTCACCACATACTGGGCATGCAAAATATCCGTGTGTAGGGCACCCAGACAAGTTACCATATGCAGGAAAATCACTAATTGTCCAAAGCAGGACAACTTTCAAAGTAAATGATTCTCGGCGGTAAGCCTCAAACACTCATTCAATCCCATCCCACAAGGTTTTTAAATCTTCAATTAAGGGCTCCAAGTATACATCTATATCATTCCCAGGTTGTTTATCTCCAGAAATCAACATCGTTAACATCATAAACTTCCTCTTCATGCACAACGCAGAAGGAAGGTTATAAGTCACCAACATCACAGGCCAACAACTGTGTTTGGTACTTAAGGAACTATGTGGATTTATTCCATCTGTTGAAAGACCTAACCGAAGGTTTCTAGGCTCACTTCCAAAATCTGGCCACATATGGTCAACCAACTTCCACGATGGTGAATCAGCTGGATGACGCAATTTATTGTCAACTATTCTATCATCAACATGCCAAGTTAAACTTTTGGATGTTTCAATAGATTTAAACATTCGTCTAAACCTTGGAATTGGAGGAAAGTACCACAACACTTTCGCAATAAAGTACCACAACAGTTAAAGCTTTAACATTCATTGATATATTCACATTCATTGATTGCTTTAACTGTTTATTGTGACGAAATCTAGGCAGTTATCAACCAAATACAGTAAAACCTCGATAAATTAATACTCTTGGGACTGGAAAAAATTATTATTTTAACAAGATTATTAATTTATAAAAGATTTTCTGTTTTCAAAGAAAATATGTTCATGTATCTTATAAAAAGTCATAGTCATATATTCATGTATTAGACAAACTTCTAATGGACATTAAAACGAAGAATATATAAGGGTTTTAAAGATACATGTATATACATATTCATTGAATTAGAAGATAAAGTGGTTTAGATCACTCAATGTACATGCATATACATAGAACATGATCTCTATATAAATAATCTATGAAACCCAAAATCATGTTATCTTGTTCTTCCATGGCTTCTCATTTGAAAGGAGTGAAAAAATCTACATTAACTGATGAGATGAGGAAAGCTTTATACAAGTATAAAAATGAGCATCCTTCTTCTACTAAAAAAGATTTGCAACAATGGGTTCTACAAAAGTATCAGCTCTCCATCAATTATTTCTCTATCAAAAGTATCAGCTCTTCATCAATTGTTTCTCCATCGTTCTATAAAATTTTGTGATCTACCAATTATTTCTCCAAAAGAGGCCTTTCAAGAAATAGTAACATTGAATAACTACTTGCTACAAAATGAAAAAGATATGCAAAAAATTAAGGATGAGGTTCAGTTCAATTTAGGTGCAAAGAAAAAACAAGTGACTTTAGAAGCATTTTTTGAGAAAAATTGAAATTTTTTGGTAAAAAGTCTATCATATGCATTATGAATTGTTATGTACTATATTTTTATGTGACACACCCTACCCTCGATACCCACGTGGATACCGAGTTTGGTCGTGCTGGCCGACACTCGTAAGTGACGAAGCCATTAAATGCATGACAACACTTAGTTTAAGTAAATTAAATTGTCATAAAGTTGCAGAAATTAATGTCAACATGCACAAGGTTCAGAGCGTACTAATTTGAAACAGCAGAAACAAAATAATGAATCAAGTTCCTAGAATTTCTATCCATAACAGGGATGGATATTATTAAAGAAACTGAAAAGAAATAGATAAATCCCTACATGGTCGGGAAATAGAATCAGAGCTGCCACTCGGATACCTCGACTTCACCAGATGCTCTATCACTAGGTCCTGAAGGGGGTGCAAAAACAAATGTGTGAGTGGACGAAAATAAAATTTTTCGCAAAACCTTTCTCTTTTCAACATAATAACCCCTGTTTGAAATCCAGTATATTTGCAAAATCATACTATCATAGTATGTATCAAAACATACTTTATAAGTATAGCTGAAAACGTATATCAATATAAAAAATCCGTAGATAGCAAATCATATTTCCAATAGTCCTTTCATCATATATACCAATAATATAAATATAGGAAAACCAACACAGGGTATATAAGCAATCACCCATGTACGTGTTGAGGAACAGCCTCTCAATCCCCGTACAAGCACTTTACGTTATTCAATTAAATTGTACTCCTAGTACCATACACATGTAAGCACTTGCGCATTAGCGCGTCACACCCGAGTCCTTACGTAATGGGGCCTTTTCCCCAAAAATAAACATAAACGTAAGACAAGCTTGCACTAAGGTATTTACCGGACAATACCCTTGGAGTACAGTGCGTGTGACCCAAACATGTGAGACTTGTCCTACGGCCGTGAGACGGTACTACAACGTAGTGAAAGCATACCAAGAGTGTTTGAAAACATACATACATATATCATGTGTAGAAGTGAAGAATATCATATATTCATAATTTCCCAAATATTTAAACGTTGTATAATCGAACATAATCATGCTTAGAAGCCATAAAATTAAATACCAATATAACCAATGATATTCATCTCTCAAAATCATTTCATAAAATATATATATCCATATATATATATATAAGCATGCCTCAAAAACATTTAAACTCATGTAGGAAAACCATTTCATAAATATTTTCAAGCATATAAACCAAGTATGAAAACAAAAGTCCACTCACTAGTGATCGGGAGTGAAATCCTCCTCAGCGTTGCCCTCCTCGAAGTGTTGCGCCGAAGAATTACCTATTTAATATTAGGGGAAAAATTAGAACCTCCCTAATATAAATTAATATAGGCCCTATAGAAAAATATTCCAAAAATAATACTATTTTAGCAAAACGGGCTCGAAAAACGATTTTCGGGGCCCGAAAACCCTACCGCTGCCGCACGCGCTATCACGCGCCGGGAAACGGTCGGACGCGCTGCCACGCGCTGGGAGGAGTCGCCACGCGCCGGCACGTGTCACCACGCGCTGGCACGTGCGGCACGCGCCTGCACGTGCTCGGTGACGTCATCCCACGCGCGGCTGATGTCAGCCACGCGTCTGCTGACGTCAGCACCGTTAGTTTTAACAGAATATACCTTTCTAACGGAATATTCTGTTACCGTTGATGGAATATTCTCTCTTCTTCCTCCTCTCGCCGGTCGCCGGAGCCGCCGCCGTCTGGTTCGCCGGATTTCTGGAAAATTTCCCGATTTAATTCCAAAACTTCAAAAATTCATAACTTCTTTGTTATTTGGCCAAATTTAACGTGCCATATATCAAATTGAAGGTATTGACGAGTAGAATATTTTCATACCAATTTGGGGCCGGAAAAATGGCCGGACATGGCCTGAAATTGGCCTTGAAGCTTCGGGAAACCCTAATTCCGTTCTCCTTCAAAACTGCACCAAATTCAAAGTTCTTTATATCGATTTGAACCTACTCAACATAATAGAACCAATGGTAATGGTTTCGAGGCTTACCTTTGTCGGGATTGTACAGAAACTTGAATGGCAGTTTGCCGTTTTCGTTCCAGCGTCGGTTTGGACGATTGGGTTCAAGTTTGGGTATTCTAAAATCACAGTCTCGTCCAGAATGACGAGACGATCGTAATGGTATTGGTCTTGAGCGACGGTTTGACGGTTTTGTGCTTCGTCCAAGAACTTTTAGGGTTTCAGTGTTTTGGAAGGTTTTGGCCGAGAGAGAAGTGTGAGAGGAAGATGATGAGAACGTGCAGAAAGTGGAATGGCTGCAGAGCAGCTAGGTCAACCCAAAAACCCTAATTAACAAACGGGTGTGAAAATTACTAAAATGCCCCGAATTTTGTATTTTAATGAATTATTAATTTATATATCCAATGGGCCTTAAGGAAAGTTAGAAAAAATTATTATCTTATGCATTAAGCGAAATTATTATTTTAGTACACAGGCCCGAGTCGGGACTGGAGTTTTTTATTATTTAAACGAGGTTATATTTTATCGAATATTAATTTATCGAGGTTTTACTGTAGATGGGAACACAGTGCAACATGAAATATGCATAACCACGAGCATGAAATATGTACAGAAACCAAAGCAATTATACAAAAATATTGCTTTCCCTGAAATTAGAATAGTTGAGCCTTCAGACTAATACCTGTGAGGGGGAGGAAAGCTTACTCGGTCTTCTTGATAGAGCTTAACAGGTCTATAATCAAATTTAAGAACAAAACAAAATGAATAAAACTCACTACAATTTCGTATTAAACTAATTATAACATAAATTAAAAACCTTGAAACTGAAATCAAAGTTTACGAGCAAAATTATACCTTTTATTAGTATTTTAGGGTTTGGGTCTAGAGTTGGGAGAAGAAAGAGATGAGGAAAAAGAGACAATTGAAATATAATTGGGAGAAATCGATTCTTTTCTCCTTGCGTATGTAGACCCAATTGGACTAGGTCTTTCCTCTCACCATCGAATCTAACTCCAACAAAGAAGAGAAGATAACAACTTGATAGTATTGGGAAGTTAGAGGGACATCATTGGGAATTTAGAGTGAGATAGTAGTGGGGATTTGGCTAAACCCTAACTAAGAGCGATGGATGGATGAACGCGTGAGAGATCGGTGGAGTGAAGACTGCATTTTTTTCTTTCTTTTTTGCTCTGTTCTTTTGTACACAAAAGGTGAGGTAGGTTTACAAAGTAAGACCCAAAATTTAAAAAAAAAAAAAAAAAAACAGCCTGCGCGCGCTTAATAGATAAATGGCGTTTTTTTTTTTACATCAAATTAAAACCAGGGCGTTTTTTTTGGCATCGGTTCAATGTATATAGCAAAATGAAAATAGCATAGGCATCGGTCTTTTAAATTAAGGTGAAGCTATATTAGGGACTAATGGCATCGGCACATAAATATTGATGCCTTTAACTAATTTAACTTTGGTATTTATAAATCTGATGCCTTAATAACGAACAACATCGAATCTTCATTTATCTGATGCCTAACTAGTGATGCCTATGAACAAATTTTTGGTAGTGGCAGACTTGGATTTATGCTCATTTCCGCATCCCTTACACCTCTGACGACGTTTCTGGCTATGGAAAGCGATTGCATGTTCTTCTAGATCAGATCTAGTGCTAGTAGGTCGGGACTGATAATTCTTCATTGGCAGTTGATTGTTCTTTTCAGTAATCAACAAGACATATATGAGATCCAAGAATTTGGTGAATTTCTGTGCTCGATATTGATACTTAAGAGTTATATTCATTCACAAACTTATAGTCCTGGAATCTTAAATTAATCAAATCGTGCCTTGCTTCAGGCAGAATGATAAACTACTGGTGACCAAATCGATCGGCTACTGCTTGCTAGAGAGTTTGGAAATCTTCCTCCGACATATATTCAGTCTGTAATGCATCAATGCATCATGCATATGTGGCGGCGGATGAAGATCATAACGAATGCCTTCTCAATTTCACTTGTCTCGTTCTTACCTTCAATGGTCGCTTTTATCCCCTTTGTAGTGGGTGGAACTTCACATCTTGAATCCACTTGAGGTAGTTTCTTTCAAATGCCTCCAAAATGGTGAAATCAAACTTAGCGATATTCGACATTCTGTTCATGACCAAAACATGAATTAGTGCTTTAAATAAAATTTACAAGCATCATTGTGACATCCCACATTGACCAACGGAGAGGGGGTGATGTGCCTTATATATACATGCCCAACTCCATTTAGCCCGAGGCCTTTTGGGAGCTCATTGACTTCGAATTCCATCGGAACTCCGAAGTTAAGTGAGTTTGGGCTAGAGTAATCCCGAGATGGGTGATCCACTGAGAAGTTGCTCGTGAGTTCCCAGAAACAAAACTGTGAGGGTGTGGCTCAAAACAGACAATGTCGTACTACGGCGGAGCCAGTCCGTGATGTGACACCTTATACCTTTATTTATACTAATCATGATGGGCTTTCTTGCCTTGCAAGTAATACAAACCTATGAAGATTTGATCTCCAAATCCTATTAGGATTCTACTTTAAGTTTACACAATCACATTCCTAAATAAAAACACTAATTACAACAAAAACATAATAGTTTGACTAAAATAAATACATAAGAATACATTTATTGAAAATTTATTCTTCTAGCATTTATAGTGTCAAAATCATCAATCACACATTTTCAAAATCAAGGCTTTACAACATATCATTCTCAATGCACAAGATTGCCAATCCATTTAACCTTTCATGTGTCATAGTTGACCTAAAGTAATTTTTCAACAACTTCACTCGAATTACCTCTTTCTTAGTTTCTTATATTCTGAAAGAACTAAAACTAGGTTAGGAACTTAATAGATATTTGAAGGGAGATTGAGAATGTGAGAATGGAAAGGGGAAAAAAGGGGAGAATCTTGTTTGCACAATAGGTTTGGAAAAGAAATAAGCACCAAGAATAAATCAAAGACAATGGCCGAGCTGTTGAACTGATTAGGTTCACTTAGAATCGTAGTTATGATTCAAAATATTAGACAACTACTGAATCTTTTAAGTTTCTTTTTTGGGTAATTCTCACTTTACTACCCTTAAGTATCGTGAAATTCGCTTCTACCCTTAGTTTTTTTCATCTTACTTACATACCTAAAGTTTGATTTTTGTGCCACTTTCATACTTTCGTTAGCATTTCCGTCAAATACTCCGTTAACTGATGACATGGCATACCTTTGGCCCGTTAAATTTTCCACGTGGATGAATTGGGTTGGATCTTCCAATCAAAATTTGACACATGACACTTAATAAAACTCTTTGTTAGGTATTTAATCCAAAATAAAATATTTTCATTAAATAAAAAATAAAAAAGCAACCCAACCCCTCACCTGCGACAACCTCCACCTTTCCATCCAATGCGGTGACCACCCTTTCTTCTTTTCGTTTTCTCTTCCTCTTTTGCCTTCCTCCCCTCGATGAAGCACCAATCGTAGCAAGTGACCTAGTTGGGAATGAGATCTAAGTTCTCTGACTTCGACCTAGTCGAAAACAAGATCTTAGATCTAGGACTTCGAGCTTTTGTGACGTTAACAAGACGGAGTAGAAGAAAGTGCAGTTCTTGGTAGCGCTGGATGAACGCTGGGATCGATCCGTTTTCGATTTGGACGTTGTTGGCGAAGGAGAGAAAGAGCCTGGAGAGGGTGAGACTGAAGAGGGAGATGGATTTTTTTAATTTTTTCATTAGTTAATTGTTTTTTAATATTTATTTAATTTTTACCCCCACGTGGCAAATTTGGTGGGCCAAAGCTGTGCCATGTCATCAATTAACGGAGCATTTAATAGATATGCTAACAAAAGTATGAAAGTGACACAAAAATCAAACTGTAGGTATGAAAGTGAGACGAAAAAAAATTAAGAATAGCAAAGTGCGAATTTCACAATACTTGAAAATAGTAAAATGAGCATTACCCTTCTTCATTTTTTAACACAAATGCCTATTTTAAGTTGCTAGATAATTGATCAACAATATATTAAAGTAACAGTTCACAAAAATTATGAAATAATTTCTCAAACAATACAACTTACACCAACCATTTAGAGCACTTCCACCCGTTAGAGGAGAGCAAAGGCAGGGCAAGGGTAACTGATTGCCCTTCAAAAACAGTACTTGCCTTTGTGCAACTCCACCCGTTGAGCAAGGGCAAGGAAAAATATTATTTAATTCAAATAATTTAAATAATTTAATTTGTTCATTGAAAATAAAACGATTGTCTAATTCAAATAATTTAATTTCAAATACAAAGCAAACCATAGCATTACAACAACCATAATTAATTAAAAGTAAACAACAACCATAATTAATTAAAATAAACAACATTATTCGTAGTACCCTACTCCTCAGGAATCCAATTGGCGGTGCTAGGTCTGTCATCCCTTGGAACGTATGGAACTTCCTCGTCTTGCTCGGGAAAGTGTCTTCTCATGACGGCCGCTCGTTCTTTTGTCCAAAAACGTTTTGAATTAGGAGTCATTTCTTGGGGGCGTCGGGACATGGTATCCCGATCCTTCTCCTCTTGTCTTTCTTGCTTTTTTAACTCCCTTTCTCTTGCATTTGCTTCATCTCTAGCCTTGTTTAACTCAAACACTTGTCATTCGTGCTCCCGGTTTAGTGCATGTTGGCGACCCAATTCTTCAATCAATTTTGAATATTCAGTATTCGAAGAACTACCTCTTGCGGCTCTTTTCTTAGCAACTTTCCTACCAATAGGCCTCTGGGTTGCTTCGGTCGGTGGTACCAGTTCATTTGGGGCCCCCGATGCCTCCTCCAATGGCGATTCTTGAGTAGTTGATTCATGTAAGGGAGTCTCATTTAAGACAACGTCTGGACCAACATGCACAATTTTGTATTTCGGAGTATGCTTGACAATGTCCCATAATTCGTGCCTTGTGAATGATATGTTGTTGTTAGCATGATTGAACCACATTTGTGCTTGTAGTTCCTAAAAAAACAATTGTGAAAAGACATAATAAATTAAATATTCAAATGCTTATTTTTAATTAGCTTAAAGAATTGTCAAACAACATAATAAATTGCAGTTACCTCATTGGCTCGATTATCGCCACTTGGATATAGGGTTTCCGCTTTTGTGATGGCTTCTTTCCAAGATTTCATCTCTTTATGTAGATGTCGGTACCTACTGGACATAGATTGCTCGGTCCGGGGCTTGCCTTGCATCTTCTCCACAAAAAATGCATGAATCTTCTTCCACATTTTCTCGACCTTCATCTCATTTCTGTTGATCGGGTCACGAGTCACACGCACCCAAGCCTCCATTAATGCAATATCTTCGGCAATCGACCAATTTGCCTTCTCACTCATATTTTTTTTTTTTTGTAAAACAAGGATTTGGAAGGTGAAAAACAAATATAGTTGATGTAGGAAAAAAATATTGAGTTGTGGTGTGAGGAATGAAGAAGATGATTGGGGTATTTATAAAATAAAAAAAAAATCTTTTTTTAATTTTTAACGGTAGGATTAACCCTGGCCGTTCATTTTTTTTTCAAATTTTAATCAAACGCACGCACCAGATTGTGCCACGTGGCACAACGGTAACTTTTTTTTTTCCTTTGGAAATCCAACAGTCCAAATTAACTAGCCGTTGGAAATCCAAGGGCTACAAAATCGCCACGTCATAGAGCCGTTGGCTCTGGCTAACGTCACCCGACAGGCGTGGGTCCCACACTGACAGAACGGCCGACCCACTCTCCCCTCCCCGCGTGTGTTGTGCTTGCGCCTGATTCAAAAAAAATATAATTGTGGCTGACGTCAGCCTGACGTCACTCACCTGCTGGCGCAAGCTCGGGCACAAATTGCTCGGGTTTGAGGTTGGGCTTCCTTGGGCCCACCGGTTACCTTTTGCAATTTGGACCGGTGGAGCATGGCTTTTGGGTTGGGAGGGCAATTGGCCTGCCTTGCCCTTGCAATTGGGCAATGGCTGAAATTGCTCTTAGGCACCAGACTTCAAAAGCTTACTGCCAATTCTGCAATTTTTTTGATTTGGCGGGCCCGTGGGCTACAGTGTCCAGACGCAATGTTTATGTCTAAGACTAGCCCCGGCGTTCTATGCAATGAATTTTTATATTGGCCAACCAACCAAATTTAACTGGTATATATTACATTTTTAACATATCATATATAACGTGAAGAATATGTTTGTCCAAAAGAAAAACCTGAAGTATATGTACATTTCTCAAAGAGGAAATAATTATAAACCTCTGAAGAGAAATATTCTAATTTCTACCCTATCATCAATTGAGACCCATTATTTTCCGGTGCATGAGAGAGGTGAACATGATGAGTAGTGTGATGAGGACTATACATGTCCCTTGTTTGAGTAATGATTCATCACTACTCTACATTATTGGAAACTGAATTGCTTGAAAGAAAAAGGAGGATGTTGGTGCCTTGAGTACTCCTTGAGAATTAGATTACTACAAAAGCAGTCAAGCTATATATGATTTCCTTTGGCTTTTACTTTTAATTAGCCATTGATAGCTATATGTGATGTCCAAAAACATTAAAAGTTAAAGAAAAACTTGGTTAAATTATATGCACGCAAAACAAGTCTAATATCTCCATGCAAAATCAGACATAGAGTTCAGATCCTGAGATATTTCTCCACAGGACATAAGTGTAGACTCAACAAAGCTAAAATCAAAACTAGAACTTTCAAATACTGAAGCATGATCCATCTCCTCAATACCCTTGATTTCCATCTGATCCAAAAGCTTTTCCTTTTCTTGCTGTAGAACTTCTTCTCCCTTTGACTGCTCTCCCACTAATATTCTTGGTGCTTCCAAGGGATCAGCACCAGAAGACCAGATGTTACTATTTTCCAAGAGACCAAACACTGATAGGTTCACCGAGGAAGACGACGATGAAGAGGAAATATTATTGATCAGTGTGCTGTGATCAGTGGATGGTTGATGAGGCAACCTGCAGGTGATCTCATTGAAGGTAGGATCCTTAACCCTAGTCCAAGAAGCATTACTAGGGTTTTGATCATGATCATGATATTGATCAGTAGATAATGTCACATTAATAGGTGATGCATTTATTTCAGTGAAAGGTACTGAAATGGGTTGCTGTTGATTATGTGATTGCAGTAGTGGTGATTGGCTGCTGCTTGCAACCTTGTTAGAAGCTGATCTCTGATGACGAGAATTAGGAAGCAAGTTATGGGTTTTTGGGTCCAACCCTTGTGACATGAGCTTTTTCTTAATGCATGAATTCCAGAAATTCTTCACCTCATTGTCTGTTCTTCCGGGGAGATGCTTGGCAATCTGAGCCCATCTGTCACAACCAAACCAAACAACATCAAATTGTGATGAATCCACTTTTTATTTTGCCTTTTTGGTATATGATGAAATAGAGTAATGTTACAGAGAACACATTTAATTCACATTACGTTAGATGAAATTAATGATGTGGTGGTGCTACTGCTAATTAATTACCAACTGATCATAATAACTGATGTAGTTCAACAACTGATCATAATCGATGGCCTCTAATCTAACATATTGTTTGGCAAAAAATTAAAAAAAAAAGGTTAATTAAATCCTCACTTGTTGCCCAAAATTCTGTGAACATCAATGATAGTCTGTTCTTCTTCAGAAGTAAAGGATCCCCTCTTGAGTTCAGGTCTCAAATAGTTTATCCATCTCAACCTGCAACTCTTGCCACACCTCTGCAAGCCTGCAAGTACCCCAAGCTAAAAATAAAACTTTCTCACTCACAAACTCATGAACTTGAAAAATCTAATTAAAGTATATATATATATACCTGCATGTTTTGGGACAGAACTCCAGCTGCCATGACCATGGGTGGTAATGTGTTTGCTGAGCTTCTCATCTTCTTCAGGTGACCATAGACCTCTCTTCACCTTCTGTTTGCCGCAGCAGCGGTGGCCCATCTGAACCCAGCTTTAATACACACTCTTCCTGATAAAGAGTTTAGCTCTACATTTGTGTATCATACACATTAAAGGCCATCACTCTAACAGGCGGTTTCTGTGCTTGTCGTTGGTAATGAACTATCTACAGATAATATATGTACATATAGAGCATATATATATATATATATACTTGTTTAGAATCAGATGCAAAATAGGTCAGATTTTCAATCCAAATAGATAGTCAATTATTTGATTAATTAATTAGTGTAAGAGAGAGACTCCTATGTACTAGTGTGTCATATGCAAGACCAAGGCCAAGGCAACCTTTTAAGTATAATATATGTTCCATATTCACAATTGCCACACAATTACATGCACATTCTTTCTACAATAAGGATTTCCTTATAGTAAGAAAAAAAATGCACCCAACATTCTTAGGACTGCGTACCCCATAATGCATTTTAAAGACACCATTTATATATATTAGGTTCTCAATCAAAAGTTATCTCTGCAAAAAAAAGTATTCACTATTCTTTAGATATATAGGTAAAATTTAAATGCGAATAAATAAATGGCTAAACAATTACTAATTTAGTCAATTTTGGCATGTATAATCCTTAAAAGAAAATCTAAAACTGAACTCTTCCAATTGTTGAATCACAGCAATAAAAAAATAACATGTCCTTATTTTTCTTAAATATTAATATCCGTACTGAAGAAAACTTTACTATATATATATATATATATGTATATACATTAATGTTAATTGTACACAAGACATCTACAAAATATAAGATTTTTTTTATACAATGGAGAAAATATATGAATAGATGCAAGTGGTGAATTGTCCTGGCCGTGGTTAGGGTATTTCTCTTCAACCCATTGTTTACTGGATTCAAACCTTCCCTCTCCCTTTAGTGTAGCTTAGAATAATAATATCGCTTGTAAATTCCCTTACATGTGAATTAGACCAGTTGATCAGAGTAGTGTGTTCGTCCCCATTACAACCAAGTTTAAATTCCCCTATATGTAGAGTAGAGCAGTTTATTTAAAGACTATTTGATAACCATATTTTGTTTTTAGTTTAAAAAAAAAAAACTAAAAGCTTGTTTAAGAACTGTTCTCAGTTTTCATATGGTCACGCCAAATGAACCCTTAGAATATCGTCTTCCAAACAAAAACGGGTGAAGCTATATTTAGACACACAAAACTTACACACTTGTTGAATATTTTTTTGTTTTGTTAAGTGCATCAATTTTGTGTGTCTAAATAATTTTATGGTTTCATTAATTTACCAATAATGAAGATATGCACCTTCTCCGAAATTAGAGGAAACCCCACATTTACAATGACATTTGGGCAACATTAGGGAGATCCCTTTAAATATCTTTACTTGTGTTTTTTAATTGGGATTCTTATGGACCTCATCAAAGAGTGAGAATCCGATGGACCCCAATTCAAAACCCATTTGAGAAATGCCGGAATATTAACATAGGATGCATTCATTAGAGGGAGGTCGCAACATTTAATTGATTGACTGCAATTTTATTGGCCTTCTCTTAAGCCATCGGTCGCTAATGACCACTTCATCACAAAACTCATGCCAAGCTTATGTTCATGTTATACCAGTATTACCCTAATTAAAACAAATACAAAGCAAATATATTAGCTAGGGTTAAACAAGTAACTAGAATCTATTTAATAAAATAAATAATAAAAGATCTCTGCAAATTTTGGTCATCACTCTTTCTCTATATCTTTTTCTTCTCATGATCAATAACTGTGAAAGCTTTCTAGTCACTATTGCTATAGGCAAAAACATGTGTTTGCTTTAACAAGCAACCTCTCCCCTTTAATAAATTGCTTTGCCAAAGTAAACAAAAAGCCTCCACTACAAATATATACAGAAAGTTGGGTTTCCAAAAACGTGCAAGTGATCATCAGAATATTCAAAATAAAAGAAAATACGTTGATAAATTGTTTGAGGTATATATTTACCATATTAATTTTACTTATGGAATACATCTGATGATAGTTAATGATAGTGAGAGAAGAGGGCACTGTTGATCAACCGAAGAATGTAACAAGAGGTATATTGTACTAAAAACTGAAGCTTCTCTCGTTGATCAATCCCTATAACTTTTATCATCTCAGCTAATTCAAATACTGGCACTTATCGTTCAAGCTAGCTATGCGTGTTTTTCCTTGTCGTAGAGAGCATCTTAGTCGTGCTTCATATTTTAAGTGAAATTTAACTAAAAAGACTAGAAGCATAATGACTAGGAACCATTAGAACTTGGAGTACAATTCAAGAGACCACATTTCAAAATACTATTACTCCACAAGTACAAATTCATCAAAATTAGAATACAATTCGTCAATCACAAATGACCGTAAGTCCTAAACCCAAAATCCTAATCACAAGGACTGAACTTTACAAGTCGAAGAACTAAAGGCACCACGAGGTAAGGATCGCATCACCCTATGATGATTTAGCAATCGTCAGCAACGAAGCCCTTCTATGAGTCACTTCCAATAAACGTCAAGTGTCATTCTCATAGTCCTTTATCAAACACACAAACCACAAAAAAAACATCACCTCTAATATGAACAATAGATGCCAAACTTAGGGCTGAGATTTTTGTACCGAAATACTGATACCGAACCGAAAAAATCCAAACCGAATCTCGAAAATCCCCAAACCGAACCGAAAAAATCTCGAAAGTTCGGTACGGGAATCGGGAAGGTCTTCCCATTTATTCGGTATACCGAACCGAACCGAAATAATATATGTATATATATATATATTTTAATTAGATATATTAATATATATATCCTATTAATATTAGCCGTAGGATTGGTTGAGATTTAATCTCAAGCGTTGGTTTGAATCCAACCATAAGTTTTCAAACTTCCAATTCTTTCTCTCTCTCGACTTCTCAGTTCTCTGTCTCTCATCTTTTCTGATCTCTCATCTCTCTGCTTTCCTTCCTTTCTTCGTTGTCCAGCCACCACACACCACCACCACCACCACCACCCCATCCCATCTGTTCCCTTCCTTCCACCACCCCTACACTCCATCGCACAACCATTGACACCATCAATCTGAAGCCATTGACGCCATCGAAGCATTGCCATCAATCAGAAGCCATCGCCGTCAATTCGAAGTCATCGCCGTCGATTCGAAGCCATCGCCATCGATATAAAGTCATTGCCATCGATTCAGAACCATAAATCTACACCATAGCATCCATAAATCTCCACCGTCACCTTTGATTACCAAACCAACCCGAAATACCAAAATTATTTCGATTTTACAGAATTTTGGGAAATTGAAAATTACGATTCCGTTTCGGTATAGATTTTCAAATCCCAAACTTGTTATGTTCGGTTTTCAGTTTAGGGTTTTCGGTTCGGTTACCGAACCGAAACCAACTCTAGCAAAAGTCATGACCATGACCACAACCATGAAAACTCTCCGCGACATAGCGAGAGTGTGACCACAATTGGAAACAAGGGGAATAAACTAAGAAGAATTGTGGCCGACCACAAAATCAAAGGCAAGGGGTTGGCGGCTAGAGTTTTTCTTCAAAGGGGGTACGGTTTTTAATTGAAGGTATTTTAGTAAACTTAGAAAAATGATTTCAATTCTCTTTTCTTATAAGTAAACACGCACTTAGATTACAAGTATCATATGAATGACATATATGTGTACATGTCATTTTGTCTTTTAGTATGATAATGATTCCCTTTAGAAATGGACAATCAAATCTAGTGTTGATTTAAGAAACAAAAAACTAGATTTTAATGGAAAATTTTTGGGTGGTACGTACCATTTAATGGTACGACCATTGAATGGTCTCAGATTAATTTGCGGTAGGTCCTAAATAAATTTTAAACCATTCAACATAAATGCATGGTACATACCGTTGAAATTTGACCCGATTTTAATCTAAGATTAAATTTTGAAAAATGCCTCATCTAAGATTATAAAATGATTTTAATCATTTGACTTAGCATTTCATTTGTTTTTATCTTCCTATATTGAAACTATCTGTTATAAATTATTTTCAAACTGCTTTAATGAGGATTTATCATATATATTTATGGCTAATTTGTCCATACAATTAATCGCTTAGAACGTTGGCTACTTTTCACTGCTCATGGATTACCATAGTAATCATATTTTATAGCTTATTGAATTGTGCACTTAATAATATTACATATGAGATAAATGAACCTAAACTAACATATATAATTGATAAATGAACCTAAATTAACGTACCTATATGATATAAATTGATAAATGAACCTAAACTAACGTACGTATTGATAAAGCTATAGTCCATAGGTACCGTTAGTGATTTTGAAAGATGATATAATATGGAACCCAACGTGATCCTAGCTTGTGAATTTTAAAGAATTATCATTTCTTTTAGATACAACTGAATGCCTTATTGGACATGTGTCATTAAGAGCAGCTCCAGTCCAGAAAATTGATGGGGGGCTGTGGAGCAGTTGCTGGGGGGGTGTGGGGGGAGTGGGCTGGAGAAGGAAGTCCATCAGGGTGGGTGTGGAGCTCGGGCTCCAGCCCAGTGGAAAGTTGACAGCCCAAGCCACCGAGGTGGCTGACGTCAGCCTGGCGTTAGCCACGCGGATTAAAAAATTTTGCGTGAGGCGCATCTCCGACAGCCCCTGCAGTCGTGGGGCCCGCTGTCGGCCACTCACAATCCTACCGTTGGGGGAAGCCACGTGGCTTCCCCTGGACTGTGAGATCTCAACGGCTCTTTAATGTGAACCGTTGGATCTTCAACGGTAATAAAAAAAAAGGATTTAATCTCAACCGTTGGATCTCAGATCAACGGTTGACATTAATTTCTTTAAAAATTAAAAAAAAAGTTTTAAAATTCAGAAAAGTTACCGTTGTGACACGTGGCACAATCTGGAGCGTTGAAATACAATTTTGTTAAATCCAACGGCAGAGATTAATTAAGGGAATAAAAAATAAAAAAAATTGTAAAAAATCTGTAAAAATCAGGAATTTTTTAAAAAAAAATTTGTAAACTTTTTTTTTTACTTTTCTATAAATACCTTGGCAATTTCATCTACCTTACACCACAATTCCATATTTTCTCCACATCTTTCAAGCTTTCTCATATCTTTCTCTCAAAGTTTCAATCCATTTTTTTTCAAAAAAAATGACAACCGGTGGAAATCTTTACTCGAAATGTGTAATCGGGTTGTGACACGTGGCACGCCGTCATTCGTTAAAAAGCCGGTGGAAATCTTTACTCGAAATGTGTAATCGGGTTGTGACACGTGGCACATTGAGAACGATTAAAAATTTTATCCGATATAACAAATAAAATTATTTTGAATTATTTTATAAATAAATAAAAAATACAAATATTTTATTGTTATTGATTTTTTCGGATAATGACACGTGGCGCAACGAGAACGATTAAAAATCTAATCCGAAATTACAAATAAAAATTATTATGTATTATTTAATGAGTATAAATAATACTAATATTTAATTGCCAATTGCCAGGGCAATTTAATTGTAGGGGTGGAGATGAAAAAAGCAATTGCCAGGGGAATACACTGTTCATTAGGGCAGTTACTGTTCATTGGGGTGGATTGAATAGTGATTGCCTGGGGGAAAGTGGACAGGGGTGGAGTTGCTCTAATGTCAAAGGTATGAATTTCTTATTCCTTGTAAATAGTAACAATATACATGGAAACTTTATAAGTGATTTGGCAAAGTGTATTAGAAAAATGATGTATTTTAGATTTGAAAAAACCTTTCATGTTTTATTGTAAAAGTCATCTTATTTAAGCATTTAAACCCTTATGGATGGTCCTTAAGAGATCAATCACGTCTTTCTCGCAATGCCTTCTTAAAGATTGCGAATTGAATCCTTTGTGATGATGTTGTGAGAGTCTTGTGACCGACTAGTTAGTGTGTTTTCACATATTACAAGAGTTAAACTGTAATTAGTCAAAACAATTGCGCTAATGGGTGGGAAAATCTTCTCTCCGATAAAGAACTTTACCACGCAGCTTTAGTATTCTAATGTTTTCTTATTTCATGGTGATTTAAACATGCATGTGGTTCAATGGATGTATTCAAACTACATATTATGGCCAACGAGCTTATAGGTAATCATTAAAAAATGGACCAAAATATAAAAGAAAAAGATAAGTACCTAGACTGACTACAATAAGAGAAAGGACAGACTATATTAACTCCTCCTTAAAACGCATAAAGAACACAAACTCAAAACATAATTATTTAACATACCATACATAATACTAGTCAAGCCACTAATACTACATACTAATGATATTCTTCTCCCACTTATATATGTGTGGGAGACTTCATGTTTGATTAGCGAGTTCAAATCCCCCATTCCGAAATATCTTTGTAAATAAAACAATATTGATGACAATTTAATTAAAAAGACGATTAGATACTTTATAAAAAGTGAAAACACAGACAATATCTTGTTGAACAAAACAGACATCATGAAGCCTAATTAAACACAAGAATTTGAAAAAAGTTGGAGTTCTACCATAAAATCAATTGACAATATAGGGAGTAACTTGACTATTTATAAGCACATGCAAGGTCACTCCTTTCTTGATGTGGGATTGATACTCTTAACACGCCCCCTCACGTGTGGCGAATTTTTAAGCCTAGCACGTGGACAACACAAATTGGGTGACGTGAAGCACGTGTGGTCGTTGGGCTTCACACGTTAGACAACCTGTTTTGATACTATGAAGAAAGTTGAGGTTCTATCATAAAATCAATTGGCAATACGGAGAGTAGCCCAACTATTTATAAGTACATACAATGTTGTTTTCCCACTATGAAACTGATACTCTCAACTCTCACTTAAAACAACCCAACAAGGCAACAACTAATTATCTTTTAAGAATAGGATCGTCACTTTCTTTCAAACGCCTATTCATTAATGTCACTCTACATTATTCCAAATATTTAAAATTAAAATATGACAATGACTCAATATGAATTTGAGGTTTCTTGTGGTTGCATACATGTTTTGTTTTCAACTATCTAACTGTATTTTGCAAATTAATCCTTGTCTTGGACGTCAATACATAGATAGAAAGGACCAATAGAAACTCACTTGTTTGCTAATCTGATTACTGCAATTGTTGTCCCTTTTAAGTTATAACTAAAATAATTAATGATATGAAATCGTTTTTCATTCCTGCTTTACTCTTGTGATATTGTGAAAAGATATGCAGCCAAATGGAGTGCTCGCTGTACGTACAGTCTTGCTTGACGTGCATTGTTAATTTATAATTGATAATGATCATCATTTGGTTAGAGTTGTCATCTTTAACCTAGGCTTATATTTGAAGTTTCTTAACAATCATATACTTGGTCTTTTATAGAAAGCGACAGATATATATTAATTGTTAAGAAACTTCAAATATAAGCCTAGGTTAAAGGTTCAGTTTCACAATTTGAATTAGCTCATACTTAGACGTACACTTAATTAATCTTTGAGACAATTATACTACGCACTGAGAAGATCAAATAGGTAGCATTCAATATAAGAAAATATGGAATATAGGCAAAAAAAGCTGATGGGCGACAAAAGTTGTTGAATGTTCAAGCTATTCTCTCTTTTTGATGCCAACGCCGTGTAACTGTGTGAGACAAACGACGTTGAAGGTGAAAGACTCATACGTGTCAAACAACAAAGTGTTTGAGATAGACCATTGAAGGCTAAAGACCCCCACGTCGGCTTAATGTTCCACATCAAAGAAATTAACCAGCAACGTCGACTAGCACAATCTCAAAACAAAGTGTGGCTTTGATCTTTTAATCTTAGGTACATGATTAGACCTAATATAAACAAAGTCATATCACGCGCACACACATATATAATTGTTTTTCTTAATTAGCCAAGTAATATCCTACTCCTAGTTTATGGCCAACGCCGTCTCTAATCAGTTTATCTCAAATTCATGGTTAATTCTCTTATACGTCACTTATCTAAAATGAAAGTTGTTTTCTTTTTTCTTGTACCAATGATTAATTATTAGCATAATCAATCAATGTCCAATAACACGACCAATATGTCACTTCATCGATTTAAAATTCATCACTGTGGCTTCTAATTCAATTCCTTCCTCAGCGTAAAAATATGTATTAGTTAGCAACTTAGCATAGTTTGTGTCCCTACATTGTGGGATAAACAGTTTCTTGTAGAACAAGAAAGACAAAGGCTAGGTATATTAAAATGTCTAAATTTCACGTTGAAGAAAACCGTGTTGAAGTGAACTAGTGGATAATCAAGCATACACTTTAAACTAACCAAATATTCTAGTGAAGATTAGAAACATCTCTGTCCTGACTGACCAATTCGACAAAATGTGACGACCAATGTTGCCCTACTTCTGCAAGTTTGCAAATGTTTGCTCTACGTGTCTCTCTGTTGTTCTAGAATATGAGCAGTTGTAATTACGGAATAATTAACTACAGACACTTTAATAATTCTACCAACTTAATTATCTGCACAAGCAAAACTAACTGGTCAGTAATAGTCTGAAAGGAAGAAAGTTAAAGCGTTTAGAGTTGAAAGTAATTGCGATTCACCCTTAGTTAAGCTTTGCTCAGTAATGTGGGGGTTTGCGGTAATTAGGGGATGGAAGAAAGTTCATAATGAAGATAATTGGTAATTTTTAGATTGTTAGGTAAAACTTGTTTAATATTTGTAATATGATTATATGAGGTTCTGATTTGATTGGAAATTTGGAAGGAAGGCAATGACTATAGTGAACTTACGATATTTTCACTTTCTGTCTAAGATCACACATGAATGAAATCAGGGCGAATCTTATTAAGGGCCAGAGGGCCCCCCGCCCCCCAAAGTTTTTGGCCAAAAAAAAGTGGTTTGAGCAAAAATTAGGCCCTGCTTAAATCGTAATTGTCTTCCTTCACTCGCTCTTTATCCAAAACTATCAGGAGGTGGATATAACACAAAAATGTTTAGTTGTAGAGTTGATTCTGGCATCTCACTATGAAGAAACCCCTCCTCCCATACGTCTAATAAATTTGACCTTGCAATCCCACACATATATAATTTATCTATTTGTTCACTATAACAATATTGACCCTAAAAACACAATTAAAATGACAAAAAGTGTTGAGATGTACGTTAAGCACACATTGAGTATGGGTTGGTCAAGTGCTCAACAAAATTGAAAAAAACAATTGCCATGTGCGAGCTCTTTTTGAAATTCCACGAGGATATGCATCCGTCATTGCTTAGTTGTGCCCCCATAAACGTTATTTCTAGCTTCACCCTTGGATGAAATCGAGGGATTAGTGAGACTTGATGTACAAGGCTTAGTCTTATAAATTATCCCATGCCTCGTGATCAAGGCACGCAAGTCATATGCTCATGATCGAAGGCAAAACATGTTGATGCCACATGACAAGACCTATCACGCACTATCATGCCATGCAATGAAATGATGATTATGCGAATGAAATAAGAAACATGAGGCTTAGAACCCAAGGCACATGCTTACAAAGGCCAATTAAATCACAAACAGAAGAGGAAAAGGGATTTGACATTATGCTATATTTTATTGTAATCTTGTTAAACTAGACTGATTTAAACATCAGTGTGTTTTCCTGAACAAATAGCTACCAAGAAGCAACGCACAAACTAACTATTGACGTAAACTGGAGAGGTTTGCAACACTATATCATCCCAAGTACTTGGGCTCATCACTCACTTTCACTAGGCTCGTTTGCCGCAAGTTAGTTTTTGGGCCTTTCTTTTTGTTGGATAGTATTTGGTTCTTGGGCTTCCCTTTCACAAAAGCTAAATATTTGTATTGTACAAAAAGAATACTTTATGTGGATAATTGCAAAATGTGGATAATTCGATATGACATTCAACTTTAACTTGTACAATTATCTATATTTTGGGGTCCAACTTCCATACTACGTAGTATCAAATACTACAAGCATTGGATGGTTTGAATTCACGGGGACTCAGGGGACCCATATCATCCAAAACAATACACGTCATCCAATGCTCGTAGTATTCCATACTACGTAGTATGAAAGAATTTTCGCATATTTTGCACAAAGTTTAGAATTTTTTTTAGTACTACTTAGCATTGAATGATACAAAAAATGAATGACTAAAATTAAAAATGAATGACTAATAGCAAAAACGCTTGAAGCCACACCCCAAATTTTATATATTAGTATAATTCTCCATTTAATCCATAAACTCAAAATTTGTATTGCACAAAAAAATAACCCTATAACTCTTTTCGTTTTCAAAAAAAGAAAGAAAAGCGAGGCCACCTGAGTGAAATGCTCTGTAGCGAGTCACTGTCGAGGCAAATTTTCGCCGATTGATGATTTGACAATCCTGCACCTACAAAACAAATAAACACCTTTGATCAAGGCCAAGGCCAAAAGGGGAGGGGGGGGTTTGCCAATGGATCTTCAATGCTTAAGTTAGTTTCTTTGAAAAGAGAGAGTTTAGGACTTGATTGCGTAGCAAAAACTTACCAGAATGTGGTGGAGATTGAGGTATTTATATGGAGTGTAGGATTACGCCATATGTCGGCTTCTAGTTGGCCAGTGAATGTTATCCGTAGGATGGATGGATAAATATTATTTTATTAAATAATATCTTAAAATTATCCTTGAATAATCCTAATTAAATAGGATGAAGATTCATTGAATAAATGAATTGGTCTTCAAATAGGAAATAATTATTGAGGGAATTTAGTAATTAATTCCTCCTTAATTTCTTTGCATTTATCTCCTCTGTTGAGGGTAGTTGAGCTTGGAGAATCGTAGTCAGCAGCCCAAGAAGTTTTCATGAATGAGCAGCACGTGTGTAATTCGTCATTTAACAAGGGTAGCCTCGCCAATAAAGAATATTTGTCCACGTGTCAGCTCCACAATTTTCTGAATTATTTATGGCTTCACAGTCACAGTTCGCCCTACTTCGTTTGAATGAGGGAAATGAACTTGGAAGTTAGATAAAAGTCATAATTTATAAATTGACATGCACAGATTTCCTTATTTGAATTCATAAACAAAGAAATTTAGAATTTCTACGTGAAAAAAAAAAACTTGGAATTTGGCACCTCCAATTCCCAAGTTTAAATTCCATGTAAATAGTTGTCATTTCCAAATTTCCATGAGTGAGAGTTTATAAATAAAAAATACAAAACAACTCAACTATGAGTGTCCACTACCGCCACACAACATTATCACTACCACCACCCTCACCAGAACGTACCATTGTCACCTCTACCATCACTGTCGCCGTCACCATAATTATCATCGGTACCACCACCACTCAACATCATCGTCGCCACCACATACCATTGTGGTCGTTGCCATCACTACCCACCATCAAGGATTTAAGTTTATGTTTTGGTAGATATATCTGTAGTTCGAATTTTGAGAAATGTCAATAAATATATCAATATCGATCAAGATATTGGTTTAAAATATTAAATCATGAAAGCTTGCTAAAATTACATATGAAATTTCTACAATTGTCTCAACTACTCTAGAAACACGTGCATAGTAGTTAAGGCAATTATTTTTAGGGTTTTTATCACAAATGGTCCCAGAAATTGACCTAACTCATCATTTTTGTCGCTCAATTTGAAAATCGATCAATTTTGTCTCTGAAATTGACCTAAGTCATCAATTTAGTCAATGTTGTCCAATTCCGTTAAATTTTCCATTAGATTGTTGGTGTGGCATGATGTGAGGACCACAAAATCACTTGTTAAACAAAGAAAATCAATGTTTACTCATTTTAAAATTTTAAAACTAATGAATTCACGATTTTTTTTATTATGTGGCATCTTATTATTGGTTCTGTGGGCTCTATGTGTACCACGTCAACACTCTAACAGAAAATTTAACGGAATTGGATGGTACAGACTAAATTGATGAGTTAGGTCAATTTCAGGGACGAAATTGATGAATTTTCAAATTGAGGGACCAAAATGACGAGTTAGGTCAATTTCAGGGACCATTTATGATAAAAACCTTGTTTGTATTGCCTTTCAATTTCAAATTATACATGTCTTCATATAGTAACCTTTCTCTCTCTTAATTATCAAATTTAATCTGATAGTTTGTTTCGTCACAATTCATAAGAAGTTGTAGTTCTTGTTTCTTTTTTTTTTTTTTGGTTTTCTGGGTTTATACACTTATTTTCCACTCATCAATCCACACTCAGTTTTCAATTATTTGAAGATGCATTTGATGGTTTTTAACTAGTGTTTTTTGTCACTGCATGGTTAATTTACACAAGCGCTCCTCAACATCACCAAAATAAAGATTTTTAATTCTTTCGGCGGTCCTCCTGCTACAAAGTTCTAGGTTTCTTTTTCAAATACAAAAATAATCAAATCATGCACTTTTCTGATGAGCAATAATAAACCATTAAATCCATGAATGAAGAATGAGCAATGCATACACAAGAATGAACAAGTGGCGTGAGTAGCATACTTTGCGAAAATTTATGTTGTCACCGAATGTAATGATTGAGTTGATCAAACGGTTGTTCTAAAGACACATGATTGTATTTCGACAAACAATAAGGAGAATCAGAGCCATGTTGACTTTCAGAGTTTCTATAGCACTGAAGACGACAATTTGGTGTTATGGCAAGGAAAAGAAAAACAAAACAAAACAAAAACTCGAAACCCAAAAGAAAAAAATTGAAAATGGAGAGGATCGGTATGATACTACCGACTATCTTATGTGAGGATCAGTAGTATGGCCTCGACTCTTTCTGACAGAATCGGTAGTATCATACCGATCGTCCCCTATTCCAATTTTTTTTTGGTTTATCTTTTTTCTATTGATGTTTTGTTTTGTTTTTTTTTTGTTTTTACTTCCTACATTACTTTATTTGAGTTTGATGTTCGTTCTTTTTTTACTACATGGTATGAGATTATTTTTTCAATTAAAAATTACAAACACATGCATGGTAGTTGAGACAATTGTTTATTTTTATTGCCTTTCAATTTTAAACTGCACTATTGAGATATTGACTAACAACTATAAGAAATCTTATGGTCGAACTTGCAATGAAATTTTCATCGAAATATCTCTAAAATCTATCAAATTGGTCAGATATTGGATCGACGTATCAAAATTTTACCGAAATTCTCGATATTGCCGAAATATCTCTGAAGTTTCGAAGATATCCTATATAGATATTGCCTCACCTTTATTGACTATCGGCAATTCCATTTTACTGCATATCGAGAGATATTTCTGTAATATAAGAGATATCTCGATATTTCAGTAATATAAGAGATATTTTAATCTATGTCCACCATCATCGCCACTGCAAGAACCACCACCACCACCACTATTTACACATTTTTTAACTACTATCTCTCATTTATATATTAATGACTCTATATAAACATTAAAATTTGTATTTAAATTCCATTGTTATTTTAGATTATGTAACATCCCGTAAAAAGTTTGTTATAAAATAATTCCCGGGGGATATTTTGGACACGTGCGTGATTATTTTGTACACAGGACCGTGTGATCTTACTGTTCTGGTGGGTGCACAATACCCCCAAAACCCAAAATATCTTTTTCCTTCTTCTTCCCCGTCACTTTCTCCCTTATCCATATTTTCTTTTTTTTCTTCTCTTTTTTTCTCATTTCTCTCTCATTCCCACCGTATGTGCACAGTGCACGTCGACGAAAATCCGTTGAATCGAGGCGAACTAAAATCACCACCATCTTTGTCTTGACGCCCTGGACTCAACGGTGCAAACCGTTTGACGAGAAAAGCTCACAGAAGAACTGGACCTTCCCGACGATTTTCTCGCAATTCTAGACCGAGGTGAGGTTTCTAACTACCACCATTGGGTTCCTCTCGTTGAGTAGATGAATTTTCATATGTAGTTTGCTTGATTTGGTTGAGTTTTGACGTAGATTGACGAAGCTACAGTAGCCGCAGTCTTTCGAGGCAATTACAGACCATTTCCCGAGCTTGTACGGCCAAACCAAAGGTACACCGTCATTCTACTCATCTCTAGCTTCATTTTGACATAAAGAACATGAAATTTGGCCAAGAAATGAAGAAGTTATGGAGATTTGAAAATTCCCAGAAAACCGGCCAACATTCCGGCGACCGGAGCCAGTTGCAGTGGCGACCGGCCGCTGACGTCAGCAGACCGGAGAATATTCCTTTTAACGGAGTTAGGAATATTCTGTTACATCTAACGGAGAGGCTGGAATATTCCGTTAGATCTAACGGTGTCAGCTAACGCCGTTAGTTTGACCGGTGCGTTGACCTAGCGCGTGAGCCGAGGCAAGCCCGTGCGTGAGGGCGCGTGAGGCACTATTTTTCAATTCCGTCGACGCGAGGCAACTCGTGACGACGTGTACTACCTAGGGGCAGTACATATGGTATTTTACGGAGTGTTTCGAACCTCTGTGTTTAGTACACAAGGGATAGGTTTAATTATAACCTTTATGAGTTTAATCATTACTACAATGATATCTCATATAGGTGAGACTTATCCAGAGGACTACCGGGGCTACCCAGGACAGGGGGCTACGACCCGGCTACTTACAGGTGAGTAAGTGGGTCTTTGTTTTGATAAATGTATTATTATGTATGGTTTTTCAATGCTTTCTTTAATTTGTTAGCATGACTCATATCATATGCGAATGTTGGAGGTAGAACATTCGAATTATATTGCCATACATGTTTCTATACTGTTGCTCATCAGTAGATGTATAACACCCCAGGTATCAGTACTTAGTCTTGTGGCCAGGACTAGCCTTGACGTTTGGAGATGTCACTACCAGTACCGCTAAGCAACTTTGGATTCATTGTAGGTACTAGCCTGTTCTAGATTGCACTAGGCAACTCGAACTTATGTGATGCACTTTGTGCACAGCAATTAGTGTTAGATTCACGACATTGTAGTACTCAGCGTATTACTTATATACCTAGCCTGTTCCTCGTAGCTTATTTACTTGGGCTTGTGTGTTTACATATGGATGAGCAGTCAGTCGTGATTTTCGGGGAGTACCCGTGTTTTGAGCATTCAGTTTGATGAACGGGGAGTACTCGTATTACTATTATAGTATTTTGAGGATCATACCGGGGAGTATGACGTATTTTCAAAAACTATACATGTTTTCCAGCGATGGGATAGTTTGCTCTTGAAAACAAAGGTTTTATCAAACTTTGTTTTTTGACCCACTCACCTTTTTATGTTTTGCGCCCCTTCATAACTTAGTCGCGAATTCAATTTCCAGTGAAACGTGGGCTTGCTTCGGTTGTGGTTGGCGGTTATGACAGTTCCTTCAGTTTATGTAGGATTCACTCCTACTTTTAGTTAACTTCTACTTATCCATCCTCACGAGGATGTGAATGTTTATATTCCTTGCATTATTTACTTTGCTCTGACTGTTATGCACCTGTAATAATGGGTTTTACCCATCACCGCACTCTGACTTCCGCTTCCAACTCTAAATCTTTTCACTTTTTCTCATACACATGCATAATTGGCTTTCGTCACTTAACACGTGTCGGCCTGCACTTTCCGACATCTGACGTGTTAGGATCGGGATTTGTCAGATTAGCCAAACAAAAACATTCATAAATTCAAAATAAATTCTGTCATTTTAAAATTCTTTATAAATCTTAAATTTTATCATCCAAACATAACATTATAAAAATCAAATCTAATAGCGAAAACGCTGGTGGCATTGAAGCCACTCCACAAATTCAGAATTTGTAGTGCACAAAAAAATAACCCCCATAAACCAAATTCTTTTCATTTTCAAAAAAAACAAGAAAAAAAAAAAGAAGCGGGGCCTCCGGAGTGAAATGCTCCGCTCTTAAACCCCAAAAATCTCCCGATCCTAAAACCCATAAATCGCAGAAATGAGAGGAGGAACCGCCATTGGAATAGGCCGGAAGCTCACCCACCCATCCAACCTCTCCATCTCCAAAGTAACCCTAATCCCCTTCTCCACTTCTTCCAACAGCGGCGGCGGCCGAGGTCGTGGTCGCGGCGGCCCATCTTCCCCCCGTCAGTTCGACTTCGTTGCCCCAAATCGCGTCCCGGGTCAGCCCGATTCTAACGAGCCCAAATCTGACCCTCCCGCGTCCGTGCCCGGAATCGGCCATGGGCGCGGCATACCCTTGGCTTCGTCCCAACCACCGTCGCCCTTCTCTTCCTTCGCCTCTTCCATCAAACCCAATTCAGCAGCTGGTCGTGGCCAGCCGGGTCAAGTGCAACCGGGCCCACAAGCACGTGATCCGGTGCCATCTGATGCCGGTCCCAGCAAACCCGCTACACCCATTTTCTTCAGAAGGGCAGATGGGTCGGACCTGCCATTGCCCGGTGGCGGGCGGGGGAAACCAATGAGTCAACCGAGCCCGGAGCTCCTAATTAAGGAGGTGAACCGGCATTTTGTGGCCCCAAAGGCCCAAATTGAGAAAGAGAACCGGCACATTCAGGCCAGACCCGACCAAGATCCGGCCCAGAATAGAGCCGCGCCAAGAGGTCCGAAATTGACCCGGGAAGAGGCGGTGGCTAAAGCACTTGGGATACTGCAAAAGGATGATGTTGAGGGTGGCGGCGGCGGTGGTGGAAGAGGCAGAGGCAGAGGGGTGAGAGCAAGAAGAGGAGGCCGAGGCAGGGGAAGAGGAGATTTTAGACGGAGTGACAGAGGCAAGGACTTGGATGAAGGAAAAGGTTCAGGGCTTTATCTTGGGGACAATGCTGATGGTGAGAAGCTGGCTAAGAAGCTTGGCCCTGAGATTATGAACAAATTGGTTGAAGGGTTTGAGGAGATGAGTAGTGAAGTGCTCCCTTCGCCGGTGGACGAGGCGTTTGTGGATGCAATGCATACCAATTATATGGTGAGGAGTTCTTCCATGTTATGTATTTTTTTGCTTGCTAAGGAAGTTCAGAAAACGAGTAGCATGGTTCAGAATGTGAATATTATGTTGTCTGTTTATTCGAGAATGTTGTGGTTAACTGGGCCTGGTAGTTTTGGATAACTTTTGAGTTTCAACTATTTTATTTTTCCGACTGGTTGTGGATAATCATTATTGTTTTTCTGGATTGCAGATAGAGTGTGAGCCAGAGTTTTTGATGGGAGACTTTAGTCAAAACCCAGATATTGATGAGAAGCCGCCTCTCTCTCTTCGGGATGCGCTTGAGAAGATGAAGCCTTTCTTGATGGCATATGAGGGTATTCAAAGTCATGAGGAGTGGGAGGTATATTTTGTTGGTCTTTCGTTATCTTGTCTGCTGATTTTGCTATTCTGCAATCAAATCCTGCATCTTTATCTACAAGTCACGCTACACACCTGTAATAGGAGCTTGGGTTTTGTTTGCCCTTGTTTTTGTTGCTAAGCCATTGTAGTTTGGTAGTAGTTAAATTTGGTCTTTGGAATTTAGGTTTGTTTGAAACAAGAAACCTTTTAAAGGTTGTATCATCTTTTCTTTGTGAGTGAACATGTGCCATCTAGTTATTTTGTTTTGTGTCTTTTCCTTTTCTCTCTATATTTACCCGGTAGGAATCAGATAAATTGAACATATTCTTGGGCCTTTATGCTTTGTCTTGGAATTCATCACTTAATCTGTCACGGAATAGTTAGTGAAGGTGAGTTCTAGTTGACAGAGTGAGAGTGACAATGATACAAAATGTGTGTGTGTCAGGGGGTGGGGGTGGTATTGATTCTTGTATCCACCTGATCTGCTTGTTCTCTAAGTTGACATTTTTTTTCTCTTTGCCGTTTGGATTTTAATTACCTAAAAATAAAGAGAAAAGTTGTTACTTCCTATATGTACTCAGCTCAGCTCTCTGGTTATAGTTTTGGACATTTCATATATGTCTTTGGTTAACACTTTTGTTGACGTTTGCTTATGATTTATTTTTTTGTTGTTAGAAGCAGACAACTGTTATTAGTGATGGATTTTTCAATTTTAAAACTTTATAATTCTGCCACTGGTTATATTTGTTTTCGTGGCAATTTGTATTGTGATTTTGAAACATCTAGCATACTCGTGAATAATAAAACTACAGTTTTGTAAGTGGGTGGCTCATTTGTGTCTGTTATTCTATGGCCTCTTTGATATCATCAGGAAGCGGTGAAAGAGGTGATGGAAAGAGTTCCATTGTTGAAGGAAATTGTTGATCACTACAGTGGACCAGATAGGGTAACTGCAAAGAAACAACAAGAAGAGTTAGAAAGAGTTGCTAAAACTTTGCCTGCAAAGGTACCTGAGTCTGTAAAGCGATTCGCTGATCGTGCAGTGCTCTCTCTCCAGGTATGTATTTGTCTTTGTCATGTTATCTCTATCTTATCCATGCATGAAAAACAGCATAGTAATGTTTTTTCGCTTGTTGCTTATGTTGGCTCTTTTGTCACACCATCTTGTGTCACATTTTGGAGGTCCTGTTTATTCTGTTTAGGAATTGTTTCACCTCATTGTGTGAGGACTGTCTGTAAAGAAGAGTTTGGTGACATGGATTTGACTGTATACAAAGATACATTGTAAAGGCTCTGTGTTGGGATATTGTATATGCACATGTTTTGAGGCAACATATTTAGAAGCATTGGTTTTGTAAAGTGATAAACTGTTTGATATTACTGGAAAACACTCTTTTTCAAGAGCATTGCACCAGCATCTCAGTACATTTTAATGCTCATTTGCTTCCCTTCAGTCGAGGTGCGGAGTAAGAATTAATCATCCCTACGACATAAAATTAAAATGCGATGCCAATTGTGCATGCTTTTGTTTAGTAAAAGTTCTTTTGCGATTCCTTTTAACATTTATGAAATGAGTATGTTGCAACTTCGGGTTTGCTTTTTATTTTCATATATTTTTATTGTGTTTGTATTAAAATGTACGTCAAAGAAACACTACAGAAGCATTTATTCATCACACTCTTTTGATTTTGCAGAGCAACCCTGGCTGGGGATTTGACAGGAAATGCCAGTTCATGGATAAACTAGTGGATAAGGTTTCCAAGCACTACAAGTAACCTCAGAACTTTTATTGTTTAACGGTTAATGCTCAAAATGCCCACCACCTAAGCTCATACGGAAAAAGAAGTCGTAGATTATGCTTTTATTTTTTCTTCAGTTCAATTTTTTTTTCCTCAGAATTTTGTGCTTGTAGTTCTTGTACTGAGCTTGTTTCGTTATCGTTAGCAAAAGAAAATGTTAAGTTGTCTTCAATTGTCATCTGCGACAGTCGCAGAAGAGTTGCACCATTTGTTTTGTAATAAGTTGCTCTCTGTGCATCATTGGACTTTTGCTGAAGCACTTAAGTCTTTGTAGGGAGAGCATGTCTTTCCCTTTGATTGAATGCCAATCGTATGTTTCCTCAGTGAGCTGATTATCTGGTTTTTTGTTCATCGGAAAGGTTGTTCCTTTTACGCACTTTATACATATCGTTTATCATGTTCATACATGTTGGTGCGGATTTGTTGCATTAATTTGCATCAGTGATTTGCAGTACAATCCAAGCCGAACAAGACTAGGTTTGAATTTAGTGCAGATTACAACATACGCAATTAATGGCTTGTTTGATAATCATTTCGTTTTTAGTTCTTGGTTTTCAACTTTTTCTGATACAGATGAAGGGAATGTAATTGGAGGAGGAATGAGGATCGAAGAAGGGTGAGATGAAGGTTGGAGGGAAGTGGAGGGAGTAATGAAGGAGAATGGTAGAAACAAAATACTACGAAAAATTTTGTTCAGTATTTAGTCTTCATTTTTAGTGTATTCTTCCATCCTTCCTCGGCCTTCGCTCATCCCTCTTTTCTCCCTTGTGTTTCCCATTTGTTCCAAACAAAAGAGAAACTAAAAACGATATCAAATGGACCCTAAAGTTTTGGATATGGATGGGTTGGTTTTTTTTAAAATCCGTTGAGCCTAATTTATTGGGTTGCAGTCAGTTAAGGCCAGAACACACTATCCCCAACCCAACCACCCAAAAAGCACAATGCCCATTGTTCTTTCTGTTGCTGTTTCACGTCACACTTTTTCTATCAATCGGAAAAGACTTTTTCAAAACATTGGGAAGAAAAATACCATTAGAGCATTTTCAGCCGTGCCTCAAAGGCAAAGGCAAAGGCAAGGGTAGCTAATATGCCCTTCAGCCCAAAAAAATGGTTCCAGTGGTCTAATTGGAGGAGGGCAAGTGCTGGGTCAAGCCACACTCTACCAGAAGGCCGAGCAAAATTTGCCTAAGCTGATGCCTTCAGGCTTGGCTGATGTCAGCCATGTTGGATATTTTTTTTTGCAATTGGCGCGTGCATCTCACGCGCTGAAGAAGAGTGCGGAGTCAACAGCGCTGACTGCGTGGGGCTCACTGCATCAGCAAGCAATGCAGAGCCCAACGGCTCTTTGACGTGGCAAATTCAGGATCGTTGGATTTCCAACGGTCAAATAATCTGGACCGTTTGATTTTTCAACGGTAAAATTTTTTTTTAAATGTTACCGTGGTGCCACGTTGCACAACCTGGTGTATCGGATTCAACAATGAAAAACCAACGATCAGGATTCAACAATAATGGCAAGTGGCACTACGTAAATGGTCGAGAATCTTACCAAAAATCTCATATCAGATTTTTAATGGATAATGACACGTGTCGTGACGAGAGTTGTTGAAAATCTCATCTGAAATTTAAGTAGGTAATGACAAGTGGCACTACGTGAATGGTTGAGAATCTTATAAAAATCTAAGCAGATGTTATTAATGGATAATGGCACGCATAGTGACGAGAGTTGTTGAAAATCTCATCCGAAATCTAAAGGGATAATGACACGTGAAGGATGAGGACAATAAAGCATAAAAAATATATATATAATAATATATTTTCCCTTGCCCTTGCTTAACGAGTGGAGTTATATAAAAGCAAGTACTGTTTTGGAGTTACAATCCCTTGCCCTTGCCCTCCTTAACGGGTAGAAATGATCTTAGACAGAGAGCTATTTGGTAGCCCATAACATACTCCTAATCGTACTCATTCTCCATCAATGTGGGAATGTTATTGGAAACTTTCATAACAACTACAAGTAACAACCACACAATCTTGTTTTTTTTATTTATAATACAAACGATATTACTACTTTAATTTACAAGATGATAAATTTGAACATAAAACATAATAGGTTAAAGAAAAATATCCTAACCACCACTTACAACCACACATTGTTTTAACCCCAACATTTTGTAACCTTGTTTTAACAATCCATATATGTAGTTGATGAGAAGTGCAAAAGATTCGTTGCATGTGGTCAGCATTTTATCTTTATTTTTATGGTAATTATAGATACCGTTTTGCGTCATTCACTTCCGAAGTTGACATACACTAGACTAGAATCAATCAAAGTCCTTGAATCTTATAAAAAATTGATGGATGTGTCATCTACTGTGTTGCTACCACCTTGGTTCTTTGTCTTTTCTCTTGTGATTATTTGTTTTTTTTCTCATACATTTTTGAAGCACCACCATGTATATACTACATGCCTTAGAATCCTATACCAATATTAATGTATGACATCTCAAATTTTGATTGGTTGTTAAAAAAAGAAAATCCATTAATTTACCTAATTAATCTGAGAGATTGAGTTAAATTCGTAGGTCAATTAAGTTGGATAAGTGCCCCTAAACTAAATAGAATTTGATACACAGATGAATTGTCTACTTTGATATCATGTTAAAAGTTAGAACATTCAACATAAAAACTATTCATGTCTGTAATAATTTATCCGTATTAGTTTTGTTTAATCCAACCAAACTATGCGAGAGATTGTGGTTAAAAAAACACAAATTTCAAATCCAATATTTTAAAGCTTTACAAAACAAAATACTTGAAACCCTGGAAACTCTTCATTGCCAGTCAATTTTGTTTGGATCCTATCCTCCAGCTTTATCATCCGTGTCAGGCACTACCATGCATCCTTTTGTAGTTTGCACATATTGAAAAATAAGATCACACATCGGTCATATATATGACAAAATAATATATAATTAATATATGATAGTTTTCACTTTTAATATCACTAATGTAGTTTTCACTTTTAATATCACTAATGTCTTTTATGATAAAATCTAATACCTAATATTAAGTGATTTAGTTGGAACAATATCAATAATATTGGTGGATCATACTCATCCTACAATGTTTATCAGTACATTGTATATCGTTATCATGTTGGGAATGTGTATGACCTCTCAAAGCCTGGCTTTGATATATGCTAGTCCAATCAACATCTGCATGCACTGCACAAAGCCTGCTATGCATCATCGACATAAAACGATTTTATCTGAAACAAACTTCTGCCTTTCATGCTGAACAAATAATGGTAGTGTTGTATATATAGTGTTAGTTGTTTCTCAGTTCGAAGTAATTCTTGCAACTATATTTTTCTCCTATGCCTTTAATTTTGTTTAGAATAAAATAATTGTAAACTTCTTCATCCTGTTCCCAGAAAAAATATTCCTGATCTGCCATTGCATGCACTGAACATATGGTCTTTCTAGCAATGTTAGAGATTAATTCTTCCATTAATTCTTGCTGTATCACAAAGTCATAGTTGGTGGTGCAGTATTATCTTTTTCTTTTTTTGGTTGGTGAATACTAAGGGTAATGCTATAGAGATTAATTTTTTAGACTATATTTTGTAGACCACATGATATGAAGGTTGATGATTGAATTTCTTCATTAAATTATTAAAAATAGAATCCAACACAAAATATAGTCTAAAAATTAGTCTACCTAGTATTTTTCATATCAGAATTTACTTGCTAAAATCGAAGGGACAGATTTCCTGGATATATATGTATATCCAAATTGCTAATTAATAAACAAAACTTGCGATACGAGCATCTTATATTATCCTTCTTCTTTCTTTTTTTCATAAAAAAGGTTTTATTTTAATTTTTGACAAGAGTGATGATTATAAAATAGTACAGTTTGCTATTTTCGACGAGGGAAATATTGCCATGTGCGTACGTACGAAGCTTATATTATCCTTCCAAGAAACCAACAAAATTGGCCACATTATTCTATGGTGTCACTGTTGTTTATACTCCAATATTGTTAGACCGTCTTAAATGCAGGACAAAAAGAATTTGGTAACAAATGATGATCAGACAACACTACCAGAACTTTTATATAAATGTCAGTTTTTCTGAATAGGGAGCACGTGGAAGCATATGAACGTAGCTTAATTATTGCATTTTGATTTGTAAATAAAATGAGGATTGAACAAACTTGATTCTACAGTTTTAATTTTTCCTATCAGTTGCTTGAAAATTTGAAATTAAATGCACATACATTTTTGAAAAAAGAGAATTTTGATACCCCTTTTGCTATAAAGAAGAGCTTGTATGTTTGAATGAAGTAATTGCAATTTAACTAGATGATACAAGTCGCTATTTAAGATTTCAATAACTGTACAAATTCGATTGTATGGGTACCATGAATGTAAAAATTATAAAATAATAGGAAAATTGTTGATTTGACTAGAGTACATCCGTATGATAACCATTTGCTTTACCTTTTTTTGTTAATTTTGTGTGCTTACAAGATAACATTTAATTTGTTGTTTATATTTTGTGTACATTTCTTCTGCATTTATCCCACTTACTCTTCGTTCTTAATTTTCTCTAAATACCTTATTCATATCTCAAGCACAAAAAATAAAAATTATAAATTATAAATCAAGTGATTATTAAACGGGCTCAAGTAATTATTAAGAAAGTGGATTTAAAATAATCATTGAATTTTGAATAACAAAATAGAAATATTCAAGGCTCTAATATCACAATTAGTTAAATTTGCATGAGAATATATTATTCTTAAAAATACATATTTAAAACCTAATCAGATAATTTACAAAGACAATTCAAACCAAAATCTCTACCTCTACATCCATCATTCAGAAACGCAAACCTTAGATATTTTAAGAGGCAAGCCTGACAAGACAATTAACTAATTAGAAGTTGGCAATCAATCTAGACATGATCACCAACCTCATTACAAGCAGCTGTCTCTTTGTACTCTTCTTCATCCATCGTATCACAAATTCCTCTCCCTCTCGTCTCTGGCAAACAAACCACAAACCACCCACAAACCCCAACGACAACCCCAAACACTCCATACGATAAAAACCCACCGCTGTCTCTCCCGGCGGCCGCCACCATCGGACTAAACACGCCTCCTAACACCACCGCCTGCCTCACAATCGAAAGAGCCGAGTTCCTCACGCAAGTGGGAAACAGCTCAATCGTAAATATAAGCAACAAGTTGAAAGCCAAGCATGCGCTGAAAAAAGACACCAGCTCGAACCCTATTTGCAACCGTGTCCATATCGGATGAGTACCTTTTAACACGGACATGATGCTACAAACCCCACTAAGAGTAGTGAAAACTAAGACTGAGGTTTTCCTGTTCATTTTGTCAATGAAGAAGAATGTGATTAATGAAGCTGGCAATTCGGACAAGGCGTTGAGTGTGACGCCTAAGTAGAGATTGAATTCCAAGCTTCCCAAAGCTAATGGCATGCCGTAATACACCATTCCGATACCACATCCGATTGCCATAACCGCAGACAATCTCCGAAAAGCCCATTTTCTCTTCACCAAAGTGTCGATTGCAGAGTAGAGATCGACGTTCCACGTTTCTTGCTCGAAGGACAAGCTAGAAATAAAGCTCGAGGTAAGTGGTGTTTTGGTAGTACTACTGACGGGTGCAATGCATTTTAGGGTTTCAATTGCGTCTTCTTTTCGACCTCTCACGAAGAGCCATCTTGGTGACTCACGAACCAAAAAATGAACCGTTATAGAGTACAATAATGTGGGGATTGAGGTCCAAAAATAGAGTGTTCTCCATGAGTGAGCTCTATGAGCGTATGCTATAGTTGGGAGGGAGAGAAACCCTAGAGTGAAGCAGAAGAATCCCATAACACCAACCTGTCCGCGCCACCGCCTTCCAACGAGCTCTGTCGACAAGACAAGGGCGGAAGTACCGATGGTGGCACGGGCGAACCCGGTGATGAATCGGAGGACAGAGTAGATCCATATGTTGGTGGAGAAGGCAGTGAGGAAGCTGGATAAAGACATCACGAGACATGATAGAAAGAGCATGTTTTTGCGACCTAGTGAGGTGTCAGCAAGTGTGGCCAGGGCCAGCCCACCAATTAAACAGCCTATGAAGAAGGCCGAGGCAGGCAGTCCCGTGATGAGCGATGACGAGCACTCGAGGCCCCATTCGGAGATGATGGAAGTGTGTTTGGCCCTGTCCCAGGCCCATGCGTTTTGAGGAAGTTGGCAAATGTTGGAGGCTGAGTTGCATGATGAGTTGGGTTGCTCAGTATGGTGGGTGCAGTGCCATGTTGGCACAGCGTCGGTGAAGACAGCGATGAAAGTTTGTTGGGCATCAAAGAACCATGAGAATGCTACAAGGATGGCTTGGAGAAATTGGGCCCATCCAAAATCTCCGATGCACCGCTCGATCGTGGAGTCTAGGGATGGGAGGTGTTTGTGGAGCACAGGGGTTTCTGGCTCAGCGGAGCTTGGTTCTGATAGAAGAGGGGTTGAATCGGCCATTTGGTTCAGAGCTAAAAGCAGAGGTTTGAGATATGATAGTGAAATATAGTGACGATTTTTATAGGGCTTTTGGCCTACTTTCTCAAAGTTCTTGTGAATAATTTTATATTTCCCCACGTTCTTTTCTCCTCACACATCTTTTTTTGTTCCCATCTTCATTATTTATTTAAATATCGTTAAGACAGTGATTAAGCTACATGATCATTGACAATTTGCAATTAAGAAGTATTATCACAAAAGGTGTGTTCATACAAAGACATATCATATATAGAGTTTTATTAATTCGGTAGACAACTTGATTTTAACTACATTTTAGGTTTGATGTGATTTTTAAAATGGGCCACAAAGTTTTAATTTTCTCACATTACCCCCTAAGGATTAATTTACACATTTTGTCTAATAAATTATTTGAATTTTCATTAAATTGATGACATAATGAGTATGAAATCCGTAACTGAGTTGACATGTAAGCCACATTTGTACCATATAGCCTAAAACATTTATCAATTTAATAGATAATTAGACATTCAAATACACAAAAGGTGTAAATTGATTGGCACATCCCGATCCTGACACGCCAGGTGTCGGGAAGTGCTGGTCGACATGTGTTAAGTGACGAAAGCCAATTATGCATGTATATGAGAAAAAGTGAATAGATTTAGAGTTGGAAGCGGAAGTCAGAGTGCGGTGATGGGTAAAACCCATTATTACAAGTGCATAACAATCAGAGCATAGTAAATAATGCATAGAATATAAACATTCACATCCTCGCGAGGATGGATAAGTAGAAATTAACTAAAAGTAGGAGCGAATCCTACATAATCCGTAGAAAGTGTCAGAACCGCCAACCACAGCCGAAGTAAGTTCTCGTCTCACTGGAAAACGAATCCGCCACTAAGTCTTGGAGGGGCGCAAAACATAAAAATGTGAGTGGGTTAAAAAGCAAAGTTTGATAAAACCTTTGCTTTGAAGAGCATATTATCCCCTCGCTGGAAAACATGTATAGTTTTTGAAAATACGTCATACTCCTTTGTATGATCCTCAAAATACTATAATAGTAATACGAGTATTCCCCGTTCAACAAACTGACTGCTCAAAACACGGGTAAACCACGATAATCAAACTGACTGTACAAACACGGGTACTCCCCGAACATCATACTAACTGCACAAACATGGGTACTCCTCGAAAATCAGACTAACTGCACTGCTCATCCATATATAAACACACATGCCTAAGTAGATAAGCTACGAGGAACATGCTAGGTATATGAGTAATACGCTGAGCACTACAATGACGAGAGTCTAACGCTAATCGCTGTGCACAAAGTGCGTCACACAAGTTTGAGTTGCCTAGTGCAACCTAGAACAGGCTAGTACTTACAATGGATCCAAAGTTGTGTAGTGGTACTGGTAGTGACATCTCCAAACGTTAAGGCTAGTCCTGGCCACAAGACTGAGTATTGATACCCGGGGTGTTATACATCTACTGATGAGCAACAGTATAGAAACATGTTTGACAAATATAATACGAATGTTCTACCTCAAACATTCGCATATGATATAAGTCATGCTAACAAATTAAAGAAAGCATTGAAAAACCATATGTAATAATACATTTATCAAAACAAAGACCCATTCACTCACCTGTAAGTAGCCGGGTAGTAGCCCCCTGTCCTAGGTAGCCCCGGTAGTCTTCTTGATAAGTCTCACCTATATGAGATATCACTATAGTAATGATTAAACTCATAAAGGTTACTAATTAAAATAATTAATTAAACCTATCCCTTGTTTGCTCAACACGCAGGTCTGAAACACTTCAAAAAATACCATACGTACTGCCCCTAGGTAGTACACATCGTCACAAGTCGTCTTGCGTCGACGGAATTCAAAAATATTGCCCCAGGCGCCCTCACGCGGCTCACGCCTTGTCAACGCACTAGTCAACGCTCCGGTCAAAGGATGGCATTAGTTGACGGCGTTAGATCTAACAGAATATTTCAGCATCTCCGTTAAATCTAACGGAATATTCCTAATGCCGTTAAAAGGAATATTCTCGGTTTGCTAACGTCATCGCTGACGTCATTTGGCCTGTCTGGACCGATTGCTGACGTCATCGTTGATGTCAGCGGCCAGTCGCCGCTTCAATTGGCTCCGGACGCCAGTGCCGCTGATCGTTGTCGTTGCCGGAATTTTGGCCGGTTTTATGGGAAATTTTCAAATCTCCATAACTTCTTCATTTCTTGGCCAAATTTCATGGTCTTTATACCAAAATGAAACTAGAAAGGAGGAGAATGACAGTGTACCTTTGGTTTGGCTGTACAAGCTCGGGAAATGGCCTGCAATTGTCTCGAAAGACCGCGAGTACTGTAGCGTCGTCGATCTATGTCAAAACTCAACCAAATCAAGCAAACCACATATGAAAATTCATCTACTCAACGAGAGGAACCCAATGGTGGTAGTTAGAAACCTCACCTCGGTCTAGAATGGCCAGAAAATCGCCGGGAAGGTCCGGTTCTTCCGTGATCTTTTTCCGTCAAACGGTTGGGAGTTTGGACGAACGGTTTGCACCGTTGAGTCCAAGGCGTCGAGACGAAGATGGTGGCGATTTTAGTTCGCCTCGGTTCAACGGGTTTTCGTCAACGTGCACTGTGAACATACGGTGAGAACGAGAGAGAAATGAGAAAAAAAAAAGAGAAGAAAAAAGAAAATGAGGATAAGGGAGAAAGTGACGGGGAAGAAGAAGGAAAAAGATATTTTGGGTTTTGGGGGTATTGTGCACCCATTAAAACAGTAAGATCACACGATTCCGTGTACAAAATAATCACGCACGTGTCCAAAATATCCCCTCGAAAATTATTTTATAACAAACTTTTTACGGGATGTTACATTGATACAATTTCAAAATCTTAGAGGACAATGTGAGAAAGTTGAAACCTCATGACTCAATTTAAAAATCACCCAAACCTTAAAGCTGTAAAATGTTTAGCCCTTATTATTACAACTTGAGAAATGCTAGCGGGAGTCGCCTATAAAGCGAGTCCATCCCGACTTCCTTCCCCCGTATGTCTCTTATCTCATAATTAATGGAAAAGTCTTGGGTGATACGTCCTATTTAATGGTACGGCCATTGAATGATCCCAAATTAATTTGCAGTAGTGAGCCCCAAATAAATCTTAAGCCCTTCAAAGTATGTACCATTGAAGTTTGACCCATAATTAATTGTCTGCTAAGGTTTCTCTTAACCCAATAACCAATACTAGAGCAACTAAATTTTTAAACCAAATTTGTAAACCAAATGAAGTGACAATTGACGATTGGTCTTTTTTTTTTTAAATCATTAAATCATAAAGTGTTACTTTATTACTTTATCATTGGATTTAAAAAATTTAGCCACCTAGCATTACTCTTGTTTTGATTTCCCTTTCTACCCCTCTCTTCATTCAAAAGAAACCAAACGACACCATCTCTGACTCTCCATTTCATTTGAGAGGAAGACGAAGACGACGGCGACTCGATTCAAGAGAAAAAAAATGGAAAAACAGTTTTTGTGTTTTCTAAAAATAGAGCTTTTGGGTAATTTTTTTAAAATTTAATTTATGAAAATGAAGTGTTATTTTTCTCCCTCTCTTACAATTTCAAGCATCACCGCTCGCTGGCTCCATCTAGAAAAATTAGGAAAGACCCATTCGCAGAATTACAGCTAAGACTCCAAGATTGAAATTCAAGCCATACATACATACATCCTTTTAAAAGAATAGAAAAGCAAGCATGCATGTTGTAAGGAAGGATTACGATTGTAAAGACCCATCATTTGCAGCCACTCTGCCTAGAAAAATCGGAAAGATTCCAAAATTGACGGTGCAGGAGGCGGTTCAGTCCTCCTAAATCCAGCCGATATGGTGTTTCTTTTTCTCAGTCATTGGGTGAAGAGAGAAGAGAGGGGTCGATAGGAAATTCAAAATAAAATGAATTAAACATGGTTTATTGAAGTTAAGACAGGCCCCACCAGGCAATTAGTTTCGAGGAAGAGAAACACGTGGAAGGAAGTCGTTGGACTTGCTCAAAAGCATATCTTCCATGCATATCTCAAGTAAGAAGACTTCCTCATACTTTACACCCAATTGGATGTTTGCCGTTTACTTGAGATATGCTTGTTTGCCATTTATTATTACACTCAGTCGGCTGCGAACAAATTTCATTATTTGGAGACTGTTTAATTATTTATATGAATTAAATCAATTGACGATAAATTATAATATATGGATGACTAAATGGTCTTAAAATTATTATTATTTCTTTTAGAGATGATCTTCTGATAAAGATAATGAACGGTTCGGATAATGATACTTGTACGATTAAATGATATTATGTTGTCAATAGCTCCATACATATAGAGTTGAGTATTATCCCACGTTATTAAATCATTTTATAAGGGTACGAATCCGTTGTAGGCATATATCTCTCTTTCTATTTGCTTATTACGTGACAAATCACATAATAAGTTAAATTAAAACGATTAATAAGGGTAGGAATCTGTATCTTTATGCATACATAAATAGTAACAAAGAACAAATTATTATATATTTGATCATTTCATGCATTTGAATATTTGAAGCTCCAATTAATATTAACACTAGAACATATATAGTTTGAAGCTGAAATCATATAATACTAATAGAAAACTAGTTATAATACAAATAAATTGATCACAATGCGTGTCAAACCACATGAATTCTATACCAAATCTTGCCTTGCATAAACGTTTTTAAGGCCTGAAAAATCTTAAGGCTCAACATTTCGCGAAGGGAAACGTACAAAAAAGGGTGGTAAGTCGAAATTGATGAAATTAAATTAATTAGCAACACTTTGGCATTTAGCTTCTTAACCGGAATAGCATTCAATGGTTTTGAGCTTTTGGTTTTCAAGATGATCATTACTGCTTGCAAATTAGCTAGCAACATCTTTCATTATTATATTAGACCTATTTGTCAATTTATTCCCTGAACTTGTATAAAGCTGTCAATTTTTTCTTTGAATTTTTAATTTTAGCCAATTACCCCCTGAACTTTTATAAATAGCCAATTTCCCCCCTGCTATTAGATTTTGAAAATTTTCATCCATCTTGATCATGTGGACAACACTAGGGCTGGGTTCGGTTCGGGAACCAAACCGAAACCTCAATACCAATTACCGAACCGAAATTTTCGAGGAGGGAAACTGAAATACCGAAACCGAACCGAAATTTTCGGTATACCGAAATTCGGTATTACCGAATGAGTCGGGACCATTTCGGTAATGGGCCTCCCCGAAAAATTCCCAAGATTGTTCATCCTTCCTGCAAAAAATTTCCAACTGATAAATCACATATCTGACTAACAATTTCCATCTTTCTGCAAATCTAATTAAAATCATAATACAAGAAAATACAGATAAAATTTAAAAAAAAAAAACCTTTTCAAATCTTGAGCTTATGCTTCCAGCAATTGCAGACTGAAACATTTAATAACAGAGGGAGAGATTTATCCTCTCAATTAGATTCGAAACCCAGGTAAAAAACTCAAATAGAATTTCAAAACCCTATTTTCAAAAACCAAAAATCAAATGAAATTATAGACGGATTACATGAATCTTGGTATCTTACCTTGTATTAGGGGCTGGGGTGGCTTCAATGGACTCGATTTCTGCTTCAGATCAGAGAAGCTTCGAATTTGGTTTTTGAATTTGGAGGTGGTGGTGGGAGATGGAGGTGAAAATCTGGAAAATGGAGGAGATGGAGGTGTGGTGGTGGTCGACGTCGAGATGAATTGATGGTGGCGGTGAGGAGTGATGCCGACCAACGTGTTTGATAGAAGGCGATGAGGATGAGAGGAGAGAGTGCAGAAACTTGGAGAAGGACAGAGTGAGACGGTGTGTGAGTCAGGTTGTGAGGGAGAGAGTTTTGAGTTTTAACGAACGGTTGAGATCGAATCTCAACCAAATCAACGGCTAAGATTATTAGAATTATATATATTATCTAATAAAATTATATATATATATATATATATACTTTCGGTTCGGTTCGGTATTACCGAAAATATGGTAAGAGCATTCCGATCCCCGTACCGAAATTTCGGTATTTTTTCGGTATCGGTTACCGAACCGTTCGGGATATTTCGGTTTCGGGGCTTCGGTATTCCGTTCGAGTTTTTTCGGTTCGATTTCGGTACAAAAATCACAGCCCTAGACAACACATGACAACTATATGAGGACAAAAAAGTAATTTTGTTTTGGTAAATTGGGAGCAATGCCAATACTTTGCAACTACTAATTACACTCCCATGGCTAATTCAAAGTACGGAGTCAACTAGCGTAAGCGAAGAAAAAGAAAAAAACAATTTGTTGTCTACATTAGAGATAAAACTACATTATTGCCCTCAAACATTTGTCATGTGCTGTTCATGTAACAAAAATAGATGGAAAATTGGATGAAAAATTCCAAAATCTAACGTCAGAGGGAAAATTGACTAATTATAAAAGTTCAAGAGGTAATCAGTTAAAATTAAAATTTAGGGAGCAAATTGGTAGCTCTATATAAATTTGGAAAACAAGTCGACAAATATCTCTATTATATTATGCAGACTTTCCAGCCCACTGGATATATGATTTTGTTAGGATTTTATTTTCCACATGGAAGACCACTTTAATAATGTTTAAAAGGTAGAGGATGACTTATATGTATATCCTTGAGTGCATAATAATACTAAAATAATTAATATTTTCCTCAAACATTCATGAATCGACCATCCTCCAACTTGGATAGAAAAAAGTAGCCTTTCCAGAACAACAGGATGAGGTTCGGTTGCATGCATGTTTGTTGTCCCAACTAAAATCTCTCTTTCTTTTTAAACGAGGTTAAATACGCCATTGTGTTTTCGTTCTTGTGCTTTATTCTATTAACAATTTTAATCTTCTGTTATGTGTTTGAGCCTCTATGTGTGCATACCACATTGAAAAATCTACATTTGTATCCGAACAGGCATCGATGTAACTTTCATGAGATCTAAACTCGAGCAATATTAGGTGAGATGGAAAAAGTCCCACTTACTAGTCGCAATGTTAGATCTCAACCTGAAGTAGTTAATAGAATCTATCGTGCACCCGATGTTTGGTGTTCAATAATTTCCTTCTACTAATATCATTGAATAGAAAAAAAAATTCTTAAGTGAAAACTGAAAGTAGTTACTAAATAAAATTTCAGTTTTCAGTTAAAAAAAAAGTGAAAAGTGAAAACTAAAAAACAAAAACTGAAACTGAAATAGTTATCAAACAACCCCTAAGTGATCAACCCCAATCACATCCTATGTTTTCTCAAATAGTGTCTTATGAGTATATAGGAGTAATTAATTGATTTGAGCATACGCATGCATTGTGATGAACAAATTTGACCAAAGAAAAACCATTGGATAACAAATCACATACTGTCTACAACTACAAGGAAAACAAATTTGTGTTCTTAATTTATTTGATGGATTATTGGGTTCCTCCTATCATTATTTTTCACGAGGAAAGAAAAGTTCATTGTCAATTGAGACATGAGTAGGCCAACGATTTCTCCTCAATGAGCTCTTTTGCAGTTGCATCCAGCTTTCCCCTCGAGAACTCGTCAATCTTGAGTCCTGCAATGAAAATAAGCAAACGTTCAATCGGGGAGTGCACTGAAACAGCCTCATAGAGGATGAATTGTTACGTGGCAGAAGTCGCAAACATTCACAAACACTTCAGATCATATAGAATGACGAATCATCAGATGGAACCAATGCGTGGTTAAATCTGTCCATGAACCTTAAACTGAGATTGGCTATGAAGTTTTCAGTAACTACAAGTTATCAGCTCAATGCATTTGATAATCTATCCCAACTTTATTTTCCAGAACCATTACTAGGATATGAAGATATTTGACTATCCTTAATGACAGTAATTTGTTGCCTAAACATGATATGAGTTCAACATTCGGGTTTTTAATCGCTGAAGGAAGATAACAACGAACACGAATTATAACTTACCCTGCACAATTGACCATTGTCCTTTATCACATGTAACAGGGAAGGAGTAAATTAGGCCTTGCTGGATTCCATAAGAACCATCAGAGTACACACCCATTGAAACCCACGTCCCCTGGATGACATTCAAAGCAACAAAGAAATGTTAAATTTGTATTATAGAGTATATGAAGGAAAAAAAAACCATTAGCTTTGCAAGAAAAAAAATACTGATAAAGATGATAAGAAACCTTAGGAGTCCCAAGAACCCAATCACGTATATGATCACAAGCCGAACTAGCAGCAGACAATGCACTTGATAGCTTCCGAGCCTTAATAATGGCTGCACCACGCTGCTGGACAGTTGTGATGAATTCGGTATTTAACCTAAAGAACAACAAATGACAGCTTATTAGTGACACAAAATAGCAAGTTCGATGAGTTGGAAGGTTGGAAATTTTTGTACTTTCGGGGCATTTTTGCCTTCAATCTTTGTAGATCATCAATTGATACTAATCCTAAGGGAGGAGGAGATTCTACATGTTATTTGAACATTTTTTTCATGTCAAAAGATTTATTATTAATTAACAGGTCTGAGAACTGTGAGTTACCATTGATCATTGGCCACAAGTTCCCTGACAGGTTTCTCTCCGCTGCTAGTGGTGACAGTTGCATGATTGACATCAGGATACTGAGTTGAAGAGTGATTGCCCCAGATGATAACATTCTTCACGTCACCAACGTGAACGTTTAGCTTCTCAGAGATTTGTCCCAAAGCTCTGTTATGATCTAGTCTTGTAAGGCATGTGATGTTCTTCTCTGGGATTTTAGGTGCATATTCTTTCAAGATGAGTGCATTAGTGTTTGCTGGGTTGGCAACCACCAGAACCTGCACGATAGAAGCAACGAAACTGCATCAACTTAAGCACAGCAACATTATCTCCAAATTTTCACAATTGGCTGCATTGATAAATTAACCTCCCGAAGTCATTCGATCATTTATTTTTATTTGGAATAACCAGTAACACATCACTAGTCAAATATTCCCTGAAAAGAAAATGAAAAAGTAATGTGATGCACGTATTTCGTATGGCTTCTAACCTTGACATCTGAAGCAGCATGCTTTTCTAATGCTGAAGCTTGAGCCTTGTAGATTGATACATTTTTCGTCATCACATCCTTTCGTTCCATACCTTCCTTCCGTGGGAATCCACCGACCATAACAGCAATATTGACATCTTTACAAGCTTCCTGAGCATCTGTTGTAGCAACAACACCTACAAACATGTACAAGGTAAAAGGCAAAATAATTAGTTTATGATAAATTCGTGTTCAATAAGACTTTAAGAAGCATACCTTTCAAAAGAGGAAATGCAGCATCAATCAGTTCCATTTTCACCCCATTCAAGGCTTCAGCTGCGGGTTCGATATCAAGCATGTGCAAAATTACAGGCTGATCAGGGCCTAGCATGGCCCCCCTAGCAATCATCGGAACGATAGCATACCCTATTTGCCCTGTTCAAAACCAAGCATGTAGCTTCAGTGAGTTTTCAAGAATTCAGAACTATGCAAGTGTTACATTTAAAAGCATGACCCTTTTCAATTTTCATAATCCCAATAAACTGACAGACAATTATTAGAAATGTATGCCAAGTATTTTCAAAATCATAAAATTGGACATCAAGATTAAGCTATAAGTTCAGGAAATCATCCAAGACGGCTTTATCGATATGAGAATATATAGCATGCCTGCAGCACCAGTGACCAAAACAGTCACAGGATCCTTCTCCATACTCAAGAAGCTCCACATGTATTTTACGAGCTTCCAAAAGAAGGCAATAGTGAACAGAACAACCAAACTTTTCTGAATCAGTACAACATCCATATTCTCCATTTTCTGAAGCAGTACTACAATATTTTCCATTTTTTCTCAGAAACAACCAGATATGCAACAAACAATTCCTGTTAAAATCAAAATAAAAAATCCAATCCTGTGTTTTTATATAGGTCTAAAAATACCATCAATGAAACAAAGAATCTACAGGGACACCTCCACCACAAGGCAATCAGATACCAAAACAAAGTCCTCAAGATATTTAGAAATACAGAATATCTAACTATGTATTCCAAAAGAAAAGAACCTGTCCTTCTGTTTGGTCTCCTCCAAAACCAAGGAATACAAGAAAATTAATAATAATATATGAAATCTCGGCAAGTTGGAGAATTCATCTCAAATAATTGTGTCAGACATTGGGAGGAGGTTTTGCTATTCTGGATCATGAATTAGATTACCAATTTTAATGATTTCATAACAATATCAAATACATAGATAGAACCGAAATTTCGAATTCTTCTCAGTATATCCACATTTTCTATCAATCCAAACAGGGAAAAATACTGGACAAAGAAGGTTAATTTTGAAAAAATGACCATACCAGCGGCACCAGTGACAAGAACTCGAACTGGGTTTTTCGCCATTGTTGCAAAGAGTGGTTCTGGATCGAGAAAATGGGTGCAATCAGGAGTGAGGATGAGGGAGAAAAATGGCGATGAGGACTGGGGAGGTTTGCTGAAAATAATAAGAGTGGCTTTATAAATGAGAAGGAGATGAGGAGGTGTAGATTACAATGACGGGAATCGAGGATGGAGATAGTCAGATAAGCGTGATGATAGGAGATGAGAGTGAGACTGTCAACTTACACAGTTACGCAGCAGAAAATAGAAATTGTCACCATGCAAACACTAGTAGGAGATGTCCACTTGTAACCATCTCGTCTCAACGACTGCGTCACTGTAGCATGTTTGGCTTTTGCTTTATTTTTTGTTTTTTGTTTTTTTGAAACAATGAGTTAAACTCTATTTGCTCTATTTATAAGTACAACAAGTTTAGTTTAAGGGGGCTATTTGGTAACCATTTATTTTAAATTTTTAGCTTTTATTATTGGTTAGAGATAGATAAAAAGAATATAGAAGAAAGAAAATGTGAAACTAGAGGCAACGAAGGGGTTGTTGCCCCCGTTAGAGAAAAAGTTTCAATTGTTTATGATATGAGTGCAGGTTCGAACATTTCTGAAAAAATAATTGGATGAAAATTAGAATGTATTTGGAGATTTCAAATTTTCAATATGAATTTTTTCATCTTTTTAAATTTGCTCCCACAAAGGAAAATCTTGAGTCCGACATTATATTTTAACTTGAGACACTTAAAAGTGAAAACAACATAAAACTGGTTTCAAAAATGAAAACTAAAAATAAAGAAACATAGCGATGAATTATCATATACTAGCCTCTTGCCACACGCATTTGACTCTTTTTATTTTATTTGATATTTTAATTTTATTTCAAAAAAAATTAATAAGCAATTTATGATTTTAAAAAAGTTCAAAAAATGATTTAATTGTTTTTTAAAAAAATTGTAAAAGCGGGGGGACATTTTAGATATTATGAATGTTTTATCAAATTTGTCTTCTCCCTTTATATATATAAATGCTCATATTAGGTTTTCACCCTAATTTTCTTTGTGGTTTACACGTAAAAAATACGAGAAATGTATATTATATTTTAACTTGATGATATTTGCCGTTAACTTGCTACGTGACATGCAAGTTCCGGCACAAGTTTTTCTTCCGCGTAAAATGGTAAAGCGCGCCTTATGGGTGGGGTGGGCATTTGAACAAGTCGAACTGTGTCGAAAACACTGAAGAAAAAAAATCGATTTTGACCTAAGCCGGTTTGGTTCTCAATTTTACCACTCAGAACCTAAATGTATGTAAAAAGAACTTTCTCTCTCCCTTGCCGCCGACTCCTACTTTTGGGTGGGGGTCGGTGGCAACCCCCCTTCCTTGCCAATCTCAACTACTCCTCCCTCTTTGTTATCCTTTTAGCTTCTGTGTTTTTTTACTTTGGCCCTTGTTTTTTGTATTCCTTGAGTTTTTGTCTCAATTTCCCTGAGCTTGTATCAGATCTGCGTCTTCATGCCCTTCTCTTGCTAAAATGTTGCTTCCCGTCGCGAATCTTCAACCACCAACCTCTGCTACTATACCCGGGTGCCTCTCCTCGACGGCACGCTTCGGTGTTGGGTGGTTGTTAAAGTGCTATTAACACTATTTGGTAAGATTATGGGAGCGCTTTTTGTGCGGGTGGCTCACTCACTCCCATTTTCCGTTCATCCAGTCGTTTCGTGGGTTCTTCTTCTTGGCGGCGGCGGCGGCTTTGCAATGGAGGCGCAACTGTTTGGTGGAGGAAACAGTCATCTAGATCTATTTTACTTGCTGTGGGCCGGCTACTTTTGGGCGTTTTTATTGTATTTTCTTTGTTGTAACTTTGTTTGTACTTGATTGCTTTGGACTGCCTTTGGGCTTTCTGTATCTTGCACTAGCTTTTTTATTAATGAAATTTATTTAGTCTGACCAAAAAAAAAAGAACCCAAATATTTGGGGTTTAACTTCAGTGGTACGGCCATTCAATAGTACGTACGGTTGAATGGTCTAAGATTCATTTGGGACCCGCTGCAAATTAATCTGAACCATTCAATGACCATACCATTCAATGGCCGTACCATTAAATGGTACGTACCACTGAAGAATTTTCCAAATATTTGTAATTTTCATTTATGTTTGCACATGTCTCTTTCTTATTGACATTACACACAAATTGTAGAACCGGTGGCACATTTACTCATCCATTTTTTCTCTTCTATCTCTCTGCCTTGCTACTCTTCCCCTCTTCCCATTTTCCTCTCACATCCTCTCTTTTCTATCTCCATCTTCCCCTCTTCCCATTTTCCTCTCACATCCTCTCTTTTCTATCTTCATCTTCCCCTCTTCCCTAACCAAACAAAACTGATGGAATCGAACCACAACCAAATCAAATTGGTTCATTTATTCAGTTTAGTTTTTATCTTTGAGATGAAGTGAATCAAATCGGACCGTGTTCACCTTGATTTTCGAGTAAGTATGGCCCAGTTACAGATTGAGTATTACAAGTGATCTTTCAACTGATTTTTAATGAAGCATGAAGATTATTTATTTAAACCGTTAATCAAATTTACAAACACAGGGCACATGCCAATATATTGCCCAAAATCAACTCATGTACACTAGACCAAGATGCCAAGATCTAGTTTTATTATAATAAATTGATCAAGTGACAAAATTGTTAATAAACTAACTTCAAAATCCCAAATATCTCACCTCAAAATCATATTCTCTTTGCGTTCTTGCTCTTCCATGGTATCACAAAGCATTCCACCCCTTGTATCCGGCAAAAATCCCACAAAAAAGCCAGAAAAAAAGATAGCCAATCCAAACACACCATAAGAAAGAAACCCATTGCTGCTCCCAACAGAAACCAACATCGAGCTAAAAACAGCACTCAACACATAAGACTGCCGCAGCAAAGATGTAGCAGAGTTCCTCACACAAGTCGGAAACAACTCAACCGTGAACATAGAAATCAGATTCCAAGCGGTACGTGAACAGAAAAAAGAAGCCAATTCCAACCCAATTCTCGCCCCTTTTTGCCCTACGATTGCACATAAAATTCCACAAATCCCACTCACTAAGCAAAATCCAAGCACTGAAAACTTCCTACTCCATCTTTCTAATATAATGCAAGTAATTGGATACGATGGTATTTCTAACAAAGCATTAAACATAACACTCAAATAAATATTAAACCCTAAATTTCCAACCCCTAATGGCATTCCGTAATACACCATTCCGATTCCAAACCCTAGAACCATTACCGTTAGGGTTCTCTTCATAGCCCACCTTTTTGCAAACAACTCCTTCATTGACTTGTACGGATGATTACTGATCTTTGAAGAGTCGACCTCCGCCTCATGAGATGAGACCAGCAACAATTTTAACTCACTTGGGTAATTCTGTCCTGCAGATCTCGACAGTATGGCTACGGCTTCCTCTTTTTTACCGTTCATGAACAGCCATCTCGGAGACTCGCTGACGAAGAACTGAAGCAGTAAACAGTACAAAACTGCGGGAATCGAAGTGCACAAGTACATGGCTCTCCATGAGTTAGCTCTGTTGAGATAAGCAATCAGTGGTAGTGACAAAAACCCGAGAGTGAAAAAAAAAAACTGCATGATTCCCACTCTAGGCCTCCATTTTTTCCCAACTTTCTCCATCAGCAAGACAAGAACACATGTACTAATTGAGGAGCGGCCGACCCCGCTTATGAATCTGACTGCTGAGTAAACCCAAACGTTTGGGGAGAAAATGGTGATAAACGAAGCTAAGGACATCGTTATGCAAGAGATCAAGAGGAGCTTCTTGCGACCGAGTGAGGAATCAGCTAGGGTTCCTAGAAGGAACCCACCAACCACACCGCCCAAGAAGTAGGAGGAGGCAGGGAGGCCTCTGATGAATGAGCTGGAGCATTGGAGGCTCCAATCAGATATGATTGTGGTGGAGGAAGTTGAATCCCAGAACCAATCGGAGAGGGCCAGGTCACAGATGTTGGAGCTTGTGGTGCATGAAGTGGTGGTGGCGGTGGTGGAGCAGTGCCATGCAGGGATTGCATCTGTGTAGACACTGATGAAGGTTTGTTGGCCATCAAAGAGTGATGCCAAAGAGACAAGGATGGCTTGGAGGAATTGCTTCCACCCAAAACTTGATTGATTTTGCTCAATTATTTGATCTAAAGAATTGAGGAGATTGGTCCTCAAAGTTTCTGGGTCTTCCATGTTTGGATTGGGGCCAAAAGGGGTTGGATCAGCCATTAGATATAATTGCTAGCTAGAGCATCTTCGACAGACAAGCTAAACACACTTTTAAATTATTTTTGACAGAATACGTCACACTAATTAATAGATTAATTATCCACGAGTCAAATTTAATTTAATTTTATAGAACAAGAACAAAATGAAATTGTCTAGCTACTCTAAGTCTCAGAATATCTGAATTGTGTTGGAGATTTTACAGCTGGATGAATTCAAAAGACCTACTAGTCTTCTTGCATCTGTTTCTTCAAAGACACAAAGGTATGCACTTTCACTTTCAATATTTAAGTTTGTTATCTTGTTCCTTACCAATAACAACAACATTTGTTGTCAGTAGATATGACACAATAATACATGAACAATAACAAGTAGTAGGTGGAAGAGCAGCTTACATTGAACGGATTCACCGCCGTGTAGCGTCTCGATTCAATAATACATGTACAATAACAAGTGCCAGGTGGAGGGTTCAAGTGCTGTGTGTCCCTTGGCTTAACAAAGAGGCAAAACGATCACACAAAAGAAATAAGGAAAAATAAATTCTGATTCTGAGTTAAGAGTTGTGAGCTTCGACCTAAATCACATGTGGAATGACTGTATCTTCAGTCAGAGTTTCATAGAAGCGAGGCACTTGGTCAAGCTCCTCAAAGATGAGGAGTCCCCCACAAAACAGATGTGGCAGAGTCAGAATGTGACACATGTTCAAATCTAAATGAACCCTCTCTTTTTCCCTGATCAGTCTCAAGTAACCTAAGAGCATTTCCACCAAGCAAATTTTCACATGGTTAAAACCTAAAACCAAGCCAAAATCCACTTCTATTGGTTTTGGGTTGCCAAGGGTCACCAACCATGGCTGGTCCCTTGTCAATTTTGAGTCCAAACCCAAAACCTTGGCTTTGATAGCAGTGACGAGATTTTTTTTTTTTTTGCACTAGGCGCGTGAGACACGCTCCCAGCTCGGCAAGTGAGCCGACAAAAATGGGGTTGTAGAGCCCGGTGTTTGAATTCCAACGGTAATGCGACACATGGCACAATCTCAGCCCTTCATTTCAAATTCTAACCTTAATCCAACGGTTCATATTATTTTTGCTATAAATTTTTTTTTAAAAAATTTAAAAAATCAAATAAAAAAAATCCATACCAACGGCTAGTTTCAAATTTTTTTTTCAAATACTAGGTCTTTTCTTTCACTTCTCACACCAAAATTCTATACAATCTTTTATATTCTTATTTTTTACATTCTTATTTTATTTTCTACATTCCTAATTTGTTTGTGCTTACAAAAATGTCATCTCTCGTCAAAGCCGAAACCTCATGGTTGACCGTCGAAGATGTTTTCTTGTGCGAGCGTTGGCTTGCCGTTACCTATGATCCAATTATGGGCAATGAGATGAGGTGTGCTAATATGTGGAAGAAAATTCATGAAGATTATACTAGTTGGTTTGGCAACAATCATAGGGAAGGCATACTTACTAGTAGGATGAAAGTATTGAATTTTTCGTTAGGCAAATGGAGAGACGCTCAGACGAAAGTGGCTGAGAATTATCAAAGCGGCACAAATCTTGGGGACGAGGTAACAATTTTCTAATTGTTTTTATTAGCACCTAATTTTATTTTTGAGTTAATAAAGTTGTATTTCCTACTTTATTTGTTTCAGTTGATGCAAGCTCAAAATTGGTACCAAATTTTGACAAAAACAAATAAGAGCTTCAACCATCACCAATGTTGGGAAGTTGTGAAAAATTGCCCAAAATTTTGAATTATTAGGAGTGCTTCAAACGTTATTCCAAATGAAGCATCGCTACATGGTTCACCAAGGGAGGAATCGTCGTTGGGGTCATAAGATGGAGTGGGGTCACAAGATGGAGTGGAGTCACCGGGCCAAAATTCCCAACCAAGGCCAATTGGGAAAAAAACCGCTATGGCAAGAAGGAATAAGAGTGACAATCACCTTAGTGCAACTGCAAAATTCTTGGAACAAATTGCTATGCAAGGACAGTGAAATATTGAGAGACAAAGGCTAAGGGATGAGGTTGACAATGAGAGAGATGCATTTTATAGAAGAGAAGTTGAGTTTGCAAGGTGACTTGAAAATGAAAAGAGAGATCGAGAAATTATGTCAATGAAGGTAGATGAAAAAGCGTCCCCGAACACAAAATTTTTGGAGGCCGAGTTCGAAACGTGCTGGCCGACACTCGGAAGTGACGAAACTATTTTATGCATGATAACACTTAAATTATACAATTTAAACTGTCAAATAGTTTGCAGAATTTATTACAAATATGCACAAGGTTCAGAGCGTAACTAATGTAAAGTAACGGAAATAATAATAGAGTCAAGCTTCTAAAATTTCTATCCATAACAGAGATGTATATTATTAAAGAAACTGAATGAAAAATAAACTCCCTACATTATCGGGAGGAATCCAGAGCCGTCACGCTACGTCACTGGAACGCACCACTACTAGGTCCTGAAGGGGGCACAAAAACATAAAGGTGTGAGTGGACGAAAAAGAAAGTTTTCTAAAAACTATTTTCTCTTTTCAAACATAATAACCCCCTGTTTGAAAACCATCATATATATATATAAGTTCATCAAGTAAAAACTCAATGGGTAGAAAACAGAAGTCTAAAATATTTCCTTGTACGAAAAGATATCGAGGTAAAACACAAAATATCCAACTTATCACGATATATAAATATACAAGAAATATCACAAGGTATTTAAGCAATCACCCATGTACATGCTGAGGGACCTCCCTCCAACCCTAAGCAAGCTCTTTACGTTATAATCACTTTGTACTCCTTGTACCACACCCATGTAAGCTCTTGCGCGATCAACGCTTCACACCCAAATCTTTACATTGAGGAACCTCCCCCAAATAATAAACACACATGTAAAGACAAACTTGCACTAAGGTATTTACCAGACAATACCCCTGGAGTACAGTGAGTGTTACCCCTACATGTGAGACTTGTCCTGCGGCCATGAGACGTTACTAAAACGTAGTGAAAGCATACCAAGTGTGTGAAAACATAAATCACGTGAGATTAATGCATGCCATATATAAAAATCAATGTTTCAAAGATCATAATATATAAAGCAAGTCTCAATAATGAAGCAAGTGTAGGCATGATCATGAAAACATATTCAAAACCATTTATAACTATATATGCATATACTAAGATATTAAACCATTTTATAAAACAAATGTCCACTCACAGATACTCAGGAGTATAATCTTCTTGGGTGTCATACTTCTCGAAGCGTCTAGACAAGTGTTGCCTTAAATATTAGTAAGAAAATAAATTAAAAATATTTATTAAAAAAAAAAAAACCCTGACTAAAAGAATTTAAAGTACTATTGTTTATTGGAGAAAAGGGCTTGAAAAATGATTCCCGAAGTCCGAAAATATGTCCGCCGCCGTGCGCCGCCAAAAGGCCACACCCTCATGCGCCGGCAGATGCTTGCCACGCGTCTCCAAGCACAGCCACACGCCAGTTACACGAGTCGTTAAAGTTAACGGCGTGTCGTTAACTTTAACAGAAGACTCCAAAATCTTAACGGAATAATCTAAGGGTGTTAGAGAATATTCCGTTTAACGCCGTTAGTCAGTTAACGGAATATACCTTGAATTTAATGGTATATGTTGACGCCGTCAGGAATATTCCGTCGCCATTACAGAATATTCCTCCGTTTTCTTCCTCTCGCAGGTCGCTGGAGAAGCAGCCGAAGCTGCTGTCGGCGACCGTCTGTCTCGCTGGAATTTGAAAAATTTTGATTTTTCAGAGTTTCGAAACTAGGTCAAAACTCAACCAAATTTCACAATTTTTATATCTAAATGAAGGTATTGAAGAGAGGAATTCAATCATACCAATTCGGGGTTGAGAAAGTGGTCGAAAATAGCCTGTAACTGGCAGGAAAAGCTCGGAAAACCATCATATTCGATCTGTCTCAAAACGGCGCCAAATGTCACGTATTTTATATCATTTTGAACCTACTCAATGAGATAAAACTAATGGTATTGGTCTCGAGCCTTACCTAGGTCGAAATTGACGGGAAGCTCACCGGAAATTTTTCGTCTTGTCAGGGTCTCGGTTTGGTCGTTTGATTCGAGTTTGACAATTTCAAGGCTAAGGTTGTGTTCAGAACGACGATGCGATCACAATGGATGTGTTTGTGGGTTGTGGTTCGTTGGAAATTCAAGATTCCCAAATTGTGGCTCAGTTTACATTTTTGTCGAAAGGTGAGGGTCGGGGAGGGAAGGGAGAGTGAGAGAAAGTGACGGCAGTAGGGGTAAGGAGTGGGTCAAAACCCTATTTAGAAATAAACCCTAGTAAAATACTAACATGAAATTACTAAAATGCCCTTAAACTTTGAAGTCCCGTAAAATATTCATTTTAGCTCCAAAATTCGATATGCTTGCGCCCACACGTTCGTATTAACGAGTACTAGAAGAATAAGTTGAAAGAATAATTGATACTTGTCATGACGACAAAGTCAACAAAAGTCAACACTTACCCTCTAGGGGTATTTTGGTAATTTCAAAATTATGTGTAAAAATTTACATGAAAAAATTAGGGACAGGTTGTAACAAGAAGTGACAAGGAGAAGAAATATTTTTAGTGCTGCGAAACCTAGCACCTCGAATTTTAGTGAAGACGAACCTAGCACCACAAATCTTAATGAAAATGGACTAAGAACCACAAATTGGCTTGGAAATTAACTTGTACTAGTATGCTTGCCCTTTCAATTTTGGAATAAATATTGTTGTATTATCGTATTTGGTTATGCTATTAGGTTTTTAAGATGTACCACAAGACTTGTCCTTTTATTTGATAAATAAAATTTTATTTTAATTATTCCATTCATTTATTTTATATCAAACCTAATAAGAAACAATGTATGAAAAACAAAAAACATAATTGCACAAAGTAGTTTTTTTTATTAAACATAATTCAACAAAGAATGAAAATAAAACATAACTCAAAAAGCATGAAAAAATAAAGTAAACAAAGCATGAAAAGAAAAACATAATTCAACAAAGCATTAAAAACAACATAATTGAACAAAACATGAACTGATGCATCATACTTCAAGCACCATGATATTCTTTCAACCTCCAACTGTGTTCGATCAAGTCACGTTGACGTTCGTCATGAATATACGGAGATTGCATTTCAGTATAACGTTCCATCATCATGGTGAACAAAGCACCATCCCTTACTAATGGGTCGTGTTGCACATGTGGTCTACCAAGGCACACCCTAGGTGGATCATAAATTCTTATAGTTGTCGTGTTCATCGGGTCCGCTTCAAACACTTTTGGTACTTCATAATCGTACTCATCTTCCACAATCATGTTGTGAAGTATGATGCACATTATCATGATACTTCGAAGCGCCTCTTGATCAAACAAACGAGCAGCTCCCCTTATAATTGCCTAGTGAGCTTGAAGGATACCAAAACACCTATCCACATCTTTTCTATATGCCTCTTATTTTTAGGCAAAGTATTGTTGCTTCTCGGAATGGGGTTGTGCAATTGTCTTGACAAACGTTGTCCACCGTGGGTAGATTTCATCTGCAAGGTAATACCTACCTGAGTACGTGCAAGAGTTGATTTCATATGTGATTCAAGGAGAAAACCCTCTCAAGACATTGTCGAACACCGATGACTGACCGAGCATGTTAAGGTCATTGTGAGAGTCTGCAACACCGAAGAAGGCGTGCCAAATCCAAGTGTCAAATGATGCAACATCCTCTAGAATGATACTTTTATGCCCCTTCCTATTCCCAAAATCTCATTGCCAGGAACTTGGACAATTCTTCCACTGCCAATGCATACAGTTGATGCTTCCAATCATTCTTGGGAAACCTTATGTCTCAGCTTTTTGTAGGAGCTTGTGGAGGTCTGCAAGTGTTAGGCTGTGGAGATACTCGTCAGTGTGTGTAGCTTCGATTGCTTGACAGAATCTGTTCAAGCACTCTAAGATCGTTGATTTGACAATCCTTACAACCTCATCAACCGAGTTCGCAGATGCACCATATGCAAACAGTCTGAAGACGACTGTAAGTTTTTGCTCTGGAAGAAGCCACATCTTATTAGCAGCATCAAGTTTTTGCATGAAGTATAAGTCGTAATTGCACACATCATGCATGATTTTTTTGAACAAGTGAGGTTGCATTCTATATTAAACTCGAAATGTGTGAGAAAGGTACACGGCACCAAGGATAAAGTAGTCTTCCAAAAGATCTTCCCCCCCCCCGGGTGTTCCTATGTCTGTCAATATTTGGAGCACAACTGATATGTGAACTGCCACGTCGTTGTTGGTTTTCTTCATCGAGTATACCCACCCCTAAAGCAATTTGGGTGTTCTGTGCCTCTTGCCCAATTTCTTCACTATGCCTGTTGGAAATGTGCCCTAAAACCAATCATATGATGATACTTTACGGACATTTCAAATGTTAAACTAATTTAGTTTAATATAAAGGGCAATGATTATTGTTTAAAGTAGTCTCATATAAATGTTATATGCTTAAACAATAAGTCCAAGGAATATGTGCTTATGAGAATGTAGTCTAAACAAGTTAGGTTCATGAGACCATTCTCGTTCATGGACATATCCTAAACGTTCCTGATCATAGGATTGCCAATTGGGCATTGACAGTCCGTTAAGATCAGTACATGTTATGTCTTCTCTCAGGGAGAGTGACTAGTCTCGAGTCATTGGTGTGACTGACACCAAGACAAGCATGTAGGTGCTCAATATAGAATGAGTCCACTGAACATGATCAACGAGGAGTTCTCATACTCATGTCACATGAGAACTCATGGTTGGGATAATGCAAAGTAGTCCTTTGACCTGAGGCATCATAGTTGTCTTGTGGTTAGGTACTTGATCTTTGACTGTGTCAAAGTCACCCCATCAGAGGGTGTCCACGGCATAGTTGGGGTTAAGCCACTTAGCCATGAGGCAAGTGAATGCGCAACAAGGGATCTCTAACCTTCAAACCATTTGAGGGAGAATACTCTAAGATATGATTAAGAATCTCTGGCCAGAGTATGAATAAGATTTAGGAAGTCGTTCCAAATCATATTCAATGTAATCATATAAGTATTGGAATCACATTGGATAGTAGACATGAATAAACTATCAAACCAAACAATGTGGCGGAGAGTATTGTATTAGAGAAAGACCGTATTGCATTGCAATCCTAAACTGAATAGGTTCTCCACCTCTTCTGATTAGCTTGGGTAGCCATGACATACTGCTAAGTGTCACTCATGGTTTGTGGAAGCCCTAAAGGTATATAATCACTAAAGGGAGAATTGAAAGTATGTTTCAATTCACAATTGATTTGAAAGAGTTCTAATCCTCCACTGCCTCGCTAAAAGGAACCTAATGGATCGTACACCGAGTAAGGTAGAGTTTGATGAAATAATGGAGATGAGTAAGAATAATTAAATGGTTTAATTATTTATGGAAAGGATTAATTAATATGTTAATTAATCAAACGAATAAGTTCGTTATAGACCTCGGGTTGGTTTTGGGCCTCAAGGCCCAATGGGCTTCGAACGTCAAGCCCATTGACTTAAGTTGTGTGACAACTTAATGACTAATGAAACATTAGGGCCCAAAAGCCCAATGAACCCAATATGGCCGGCCATTGAGTTCAATGTAGTGAACTTGCTTTAATTGCAAGTTTGCCACTACATTGTGAGATGCTTTAAAGGAAACTTTCTAACATTTCAACATTAGTGGTTTTCTTTTGGGAGAATTGATGAGCATGAAAATGCTCTCTTCTCTCAAAGAGGCCGGCTCCCTAGAGGAAAATAGCCAGCAATCTCTTTCCTCTAGGACACTCATCTCCTCATCAAGGCTCTCCTTGGTGTGGAAAGTTAGAGGTTCTCTACTTTGGGAACTTGGAGAAACCTATTCATCCATCATCATCCAAGCAAGGAATGAAGGCCCTCACCATGGGTGATTAGCCTTTGCTTATGCAAAGAGGAATCTACAAAGGTATATGATTTCACAACTCAAATTGTGCTTGAGTTTTTGTAATGGTTCACCATATCTACTAGGCTTTGAAGTTCTTGGGTAAAGTTTTGAATTTGAGTGCATACAAGCATGATTCCGCCAATTAATTGTTAATTGCATGCTAATGATGTTGCTCAAATGAACTTGGTTTTCCGAAAATTTCCCTTCAATGCCGCCTCCGTCTTCGTTCAACATTTTGTTGCCCGACTCTGTCTAGTGATATGATATTTAACGTCTATTGAATTAGGCTCAAAATCAAATGAAATACTTGCAAGAATACAAGGATATTGTAGTATAGATGCTCATGCAAGGTCGTTCTCCTCAAGGAATATTTGGATAATTTATGTAGAAACAATTCCTAACTAACTGCTTAGAATTGAAAATTGAGAAAAGAGATTTTGATTTTAGGTAATATAAAATAAACAAATTTTAATTAAAAACAATATGATAAAATAAAAGAGTTTTCAATACCAGTTTATAAAAGCGTTAGAGTTCCACCATCTCCTAGCAATCTTATGAATTTCTACCAATTACTTATGATCTACACATGCCACTTTGACGGTTAGGTTTTCCTAATATAAATTCTCCTTATGATATTCAAGCAAGAACGTATATCTAACATGCAATCCGCCTGTGATATTCAGATCAAATATAAACATGCAAGCCTCATTAAGTTCTAAGAAAACCTTTTGAAAACCATGCAACCCCTAAGAACGTGATATTCGCCTTAGGTGAAATTACAATTATTAATCACAAGAAGCAATATTCAATCCTCCGGTGATATTCCGACCGAATTGCATCCAATTACTTGTCTAAAGATCCTAATCGTGGCCAATCATCAAGACAATTAGATAGTTTAAAACAGTGATCAATAATTCAAAGCGTGCATGCAGTCAATCATAAGCAATTAAATAAAAATTACATATTTATGCTAAGGCTTAAGGTCTCGCCCTAGCCAATGGAAACTAGTTACGCATATTCATAATTGAAATCATAGAAAATATTATTAAGAAGAAAAAGAATGAAAACACCTCAAGGTAGAAAGTCTCCAAGAACCCTAGCAAAGTTCTCTCTGTCTCCAAAGTTAAATAAAAATAAGCATCCCTTAAAAATTGTAAACAGCAAAGCAATATATGCTGCTATGCCATCGCACAAAAACTAAATATAGTCTTTTAATCCAACTAGGAAACTAAATTATAATAAAGTAACTTAGAAATTACTGTCCAGCCACGTTTTAGCCTCAAATCTCCTTCAAATCCGGCCCAAGATAGCTTGTTTGAAAGATAAGAACGTTCTGAACACAACTCTAGAAGGCCACGAATCCATCTGAGGTCATCTTGGGCTCCAAAAACGCAATTTAAACCCAAAAACGTGACTTTCCAGCACCGTGCACTGCTCCTTTATTTTATTTCCAGAAAATAACTACTTGGTGGAAAAAATCTGATACGATCAAGCTCAGTGACTCACGAACGTCCTCCAACTAGAATTACTCTAAAATTCGTCCATTTGATTATGTTTTGCTCTAGAGGAAATTGAAAGTCCTATATTGAAAATACAATTCAAAGTATCAAAATTCTTCCAAAATATTAACCAAAATATACTAAAAATAGGGATAAATATATAATATAAAATCTACGCATCATCCAGCAACTGGCTAAAGTAAGACATTGAAGATAACACTAAGTTTATGAAATTTGAGAATTCAGAGAGATAGAGAGGATAAATGATGATTGGTGTGAGGAGATGAAGAATGTATTATGTTATATATGGGCAATTGGGAGATGCAACTAAAGATAAGATAAGAACACGTGGCGCAACGAGAAACTGAAATCTACTTGAAAATATAAACAAGATTTCTGATAGATGTAGTTGAAGATAAGATGAGCACACGTGGCGCAATGACAACAACAAAAATGTACTCGAAAATCTAAACAAGTTTTTTTATATGCATGGACATGTGGCAGAGTTATAGTCACATATTCTAAATTAATCTCATCCGTTCAATAATTATTAAATAATTAAATTATACACTAAAAATAAGATAAATCATTGTGAATATAGTAATTGACATGACAGTTACTATTCACAGTGGGTGGAGAGTGAATAGTAACTACTATGACAATTTACTATTCTCATGAATAGTAACTGCCATAAATCAAGTCATAGTCCCAAATCCACTCAAATGTGTAGAAATGCTCTAATGGCCGCACTTATAGTATATGAAATTCCATCTATATCATGTCATTCATTGCAAGTTGGAAAGCGTAGGTATATATTGGAGGTGCATATATATGTTCATTTCTCCCAAACCCTACTGAAAAAACATCAAAAGGAATGTACATATGTGTCAGTTCTTAATTGTGCCAACTAAGAATAGGGCACGATAAACGTTCTTTTTAGTTTAAGATATTTTATTTGAACTCAGCATTATCTATTGTATCTCAATAAGAAAGACAAAATTAAGAAAACAATTGAACAGTGAATATTTCACTTTTTGGTCGATTATAAAACTCATTTCAAAAGAGTGGTACCAACTTATGTAAAGCCTCATTATGAAATAAAGAATTAACATTTACAATCATACCACCAAACAGAAAATTAGGATTCCGACTCAAGAGGTTAACTCGAAGTTGAAGAGAGAATTTGTGAATGTAAAGAAAATTAAAGACTGAGCTGAGGAGAGAAAATGTCATGAGGAAGAAGAAAAGATATCTTCATGTGATTTGTGGTTTATGGGTTTATTCTGCATGTGAGCTTTTTAGGAATAAATGTTGAGTCTAGGGAGAATCATAACTTCATTAAAATAAATTGCGAGTGTAGAAGAATGTTGGATATAAAAGACGAATTGTTGATTTCGACCAAAATAATTCCCTTAGTTTATTAGACATTGCTCTATACAAAAGACACCTCCAGTAAATGGCCATTTGATGATTGTTTATAGCAGTGAAAGTTGAGGACAAATATACTTATATTTACATTAATTTGCGATTTCTTGGTGGTATTTGGTTTGTTGGATTGAACATTAGAACAGACTGACATTCCTATATTCCTATAGAATGATCATTCCAGTGTTTCGTTCATATATATAGTTTAGTATTGCTCTTTTTCATTCCCAACCAATGGAATCGGCATTGACAAACTATAGATAAGAAAAAGGTATTTCCAAATGGGCGTTCCTATAATTCAATTGGCCCAAAGGATTTAAAACTCGAAATCCCAAATAATAAACATGGAGTCTCGAACTCTAAACTCGAGACTCAAGAGCCAAAATCTTTGAACTCAAGACTCAAGACCCCGAACTTGGAATACAATATATATTTCCGACTCACGAACTTATAGTAGACTCATAACTGACTACTCAAAGAACTACAATGAGAAAGCTAGGACAAACTATAACATATATTTGCCTTCACAGATGGCTTGTCCCAAACCCAAGTCTCACTAGCATTTCAAGCTATGGACCTAACATGAACCCAAGCCCTAAGTTCCTAGCTAGTTATTTTTTAGTATATTGAGAGTCTGAGAGACACAAATTTTAGGTAAAGATCCAAAGGTCTCAAGACATTGACAATGATGGACAATTCCTTGAGAATCTAAGCCAATGTGGCAGTTACAGGCCCCTCCCAACCAATGAAAGCCACACTTGAACCTTTCCTAATATAATACAAACAAAGAAAGAGAGAGCTTGGCTTGAAAGACCACCCAAACCTTAAACCCATCACATCCGCCGCTCCACCACCACTCACACACACCCAACCTCTCCTCAATCGATCATATTCCCTTCAAATTTCAATTCCCATCTCTTTGATGCCGACCTTCCACCACCACCACCACTTGCAACTTTCTCATTTCATTTCATTTGTATTTGCCTAATTGGATTTGGGACCAGCATCCGGCCCCGACTCTTGTAGGCCCCCATGTTCTCCCCACTATCCCCATCAGGGCTCCACCGCCGGCCACGTTGACAAATTAAGGTTAATGTTAACTTGATCATGCGAAAAAAAGGTATCAATTTTAGTGTTTGGTAGAGAATTATATTATTCTTGGGTTGGGAGGGGCCCATTTTGGGCAGTGTGAATATGTGTTTAGTGTTTTGACCGAGAGAAGATACTAAAGTACTAAGCTAAGCGTGGCGAGATCCTTGTTTTTGGATTTGATTTTGATAATTGATCAGAGACTCAGAGACTCAGAGTAATTAATATGTAAAAGAAGATTTGGTAGATTTGTCGTATATGGGAGTGGGTGCAAAGCCTGCAGTCATTCAGCCTAGGTTACCATAATAACCTTGTGTAAATTCACAAGAAATAATACTCTCAAGATATGCATTTAATGAGAATAAAAAAAATGTTCATAATAACCTACGTAGGTTAAGTTAGTTGAACAGAATCAATCTTCTTATACTCAGAGTTCTAAAATTCTTCTTATAGAGTCGCTAAATGGTATATAGTTGTTGTCATTAGGCTCCATGCAATTACCTGGTATTACAAAAAACTAAAATACTGTCATTGTGTTCGTACTAGAACTATATACACAACTATATACCATTTACCAACTCTATGTTTGCACTTGCCAAAAACAAGAATAAAAAATAATACTTCATAATTTGGGTAATGTTATCTACACACCTATTTTTACTCTTACACACTCTTTTTAATTTTTAATTGTTGAATTGAATAAATTGAAGAAAATCAAATTACATAAATTAACAAAAAATGTGTGAATGGTAAAAAAGAATATGTATAGCACCACCCCATAATTTTCTAGAAAGGGCATTAGGGTCTTTCACTAGTTAAGACATGAAATAGGGATAGGCCAATCCAAATAAGCCCCCTCTCTGAGTTGGGTAAGAGAGGCTTTGAGCAGCTCGAGAAAGAGAATAATGAATATATAAATAAAACGACAAGAGAGAGATATAAAGACAGCAAGAATAAAGTAATAGACAGGCCAACATGCGATAGTGTGGTTTTATTATAATCCTACCATTCTCTGCCCTTGGACAGATAGTCTGTCCCTTTTGTCTCTCTCATCCCCATACAATCCCCTCCTACTCCTCCCCCTCACTCTCTTCCAATCCAACCTTCACATAATATAAACTCCCTCTCTTTTAAAACCTCACAACCCCAAACCCTACTTTAATTCCTTCATTCTTTCCATCTTTCTCTTCAACCATATATCTTCATCTTCCAAATCAAGTAACTATGGCCTCGAAAGCAAGGAAGAAGCAGATATGGTGTCCACAGCCATTGACGCCACTCATGGAAGGGCCAGACCCGGAAATGCAAGAGGAAGGTGGCAAAAAGGAGAGCTCTTGGGAAGTCATACGTGAATGGTTTAGGGCACAAAAGGGTGGCCCTCCTAGTCCCGGGACTAATTTGTCAGCCTCAGGATATGGAGGTGGTGGTACTATTCCAGCCAAAAGACAAGACTTGAGGCTCTTGCTTGGTGTTTTAGGCTGTCCTCTTGCTCCAATTCCACAAGCCAATGACCCAATTGATCATCACCTCCTTCACATTAAAGACATTCCATTTGTAAGTGAAAATCAAACATTATATTATTATTGTCAGAATTTTATACAAACAATACTAGAATAGATAGGTGTTGAGCGCAAAACCTCAGATGCATGAGAAAATGTTCTCTTAATTTATTTGGTTTATGTTGTTTTAGTTAGTAATTAATTAATTAATTTAGTTTTTTTTTTTAAATAATGTGTAGGAAACTTCTATAGCGCATTATATTATACAGCAGTACTTGGCAGCCACGGGGTGCTTGAAGCAACAGAAGTGTAACAAAAACATGTATGCAAGTGGGAGTGTGAAGATGGTTTGCTGTGAAACGGAGGTTTCTGCAGGAAGAAATGTGAAGACTTTGGGAACAAGAAGTGGGGAAAGCGGGTGCTTTGTTCTTTGGCAAATGTTGCCTGGCATGTGGTCTTTGGAGTTGGTCGTTGGAGGCAACAAGGTGGTGGCTGGTAGTGATGGCAAGACGGTTTGGAGGCACACCCCTTGGCTTGGTACTCATGCAGCCAAAGGCCCCCAGCGCCCGTTGCGCCGCCTCATACAGGTATACATACAACATTATTCTCACAATAATCTTCCGAATCTTACCTCTAATTAATATTTAAAAAGTATAACATACGCTCATTAAATATAAGAAATTTTCTCGTAAATTTACGATGCTACATGTTATAAATAAATGATTCCTATTATGGTTTTGGGCATAAACAACTTTTGATTTCGAACTATAAAGAGGAACAACCGTAGCGTTCAATTATTCGAAATAGCCTTTACCAAACAAAGATAGAGATTGAGGAACAAATCACAATCCCAATAAAATGGTGTTTGGCTGACAAAGATAGAGAAACTGTCTCGTGCTTTACCCTACAGACTTCTTTTTTTCGAACAGCTCCAAAGGGACCTAAGAATGGCACGTGATTGCCGTTCTTACGTCATATACTGGTCATATGTATTATGTACATCTTGTTCTTGGGATTACCACATATGCTGAACTAAAGTGTCTCGGTATTATTTCTTGCTTTAACTTTTTCTTTTGCACTTTAGTGAATGCTGCCGGATCTAGTGCATTATATCTACATACTCTTTTCTTTCTTCTTCCTTCTTTTTTTCCCTTTTATTTTTCTTTTTCTTTAAAGATATTTCCTTTAATTTGATCAAAAATAATAATATTAGCTAATATATACTGAGTATTGATAATGTGTGATTATTGAAATGTGTCGTTCATACTTTTCAATCATTAGTGATTATATGATCGTTATTTACTATGATACTTATAATGAGCTCACGATGATATATAATTATCAATCAATTACAAGCGTCGGTGATTGATATTAGCATTTTTTTCATAACTTTATATCACAATTATCAATACTTCGTTAAGAATACTTTAAACCAAGATAAAAGGGCATTAAAAGAAATTAATAGTAGGTTCTCCAAAAAAAAAGAGAGAGATTAATAGTATGATGAGAATGTGTATGAGCCATCTAATCACAATCAATTATTGGTGATTTATACTCATAATTTCACAAATACATCTGTATTTAATTTGCAGGGCCTAGATCCAAAGAGCACAGCAAGCTTGTTTGCCAAAGCACAATGCTTGGGAGAGAAAAGAATCGGAGACGATGATTGCTTTGTACTAAAAGTCTCCGCCGATCGAGCGGCTGTGATGGAAAGAAGTGAGGGTCCTGCAGAAGTGATCAGACATGCATTGTATGGATATTTTTGCCAAAAGAGTGGCCTCCTCATATACTTAGAGGACTCACACCTCACCAGAGTTGAAACCCCAGAAAATGAAACTGTGTACTGGGAGACCACCATAGGAAGCAGCATTGCTGACTATAGGGATGTGGATGGTGTGCTGATTGCTCATCAGGGCCGCTCGATTGCCACAGTTTTCCGGTGCGGCGAGGTGTCAATGGAGTACACAAGGACTAGGATGGAAGAAGCTTGGAACATTGATGATGTTGTGTTTAATGTACCAGGGCTTTCGATGGACTATTTCATTGCTCCTGCTGATATATTTGATGGTAGTCTACCATCACCATGATCATTAACCATGAACTGATGAAGCTTAATTACTAGGATGTTAGTTTGGTTTTAATTACAAAAATATTGGTGGGTACACTTTGTTAATGTGGTGTAATATTTTGGGTTTTTTCTTCCTTTTCTTCAAGTGTATTATGTAATATGTAGTAGGGTTTGAAGTCACTAAGCTTAAAATGACAAATTCAAGCATGGGGTGGAATAAGGGATCTTGTTGTATTCTAATCTAATGCATTGTCTTTTTTTTTTTCTTTTTTCTGAATCTACTGAATTTCTGAAGTGGCTTTTTGTTTATTTAAACTATTTGTACCATAATCACTCATCAGATTTCTTGTATACGTAGACGCAATCAGTAATATAATTAATATTCTCTAAATGCAGGTTAAATTCACTATAAGAAATGTGATCAGTACATGTGATTCCACACAAAAGAATTAACGTACTCCAAATTTACGTTTGGGTTTGATAAGAAAAAATTGAAATGATGAATTTCCACAATGGATGGGTGGCAAAAATCAAAACCAAGAAAAGTGGCAAGAACATGAAATATTTAACTTTCTTCTTTGTCCAGAGGTGGGCTACCGAATCTAGTTTTATTTTTCATTGAGCCTGACTAAATTTCGGTTCCTTCGGACACTTTGGACCCTTTTGTCATGAGCAGGTCCACGTATAAAGCCCACTAAGTCCAGGGTTTATACTCGGACGGAGAACCTTTGTATGCAAATATACTAATATTGAACTTCCATCAAAGAAACAAATAATCTTAAAATTCTCTAAACCAAAAAAATACATAGATATGGTTTGCCGCCATGGCCAGCTTTAAGATGAAAATCGGCAATGGTCTAGCCTCCATCGATGAAGGACGTCATTTGCAAGCCTTCGTTGTTGAGAATCATATAAGACCGGCTCCACATAGAACTTCTGTAATTTTGGGAAGTTATTTGTAACATGTTTCATAAAGTATTGTGCCTCAAAACAAACAAGCATGCCTAACATATTAACCAAACATCACCATATAACATAATTATAAACGTAATAATATAAATAAAAGGACAATTCTCACTTTATAACTCTCAAGTATCATGAAATTCACAATTTACTACCCTTAGCTTTTTTCGTCTCACTTTCATACCTAAAGTTTTATTTTTCTGACACTTTCATACCTCTGTTAGTATTTCCGTCAAGTGCTCCGTTAAAGTGTGACGTGGCACTTGACTGGACGATGATTGTGCAGAAACGTGGCACTGTGAGCCCCACGTGGACAATTAAAAAAGGCTAATTCTCACTTTACTACCCTCAAGTATCGTGAAATTCGCACTTTGCTGCCCTTAGTTTTTTTCCGTCTCATTTTCATACCTAAAGTTTGATTTTTCTGACACTTTTATTCTTTCATTAGTCTATCCATCAAGTGCTCCGTTAAATAGGGTAATTCTCACTTTACTATCCTCAAGTATCGTAAAATTCGCACTTTGCTACACTTATTTTTTTTCATCTCATTTTCATACCTAAAGTTTAATTTTCTTGACACTTTTATACATCCGTTAGTTTATTAACAGATGATGTAGCAGGACTTTGTGATACACCCCGTACCGGGAAATAATATTATTTTATTCCCGGAGGTGTGAAATGACGATTTTGCCCTTGGTTGACCTTTCGGTTGACTTTTGCGTCGTAACTCGTACGACGCTTCCACTTGTATTTTCTCGACGTGCTCGTCGATACGGACTCGTAGGCGCGAGCGGGACGTCATTCGAAATTCGAATGAGCGTTCTACGGACGTTAATCTAGTTGTGTTTCGTATTTGGGCCTTGGGCCCAGTAATTCCTGTGAGCCCAACCCACTGTGTTCCTCTATCACCCTTGTCTCCCTCACTCTCTGTACTCTGTCTCTCTCTCCCTCACACCCCGACTTCACTTCCCCTGCAAACGGACACCTACTCCCTCACAAACTACTAACCACACCCGTGATGTTTTGCCTCCTCCCCGAGCCATCTTCCTTTTCTTGGCCACCATTGTGCTTGCAGACCTTCACCACTACACACCGAGCTCACTGAGCTTGACGTTGAACCCAGAAAACCAGTGAAGCAAAACCCCAGAAATTGCTTTGGACACCCCGAGCCCAATCCCATCCCCCTGAGCCATTTCTTTGACCAGAGATGGTCACTGCCATCTTCATCATATCTGTCGAACCCAAATGTCAGGACTTGAACCACTGCAAACAGATGAAACCCAGAATTCCCAGAAAAACTCTAGTGGGTGCCCCCAATTTTCCCGACGAACTTTCTCAGGGAATTCGACCTCGATGGTCCTCCTTTTGTTCACCATTCGACTCCCCGAGGTCCCTGGAACCTCGATCGAGCCCTGCATGGCCGAGTTTGGTCGAGAATTGGAGATCTGGAGATCGGCTCACCTGGACCCAAGAGCTTTTCTTCAAATTCAGGCCACCTCAGGCCAGTTTCTGGCCTCCCCTTAGGTAAATTCTAAATCTACTCACTCCCAGCTTCATTTTGACACTTGAATCATGAAATTTGGTTGAGAAATAAAGATTTTAGGACGAGTTGCAGGTTTCCGGCCAAATTTTCCAGTTTCCGGCGGCCGGCGCCGGCGACTGGAAAGAGGTTGAAGATGATCGGCGCTGACGTCAGCAAACCGGGTCAAACCGGTTCTGCTGATGTCAGCAAACCGGTTCAACCCGGTCGGATCGGAATATTCTGAGGAATATTCTGTCCGTTAACCTTAATGGCGTTAATGGAACAGTAACGGCCCGTGTAACGGCGCGTGGCCGCGCGTGGGAGCCTTCCAGCCGCGCGTGAGGCCAAACGGCAGCGTGTGGCAGCGCGTGCGACGGCGCACGGCGGCCCACGGCGACGGTTTTGGGGTTTCCGACCCCGAAACTCTGTTTTCGGGTTTCCGAACGCCATTTTCTTCTTAATTTCGTGTACTTTACTAATTTGTGGGTTTTAAAAATAGGTTTTGGCAACCCGTGGCATTCGGAGGACGTACGTTTGGACTTCCCGGCTTCGGTATTTGTGAGTGGGCCCTTTCCTTACCTAAACTAAGTGTTTTACATGTTTTAAATATTAATTTGGGTTTTTGCCTATACTTTTAAATTGATTATTACTATACTTTGTTAGCAAACCTTAATTTATGCCTACACTATTATTATGACTTAAAGTTAGTATTCTTCTTGTATGTTGGTAGACCTTGTATTTCATGGCAATTACTTGGTTTACTAGATCGTATCGGTATTTTGTTAGGCCATGGAAATTAGTGGGCTTTGGCCTACATTTCCATTTGGGAATTACACCATTAAATTGGTGATTTCCGTATTATTTTTGTACGCGTATTGCTTGTATCGAACCAGCCCTATTTTAGGGGGTTTTAGGGAATTAATTGATATTGTGCCTATTTGTGATTATGGGTTTTATACCTATCTGACGGCCTTGGGCCGTATTCGGGTGAACCTTGGAAATGGTAATTTTCTACCGTATTTTTTGGTTCACCTAGTTTACCATTAAGTTGGTATTTCTATACCTTGGTACCCATGTGGCGTATTCTTGGTATTTCACGTATTATAGTTGTACGCTTGGTATTCCGGGTACGGCACCCGAGGATACCTTATATATTGACTGTTTTAAGGTTATCCCAAAAAGGGAAATTACCTCACTTTGTTTTATTTAAAGATACTCCGTGGCATGTTTTTGCACGCTCAACCTGGGAGGCTTACACGGTGTTGATTGTACTGTCCGGGGCCAGGACCAGCCTTCACGTGATTGTTCACACGCACCGATACGTTCACTATGGATCCATAGTAGGTGCCAGCCTGTTCTAGGTCGCATGGGCTACTCGAACTCGTTGTGATGCGCTTATGCGCCAGCTTCACGTGATCGTAGTACATGAGCGTACCATTATTTATACACCCAGCCTGTTCATGACAAAATATATCTGTATGAACTCGTGTGTCTACCCTGCCTAAACGAGCGTTTATCTTATAGTTGGATTGTGACTTATCTCTGATTTTCACTGATGCCACGGATACTTCTATTTGATTTACGGGTTTTCCGTATAACTTTATTTTACGAACTTTTTGATAAAGTATTTTATGCCGAACGGTGGCTTTCTGCCCGTTTCGGACGGTAAGTACATTTCCGTACTTACCTTGATTTTCTACCTACTAGTATATTACGTTTTCAAGAACAGTTTTACGAAACTTAGTACCTGATTTACAGCGAGGGGTTACTATTTTCTAAAAAGAAAGGTTTTTACAAAAATAACTATGGCCCACTCACCTTTTGTTTTGCGCCCCTCCAGGTTAAGTGGCTGGAGCTGTCTCGTTCGGGGCAGTGGTATGACAAGCTTTTAAATTCTTGGTAATTGTAAAAACTTCTGTATTCCGTACTTTGTACTGTTATTGTAACTATTCTTTCTACCCGTACACTTGTTTACACTTGGATCTTTAAATTATTCAAATTTATTTCTTATTTCATCCAAATTGGCTTTCGTCACCCTACGTGGTGTCGGCCAGCACATCCGACTTTTGGGTGTCCACGTGTACATCCGGGTCGGGATGTGTCACTTTGGCCCACTAAAAAATATATAATTATTTAAAAACTAAAAAATAAAACAATAAAACAATAAAGAAGAAAATAAACTCTCCTTCTCCAAACAACCAACTCCACGGGTTACCAAAACCAAATCAAACACAACAAATCTAAAGAAACTGAAAAATTTAAAAATAAAAAGGAGTTTGGTACAGAAGGGGCTTAAAGTGGAAGGGGTGGGGTGGATGTGCAATGGAATTGAAGAGGAAGGGGGAAGAGAAAAGGGAGATGTTTTTCATTTTTTTATATTTATTTATTATTTATTAATTAATTTTTAATATTTATTGTCCACGTAATACAAATTTGGTGGGCTACAGATATGCCACATCATCAATTAACGGAGCACTTAATGGATAGACTAATATAAGTATAAAAGTGTCAGAAAAATCAAACTTTAGGTATGAAAGTGAGATGAAAAAAACTAAGGATAACAAAGTGCGAATTTCTCGATACTTGAGGGTAGTAAAGTGAGAATTAGCCTTTTTTAATTGTCCATGTGGGGCTCACAATGCCACGTTTCTGCACAGTCATCGTCCAGTCAAGCGCCACGTCACGTTTTAAAGGAGCATTTGACGAAAATACTAACGGAGATATGAAAGTGTCAGAAAAATAAAACTTTAGGTATGAAAGTGAGACGAAAAAATCTAAGGGTAGCAAAGTGTGAATTTCACGATATTTGAGGGTAGTAAAGTGAGAATTACTCTAAATAAAATGTGTGATGTTATTCCCAATATCAAAAGTGTGTACGTATACGTACTAGCTAGATCTATCCAGAGAATCACCGACTAGTTAGGGTTGTGCTCCAATTTCTTTCCAAATGCTCCAGTTTCTTTCCAAGTGAGAAAATATTTCACATAAATAGCATCAGAGCTGATCCCGAGTTTTTGGACGCCTAAGGTGAAATTCACAATAAAAAAATTTTGTGGATACATCTTTCACAAGAAAATAAAGTTTAGAGTAATGCTAGGCACACCAAATTTGTGAACTAAATAATGTGGCAAATGCCACTTCACTTTATTACTTATTCATTTTTCCAGCATGTAATCAATTTCTTTTAGAAAGTCAATAAGAAAATTCATGTTAATCGCTTATTATTTAATCAACCCTAATTCAACAAAACAAACTCTAGCTAGAATTCCTATATGAAATTACAACATAACATCTCCACTGCACAACAACGTTGCAGAACAAACTTTTATACATATCTCAATTCCATGTCAATGGAGATGCAAAAAAAATTACGGTAAAGCTTTAAGGTAATACTAGCAAGATGAATCTCACTCTTCCCATAGAAGTTTGTTGGATTGGTTTCAATTCAAATTGCAGAAGTTGAATCACACTCTTTCCAAAAGATTAAACTCGATCTTGAAGAGAATCTGGAATTTGTGGGACCCTACTAGTAGTCCAACTTCCACATGCATATGTATCAGTACAAAATCTTTTATTGTATCTAGAATTCTCTCTTAGACGGTGTGAGTGGTTACGGTGGTGGTGTTGAATTTGTTTGAATTAGTGGGTTAAATTGTTTAATTTCAAGAGGGAGCTAGGGGGATCGGTGTTGAATTTGTTTCATTATTGATTGGGTTATAGGCTTAATTTTCTATTATTTTATTTATAATTATTTTCTTTAAAAAGTTTAAATGACTCTTGAGTACACGTGGGTAATTTTGTTAAGTCAAATTGATGATGTGGCATCTGCCACATCATTTGCTACACAAATTTGGTATGCCTAGCATTACTTTAAAGTTTATGCTTCAAAATAGTCAATAACTTAATTCAAATCTAAACCTTTATTTTAACTCGTTAGATGTGAATTGTCGTGACTTGGCTACCAATTGATCTCTTTTATTAAAAAAAAACAAAAAAAAAAAGAAAAGGAACACTTGATATCTCTTCACCATGAAAATAATAAGGGAAATATTTTGATTTTGCCGCCTAAAGTTTTACCAAAGCTTCAATTGCAACCTGAAAATAGAAAAAGAAAAATTGAAGCAATGTGTCACTTGAATTAAAATTAATTAATCTGCCACCTACCTTGTTACAGCTCTTCTCATAATTTATAATATTTTATTTCTTGAATGTGTAAAATGACCAAAGTGCCCCTAAAAGGCAATGATTGACTTTTGTTGACTTTCGTGTCATGACACATACGACATTTTCTCTTGTTATTTTCTTGTTGTGCACGTCTTTATGAACGAGTGGATGTGAACAGAATGAAATTCAGAGTTGAAACAAAGATTATGCGAAACGTTAAGTTCAAGGGCATTCTCGTAATTTCACGAGAATCGTGTTGTTTGATTGGGTTTAGGTCTACTGGGACCCACCCACTCTCTTCAGTTGTGTACCCTCCCACTGTCTCTCCTTCACTCTTATTAACTCCCTCTCTCTCCCGTTCCTTCCCTCGACCGACACAAAACCCGACTGCGAAGTCGCCGTTCCCCGGCAAACCACACCACCCAACCACTACCATTAGAACCCTATCATCGCCATGAATCCATTCCCGACCTCTGTTTTGTGAAAATTGGACCCCAAGGTCGTGATTCGAGGAACTTCGACAAGGACGACTTTTCCCAATGAATTTTCACTGTTTTCCAGCAAAGGTAAGCCTCACCACCACCATCATTCTCTTCCACGTGTTGAGTATATGAGTTTTGACATATTGTATGCTTGATTTGGTGTTGAAATGGCTCTGATCGACGTGAGGAAGCTCTGCAATGTTTTCCGGCGAGTTGACCGTGGCCGAGGAAGAGATTCTGGCCAAATGGCTAGGAATCGATCCTCGAGGCCGGTACCAATAGGTTCGTCAAAACTCCACGAACCCGAATATGCCTTCAAAATCGATGGCGGAGCAACGACAGAGGCTCAATGATGATCAGAAGAATCCCAACCAAACTTCTCAAAATTCGGCAAGAGTTGCAGCGGGCTAACGTCAGCGAACCCGGTCTAAGCCGGTTACAACCTGGTCTAGATCCGGTTGGATCAGGAATATTTCAAGCTATATTCTTTCTTCAGACTAACGGCGTTAACAGAATATTCTCTAACGCCGTTAGAATATTCCGTTAAATCTTTAGAATATTCTATTAAAGTTAATGGCACACCGTTAACTTTAACGGCGCGTGACCACGAGTGGTGACCATCCGCCAACGTGTGGCGGCGGGTGGGACCTCACAACGGCCCGGGGAGCCTTATGGAGTCACGTGCATTTGGGTTTTCGGACACCAAAGCTCTTAATTTGAGTTCCGTTTCCCGTATTCTTCGTAGTTTTTGTTTAGCTTACTAAGTTTGGTTGTTTTACTTTAGGTGTGACAACCCGAGGACTACGGAAAGCGTACAAGCAAGGAATTACGACTACAGTCACTGTAAGTGGGCTTTTCTTTCTAAACCTATATCTTACATATGTTTGCGAAATGAGTTTTACGATATACATAGTTATCTTACTTGGTTTTAGAAATTCAAATGTTTTAGCGAGTTAACGGTGATTTAACTTACGCTATTTGTGAACACTACTTTGGGAATGTTTACTATTCGTCTTACTTTAGAAATGTAACCCTTTGTGCAATGCCCCATTTTTAATTACGAGATTTGAGATATTAACCATGACATGTTTTATTTTATACACCCGCTCATTTAGGATTGCTTACACGGTGTCTAATACTGTCTGAGGCTAGGATCAACTTCACGTGTATGTTCACATGCACCAATACGTTTACTTTGGATCCATTGTAGGTGTCAGCCTGTTCTAGTTAGTTTTACTTTCTAGAACTTGTTGTGATGCTCTTAGCACTAGCTTCACATGTATGTCGTACTTGAGCGTAGATTATTATACCCAGCCAGTTCATGTCAGAATATCTCTGCATGAACTCGTGTGTCTGCATTATCTAATGAGCATACCCTATTTGTTTATCTGAGATTTTGGGATTTACCTGCTTTCACTGATGCCATGGAACTTCGTGCTACTTTTAGATTTCACTTGTTGATTTCCACGTGCTGGTTTCTCTTAAAAGATTTTGTATTGAAGTTTTATTGTTATTTACCCGTCTTGGGAAATAATTGACTTTCTACTTTTACGTTGGTTTTCATACTTACTATGTAGTATGATTTTGAGATTATTACGGGTTTTTACAGCGAGGAGTTACTACTTTCCAAAAAGCAAAGGTTTTAGAAGACTATTGTTTTTGCCCACTCACACTTTTATGTTTTTGCCCACTCACACTTTTATGTTTTTTCCACTCACATTTTTATGTTTTGCGCCCACTCACACTTTTATGTTTTGCGCCCACTCACACTATTGTTTTACATCAGGACACGGGGGCATTGTTCCCTCCTCACTGTAGGGAATCTTTCTTAGTAACTGTAATTACCACATTCGGGTGATCTGCTTTAATATACTTTGTACCCTGTAAAGTTAGATACTCTGTTATTCTTTTATTGGTTCACACACACTTCTGCGCACTCAATCTTTATTTTATTCAAACTTCATTTTCTTTCTTTAAATTACACTTCTTTCTTCAAATGGTTTTCATCACCCTGCAGGGTGATCGGCTAGCACACCTCGATTTTTGAGCGTCCATCTAGATATCCAGGTTGGGGTGTGTCATACTTTTAACTCAGTAAAGATAAAGAATAATGATAACGCTTGTGTTCTTCCATGGGAGGACTTACTTGTCTCGCCACGTAACCATCCGAATATCATAATTATAACCATTCATTCTCTTTATCATCATCTAAAAATCATATTTGCAAAAAAAAATCATTCAATTTAGAGATCGTTTAGTCATCTATACATGTTAAACAAATCAACAGTTTTGATAACAAATAGCATCCTCATGATGAACCGTCCATTTGTTTTATGCATATGAATAGCTAAAAGATCTCCAAATTGAATAAATTTTTGCATATATGATTTTTAGATGATTATAAAAAGAATGAACGATTCTGCTTATTATGTTCGGACGATAAAGGTTCGTTAATTGTAAGTGGGGGGACAAGTAAGTCCCCCCATAGAGGGACACAAGCATTATCCAAAGAATAATTAATGCCTTAAATACAACCAAAAGACCAAAACCTGCATTGCTTCATTTTTTTTATCAAAAATTTGACGAAGTTTACGATAGATGGTTGATTGCAATTGATTATTAATTCATGTCACACAATGCTTCAAATTCCCTTCAGGTGAAAAATTGTAACATGAGTAAGCAATTTAAGAATTTCTGCTAAGTATTAATAAAACTGATTGGAATAGAGTGCTTGCATTTGTTGTAAATTATGTGGGGGCAATATGTTAATTAATATCTTATTAGATTAATTTTGTTATTAATATAAATATGAAAATTGGGTTTAGCCTTCAAGACCTTATGCAAACCCTTGTGGTGAACTGTTGTCTATCTCCACGGATCCTATCTTCTCTATCAGTCATCGAGCTGCTAATCGAGACTCTGATAACTAATTGACACAGCAGGATATATGAAAAGGAAAATCAAACAAAATTCTCACGCTAGAATCCACTAGCAAATAAGTTGAAGTCCATCAACAATCCGGAATCCACCAAAAAAGAGAGAAAACCTCTTAATTTTATCGATAATAATATGAATGATTACAAACCTAAGCCCAAAATGGCCTATTTATAATATTCTTAACCCTAGAAATCGTAGGAATCCAAATAGGAAATAAAATAAACAAATGACAAAATATCAAAATTGTACTAAACTAATAAAATCCCATTTCTAGACATGTAATGTTGGAATTTAGTCAAAATTTGACTGGGCTTGTTGTAAAATAACACACTTTGAATTTCTCAATTTTTCTCTCATTCTCTATATTTTATTTCCAACACATTATCAGCATGATTGTCTAATGTGCACACATATATTTTTCTTTATCAAACAGTCATATGCCACAATTATATGCAGAACTTGGTATTGGAATGTGACGACCCGTCCCTAATTTAATTGTGTTTTATTTTCCTAAAGTTATAAATTGACGAAAATGCCCCTGAATGGCTAAGTGGACGTCCTACGAGGACGTTTGAGCTCCTTTTGAATTTTGACTTCTCACTTACTGTATTCTTGTAATACCCGTCAATACGAACGTGTGAGCGCAACCAGGATGTAGTTCCGATGTGTAACAAAAAAGTTACGTTCATTTAAATATTTATTTCCTGTTTTGAGGGTGTTGTGTTGTGTGTCACAAGGGACCCCCTTTCCCCTACTAATTTTGGAAACCCAAAGCTCTCTTCTCTCTTTTTCCCTCAGGTTTTTCCTTCTCTCTCCCTCATTTTTCTTTTTTCTTCCTACCTGTTGAAACACTCACAGTCAAATAGTGACCGCGCCATTTTCTTCGAACCAAGCCAAACCACCACCACCATCTTGTTCGTTGTAACTCACTGAGTTCAACGGTGCAAACCGATTTTTCAAACTCCCCACTGTTTGACGAAAATCTCACATGGAAGAACCAAACTTTTTCTGCGAGTTTCTCAAAAATACCGACCAAGGTGAGGTTCCTAACCACCACCATTAGCTTCCATTCGTTGAGTTGATGAATTTTCATACTAAATTCGTGCGATTTGGTTGTGTTTTGGAGTATATCGGACCTCGGGTAGTAGACCGAGACTTTCTGGACATTTTCGACCACTTTTCAAACTCCAAATAGGTATAATTTTGTTCTCCTTCTCTCTAGCTTCATTTTGACATGTATATCGTGTAAAATGGTTGAGAAATGAAAAAGTTACAAATTTTTGAAAATTTTCCAGAAACCGGCTAGTTCATACGGAGAAGGCACGACGACGGCCGACCTGAGTTGCAGCGGCGATCGGTCCAGACTGGACCGTGACATCAGCAATTGGTCCAAACCCGGTCCAGACCTAGAATATTCTTAGGTATTTTCATTTAACGCTGTTAGGAATATTCTGTTGGATTTAACGGAGATACCGAAATCTTCCGTTAAATCTAACAGCGTCAACTAACACCATTAGTTTGACCGGCTTGGGTTGACCACGCGTGACCCGAGGCAGGCTCGCACGTGGGACCAGTTTTTTGACTTCCATCGACGCGGGACGACTCGTGACGACGCGTACTACCTCGAGGCAGAACATATGGTATTTTTCAGAGTGTTTTAGACCTCCGATTTGAGCGAACCAAGAATAAGTGTTAATTAGTAATTTAATTAGTAACCTTTATGAGTTTAATCATTACAATAATGATATCTCATATAGGTGAGACTTACCACGAGGAGTACAAGAGTCAGACAAGGCGAGGCGGCTACGATCCAACTATGTATCTGTGAGTGGGCTTTGTTTTATGAAACCTATATTATTTATGTTAGTTTCCATGTTGATTTGTGAATTCATTTCTAACATACCATGCTTTTACTTATGAGTTAAGTATAAATTATATTATGTTGAGATTTGTGAAACTGTGATGGCATGATCATGTGTATTTTACTGCTCATCATACATGCATTCACCGGTGTCTAGTACTCGTCCGGGCCAAGACCAGCCTTCACATGTATGTTCACATCTACACCATTATGCTCACTTTGGATCCATTGTAGTTGCCAGCTTGTACTAGTTTGCATTAGGCAGTTAGGACTCGTATGTGACGCACTCAGCGCCAGCTTCACGTGATCGTAGTACTAAGCATATATCTATTACACCTAGCATGTTCCATGTAGCTACTTTCTGCATGGATTTGTGTGTTTGCATATGTCGATGAGCATATTATATATTATATATGTCGTTGGGCATACTATATGTTGTTGAGATATTGGTATTTACGCATACATTTGGCATGGATGTCTTATAACGTTTTGACGATGAATATTATATATTATGTTAAGATAAAGGTATTTATCCATTTCTTTGGAGTTTTTCAAACTATACGTAGTATGATTTTGGAAAACTATACAGGAATTTTCAAAGAGGGGTTATTATGTTATGAAAAACAAAGGTTTTAGAAATGTTTATTTTTGTCCACTCACATTTTCTATTTTGCGCTCCTCCAGGTTTTAGGAGACTGATATGGTGGCAAGTGAAGTTGTCACTGATGGTTCTGACACATTCTACAGCTATTGTACGAAAGTATGTTCCTACTAGTTGTATTACGTCTATTCTTACCAAGATGGAATTATTCTTACGTTACTGCACTTTAGCTATGCTATGAGACTGATTACTTTGTATTATAGGCCCTGCACTTCGCACACTATTTTGAAATAAGTTTCAAAGTGACTTTAGTTTTAATTTATTTGTACTTTTACACAACACTTACACTATGGCTTTCGTCATCTCTTCTGGGATGTCAGTCAACATATCTCGACTCGATATTGACACGTGGATATCCGGGTCAGAGTGTGTCAGATTTGTGACATCCCACATCGACCAACGGAGAGGGGGTGATGTGCCTTATATGTACATGCCCACCTCCAATTAGCACGAGGCCTTTTGGAAGCTCACTGGCTTCGGATTCCATCGGAACTCCGAAGTTAAGCGAGTTTGGGCTAGACCAATCCCAAGATGGATGACCCACTGGGAAATTGCTTGTGAGTTCCCAAAAACAAAACCGTGAAGGCGTGGCCCAATGCAGACAATATCATGCTATGGCAAAGCCGGTCCGAGATGTGACATGGAATATTTTCTCTAACTACCGCACCTATTGGGAAAATCCCATTGGTACCTAATGTCTCCTAATCACTTATGGATTGCTTGGAAAATCAATTGGGATTTAAAATATTAACTTAGCATATCATGTGCCCACTGAAATTTGAGTAATATGAGCAAAAAAAGGTTTCCTAGTCTATTTGGACTTAATTTAATAAGGAAGTATAGATGCATAAGGATTCTTAATAGGCTTATGATGAGCTTCTCATGTTAGAATTATGTACTCTATATAAGTAAAGGTCATTGTTGGTACTACGAGCATTAAACATAATACTCTATTTGGTATTGTAACCTAATGTGTAGAAATCAATAAAAGAACTCTTGCTAGCACGCGTGGGTTGATTCATCAACAACAAAAAGAAGATATCTTTGGAACCCGGTGATCTAGGTTAGTACCTACTCTAATATATTTTAGATATATGAACAGCCTAAATTAACCCTTGGATATTGCATCCGTAAATTACCAACTGTGCGACGTAAATTTGTACACATCTCATTCTTTTCACATATTTGTAGGATTATCTGTTATATGTCCAGCATATTAAATACAAAGCAGAAGTTCTTTTTCTTGTTAGCTGATATGTGCATCGATCAAACTACATTATTTCAAGATCATCACTACTCCCTACTCGTTATTGTGCCAATCCCATATGATCAAATAAATAGCTTTTTTTCAAATTTTGATTTAGCTAGAAATTATAGGCTTCTTTAAATACTAGCTACGTTAAAGGTGCATGTCTCTTTGTCTCCTTAATTTATTCTATATGGATCAAATAAATGTTAATTGCTTCTTCTATATTTTTATTTCAGTGATTGCTTTCTCCTTTCTTAGGGGGTGAAAACGCGGAGAGCTAGCCATGCCATTTTCAAGAGGTGGTGGTTTAGTTGTGGGTGGTAAGGTCCATATATGTACAAAAGAGAGAGAGAGAGAGAGAGAGCAGGGGGGGGGGACAAAAGAAGCTTCTGGTGTATACTTTGTAAGCAGCAGGAAAATTCTTTACTAAAAAGACCCAAAGTTGTCAAATGAGTAGCATGCAGAATCCAAAGTACTTATGTATTGGACAAGTACTGCAAATGATTTGCATTTGCATGCATGGAAGGATGTGCCTTGAATAAGCTTCCTCAAATCATAATCATATGCTGATCATGATTCCTTATAATTAAATTAATCTACATGCATAAATATTATTACTACTGCATGCAAACTGCTGTAATATTATATTTAAAAAAAAACTAATTAACCAAGCTAGCTTCATATATAGCCATGCATCATCATCAGCAGCAGCTTTTGATGCAATGAGGGTACCCTTTAACTTTGCCCGCATAAAGATAGAAGCTTCCTCGATATGTGCATGCGTGGGAGTGCGTTGTATTCTTCCTTGCTTTTAGGCTTTATCATCTTTTCCTCTCTCTCGCAGAGTCTCGCTCTCCATCTCTCCCTTGAGTTGTGTCTATGTGGAGATCAGAGGGGAGCTTTCCTGCCAACTTGCAGTGGCTAAATTTTTCTCTGCAACCAATAAAGCTATTGTGGCACCACTTTTTTTTCCACAGAGAAACCCCTCTCACTCTGCATGGATCTAAATCTACTTAGTTAGTCCTTAAGGAGATCACCTGTTAAATAGGCAGTTAGATACTCACACCATCTCTGTCCTACTATAATAATATTAGTAATTGGAATCCATGCACCTATCAAGAGGATTTTTTTTTCTTCCAATAAAACTTAGGCACACAATGCCAACATATTTGCTGACACATTTATATAATAGATGTGAGCTTTACAATTACATGTGGGACTCAAATGTATGAAACAGTTGTATATCAATAAGTGCGTCAATTTTGTATATATGTATTGCGAGATAAAATGAATTACTATATACGTCACCTAAGTAAGTAGTTGTGTTAAAAATTGTTGAGTAAAGAGGATAAAGTCATGTACATAGCTTGTTGTTGAGTAAAGAAAAAAAATAATGAAAGGTACACTTGTTGTCCTCCTTGTATACACCCAAGGAATGTGAAGGACTAAAGAGTGAAAAAGGAGCCTTGAAAGATATATAGATACTATTGGTCGGCTTCTCTTGTAGAAAATTCTTTCTCATCTTTAAAAAGAAGTTTGTCCTCTATAACCCCTTAAGATCTCCCTATGCCAAATGAGTATTGTTCCTTAATAATTATATAATCATTTTTTCTTTCGTGCTCTATGCATATGTTTGTTAGCGCTTATACGATCTTGTACTTTATTGGGAATTTATGTTTTGTTAAATTCTTAGTTATTATCCCAAAGGTTTTGTCTGCAATAAGAAGATTAACTAACTTAAAAAGCAGCATCATTGCTACTTGTTACCTACATGATCTAACAATAGAATTAATTAATCTAATAGACATGGGATCACATTGACCATAAACTATTACCTGCAACTCAAACCATAAATTATTACCTGCAGCTCAAAAAAATGAAGGGGTGGGGACATAAAAAACCTTCAAGTGCATGGCCTTACCCTAATATAAACCAAAGTATCCTCCAACTCTAGAATGACCTAAGCTATAACGTTCTTAAGACTAAACTTTAAGAACTAGAAGTTGCTGTTCAGTTTCTTTTAATTAAAGAATGCATGATGAATTTTTAAATAAAATGTCTTGATTAATACCTACGAGAGACATGAAAGGTTGCATGCTGTATATCAGACTTGAAAAGTACGAAGTTGTATTACTTGCAAGTAAGGAACAATTAATATATTAATTACTGTACAGTACTTTGCTTTCTCAATCATACTTAATAAACAAAGAAAATATACCTGCAGATTTTTATTATTTAGAAAAAGTTATATATTCATAAATAGTATTGTGGAATTAATGTTGCACATTGCTACTCATATATAGTTTTATTCAAGATCAAATTTTCCATGACATCCATGGAAATGTGGAAATTAGGTATCAAGCACTTACAAGGATCACATTAAGTTGCAAATGTGCTGAGATAAAATTAACAGTGTAACTTTATAGGTTTGCCATGCATGGCATTTATCATACTTAATTTTAATTTAGTGGAAAACCCTAATGTGACCTAATACCCTTCATGAACATCCGGACAAGAAAAAAAACAAAATAAAAAGAAAACCTTCATGTCATGGACCAAAACCCTAGATCGATCTCATCCTTCAAATTTTAAAATCCATTGATTTTGGGCTCACCCGAATGGTGAATTTCTTCCTTGTCGAATACCGGCGTTGATCATGGGGTTCATCCTGTCCGAGCCTAGTGGTGCTCTCCGTGGTGAAGGCCTTTCGAGTTTATTTGCTGAATCAAACTTCTTGTCATCTCCTTGGAGCATTGGCTTGGATTCGTAAATGTCTGAAATAGAATCGATCTCTGAGCCTCTCTCGATAGATGGCGGAGCAATTTGAATTGAATCTGATGATTTGAAAGGATCATTCTGAGGTCCAAGACATGATGCGGCTGTTCCCAAGTCTTGAAGCCGGAGATCATCAGACCAAATCAAGGGGCTCTTGCCGCTACCACTATAAGGGCTAGGCCTTTTCTTTGATCCCAAGCAAATGTTATTATCGTTGGTCGGCATGAAACTGTGATCAAGAGGTGGCCTGTCCAAGTTTTGTTGGAGATCAAGGTGGTCTCCTCCATATATGTTAAGGTCTTGAAAAGATGGAAAGTTGAGAGAAGAATTGAAATCTTTCAAAGCTCCCATGTCAGTAGGGTTAACACCTTGGTTTCCAATATTACCCTTGTAACTGCCTGCAGCAGCTGCCATATTGTTCTCACCAGCAAGTGTTTGGCAGGCTTTCTCTAATATGCTTTGCATGTACTTTCCCTGAGCCTCAATTCTCAACTGAAGGTGTTTCTGGACCTGTTACATATTTAGTATAACATACTATAATCAGGATCAAGGTCATCCATGCATGAAATATATGTACAAATCCTTACTTTTGAACTTTGATCACTGAAATATTTAGGGTACTAATGCACGAGTTGAAATATACCTCCAATTGTTCATGCAGTCTTCTCTGCACCTCCATTTGCATCCTAATCGCATCAACCATGTTGCAATTAATACAGAGTTTTTCACACACATTCCACAAGAAAATCCATACCCCCCAGCCCCCAACAAAGCATGAAAGGATATACTTAGCCAACCGAGTTTTTAAATTAAAAACTAATAACTTCTTTGTAGAATTGATAAAAAGATGGTACATATTTTCGTCACTTCAAGATTTTAAAATCACTATACGAAAAAAAGAAGAGAAAGAACAAGAATAGAGAATATATACATACTCATTCATACTGCGGCCTATTATGGCAGAAGAAGATGCACTATTTCGTTGGAGATCCAGTGCAGATGCTGCCATGAAAATAAATTAACAGAAATCAGATATGCCATATATTGAAAAACAATAATTTGTGAAATGAAAACAGTCCAAATTTTATACAGGTATATGTATTGTAAGGAACCCTAGAAAGAGTCATATATACTCATACCATGATCCTTAATTGAGTGATCATTGAATTCCTTGTGAGGTTGCTTTCCAAGCCTAAATTTCTATACAGGTAGGGAAACAAAAGAAATTAATGAAAAGAAGGGAAAAGAGAAAAAGAAATATCAATAGCCGACCAGAAAATTGGAATGTTGTAAAAGTGAAGTATAGAAAAAGAAGTTTGAAAAAACATTGTGTGTGTATGAAAATTAAACCTGGAGGTGGCTCTTGAGGTGATAAAGTGTAAGACCCTTCACACTCATAACCCTCATGATAGTTTTAGGTGTAGCCTCTGAAAAATTAAGAGAGAAATCAATGAGCTTATGTGCATAATATGCATGATATTTTTATATATGATGAAGCTAGGTGGCTTGAAATGGTGGTATTACTGTCTGGTCCTCCAAGCTGAGTGACAGCATCGACAAAGCGTTCATGGAGCTCGACGGTCCATCGGAGACGAGGCTTAGGGTCAGTGGTGAGGACAAGGCCAGAGTCCCCTTGGACGCACATGGGTCTGTCATGGGAATTCATAGTTGATGGCTTCTTGTGGTGTTGGTGTTGGTGTTGGAACATTATTCTCTCTTTTTTTTTTTGGGTTTTTTCTCTCTCTCTCTCTCTCACTCAGAGCTGGGGGCTCTGGGAATACCGAGAGATTCAAGAACAAATGCGATGCAAATAGGGAAGAATAGGGTGCGGTTTTGAAGAAGAGGAGGTGGGCTGCCTTTGGTTTCTCTCTCAAGTACTAGAAAACATGGGAGACAAGCTAACCTTGTATAAAAGAAAATTGTTTATCATTTAAAAAAAAATAAAAAAATTAAAGCACACCCTATTCTACATTGTGCTGCTGGTCTTCCTTTGCCAAAAGATTCTCTCTCTCTCTCTACACAGATTTTACGCTAAATATACTTATGCCAGAATGTGGATTATATTATAATGTAATTAGAGAGTGTATTAATTTGAGTGGTTTTTTTTTTAGAGTGGTGTATCTTTAGTTTGTTATCTCCAAAAGAGGAAGAGATCTTTGTAGTGTTATATATTCTGTTAGCATGTGAAGGCTATATTTTTTGCATTAAGATATGAACGAGACCCCTCATGGCAATGATGATGGGCAGTATGTTGTACTTTATTTTCCCCTTCTTTTTCTGAACCTTGTATGCATACATATAACACTGCATATATACACACACAAACATATATATATATATATATGCTTCTCTCTCCCTCATTATATATATTAACCTTCACCATTGTTTTTAGTATACTTTGAAACAATTATAACCGATATATCCAACATCATATGGTGTTTAGAACACAAATACATCCTTTATGTCATTACCAACAAAAAGGTTTCAAGTATCATTATTACCATTTTTTTTGTGTTTGTATTAGTGTAAGATTCATTTTCCATCAACCCCATTAGTTTTCAAGTTTTCTCCCCCTTTTTTCTTGCTCCTAGCTAGATTTGGTTCAATGAGTGTTTAGCTGTAAATTAATTAACTTTGTTTTCATTTAAGGAAAAATTTAGTATTTATTTTATGTCATCCGATTTTAATTAAGCTTTCTTTTTTGGAAGATTCTGACTCTGTCATTATTGAATGGTTAGGCATTGTATCAAGCTTTTGGGACATATATATGATTACAGGAACTTGGTTATCAGTAAGATAATCGAAATGACAATATAGATGTGACCCATTAGATCTTATTCTAAAGTTAAATTATTACTACTCTTAATGTGCATGGTTGTTTAAAATAATCTTTATCTAGGTTTTCATATGAATCGAATTTTTACAAACATTTCATGACATAATACTCCGTGAAGTATACAATGCTGCGTAGGACATGTTTTCTACGTCATATATCCAAATATATTGTTTACAAAACCCTCATCGAACAAGTCTCAAGATTAAATGTGAAGATAAAGTATCAAATTAATATGTTGTACATATTTATAAGTTTAAAGATTAACGAATATGAATGCGATCGTTTTTCTATCATGGAGGAGAGAAAGCACTAAAAAACAGGAAAATAAGGAACCAAACTTTAGGGTTTGTGGTTGGTAATATATGAGGACGTGAACATCAACGCATAAAGGGTGTTGTAATGTGAAGCTTTTGATGACAGGAGGAGTAGGGGACCTTGGCCTTACTTCTTCTAAAGCTTAATTTTCTGGGCCTCAATCCCTTATCTCACTTTCCTGGAATTGAAGACTGCTCAGCTGCCATGCAATATATTTCTACTCCAATCCAAATAACAACAAACAAAACAACTCAGGTAAGGTCAAACCTAATAAGTTGCCACAATGCCCCACTCACTCTATGTACTAAAGGATGCAAATTAGGATGACTATATATGAAGTTATATATGAACAACATGAAGGTTGGAAAACACAAAATGGAAAACAGAATAACTCTCTCTCTCCTGCAAAATGTCAAATATCTACACAAGTCATTATATTTGCTAATTACTACTAGTACTTAATAATACTCTTAGGTTGCGGGTTATTTTTCTCAATTTTTGGTTATCAACTCATATGACATTTTTTTTATTTATTGCGAATAAGTTACAGGATAGATCTGACAAATAAAACAGTATCACGTCAGTTAAGATCTAAAAATTTTGAAATACTAAAACACTGACGGTTTTATTAACAAACTTTCTCAAGTCTATAACCAGAATTGTAATGGTCACTCTTTATAGTATTTGCCCAAATCTCAATTGGGAATAAATGCTTTCTTCTTTGACAATCAAAGGAAGATTCTTCTCCTAAAAATCTAGAACTCCCTGAGTTACACAAAGCTCAATATTTTAAGATATAGATCATTTTATGGGAGTAGGTTACGGTGCTCGCAAGCATTGGATGCTCACACCGATCTCACCGTTAAAAGAAGGGAGGAGAGGAGGAGAGAGGGGGAAATGAGGGTGAGATCGGTGTGAGCATCCAATGCTTGCAAGCATTGTAGCGAGTCCTTATGACCGTCAATCCCATCTTGTATGCATATATGATTTGGACCCATTTAGTAAAAGATGTTGACCAGGTCCCACCCAATTGTTCAAATCAAACCTATGCATTCATGCCAGGTAGGAAATCAAACATTGCAGCATAGATTGATTTTTGGGTTCCTTAGATTTGACCCTCCCCCACCACCCTTTGCATGTAAACGAAATTGCTTTATAATTGTGGCACCTCCTCTATCCAAAAATGTGTGGGAGAAACAAAGCATTTCAATTTAGAATTAGAGATTCTTCTTTAAATTAAACCACCAATTATAATATAATTCAAGCAAAGTTATGATTTAACTTTTAGTTGATAATAATAATGGTTTTAATTCAAAGCTAAAAACCAGTGGAAAAGTGGGTTGGCTTAGTGTTAATGTTTGCTTGAATTTCAAGCATCTTTTTATGTGATCTATAGAGAATTATTCGATAAAATGAATATATTCCTTAGAAGGTGAATTTGTGGGACCCTACTTTATTGTACAATTTGAATACTTTACAAAGCTTCCCGCTTTTCTATCGAGTTCCCAAGGAGGATTGGATTGCTGGAGACAGCATGCGTGCATGGTGCATCTGCATGCATCAACCATGCATGGTTTCGTTGTAGCAACTCGATCAATGAGTAAGTGAATGATGAGATGATGAATTAATGATGATGTTTTTCTTTTTATATTTCTTTTATCTTATTTTTCCCTAGCAGAGATAATGGTTGAGATGATCATGATATGAGAAAACAGGTTTGATCTTGAAAGCATATATAACATAGGGAATATATGACATTCCATTGTCATTTTCACATCTTTTTCACACAATATAATAAGGATAACCATTTTGTTTTCTATTTTTAGTTTTTGTTATCACTTTTTTTTTTAGAAAACTGAAAACTCGTTTGCAAGGGCGAAGCCAGCGAGTGGCTGCCCAGGGCTCTAGCACACCCTAAGTTTTAAAAGATAAAAAATTTGTCTTAAAATAAGCATGTTGTGAAAAATTGAAGCCTAATATTGCATAAAACAGAAATTTGGCTTACCCCCAACACCTAAATCTCACTCCATACTACAAGAAAAAAAAAATTAGCCTACTTCTATATAAATTCCGAGCTACGCCCTTGCTTATTTAGTAACTATACTTTTAGGGGGTTATTGTATATGGAATTTGATGAACTTTGTTTGACTCTCAAATCCAAGTGTATTCAATATAGACTTTTAAAGAGTTAACAAAAGTCACCCTATATTGAATAAAGACTTTTTATGACTAATAAAAAGTCTTTGAAAATATTGTGGTATTCAATTATGACTTTTTATGAATCTACAAAAATCCAGGTATATTCAAAAGTTCATTTATTTTAAAAGATCTTAAAAATTCATGGATTTTAATGGACTTTGAGTGTTTTTATGGTAAGTTTTTTGTCATAGCAAATCCAACCTCTACCCCTAAGATTTTGATGTATTTTATGTTTTTCAATTCTCTGATGATATACTCCACCACCCACCCTAATGCAATATCATCATCACCACTTCCACCACAATGTCACCACCACCACCTTACCATGACCATCTCCATCCCCACCGCTACCATTGTCACCATCCCCACCACCATCGTCATTGTCATGAGCATCATCTCCATCCCCTACTATGACCATCACCCACACCACCATCACCATAACCACCCCATCACCACTGCCATCATCCCTACTCCTCTACTACCCCAACACCACAATCACCACCCCTAGTTTTACACCATCTTGCCAACAATCACCACCTGACCCTTCCACCACCATCGTTGCTATCACCACCTCATAAGACTAGTTTGTGATGGTCACGATCACCATTTCAATAATGAAAAGTTAAAAATAATAATTCTTATTAATAAATTCGTCATTAAAAAGTCTACGAGAATACACATAATTCTAAAAAATTATAGCATTGAATTCTCTAGAATTCTGCAAAAGTCTATCATTTAACTTTTTTCTTTTCCGCAAAAGTTTATCATTAAAAGTTTATGAAATTTTATGGAGTTTTATAATAGTTAGTAGATTCGTGAAAGTCTATCACTTTAAAAATTCAATAAAAGTCCATATAAATATTAATACACTACACCTTCCCTAAAACTAAAACTAAAAATAAAATAGTTATCAAATGACCTCAATTATTTTGACCAAAAAAAAATGACCCCAATTAATTTTTTAACTAATCAATTCAGAACACGCAGGCAAGCTGCTGACCTACTATTATACTTTATTATCATTTAGTAAGTTAGGAGAAAATGGGGAAAAAATTAAAAAAGCCAAACAGACAAGTTCTTAAGGAATGTGGGTTAGCTAGCCCAACCCATCTAGGCCAAGCTCAATGTAATATGAGACTATCTTCACAGCCCGAGCCTGGCTAGTAGATAATGCATGTGGTAAAATTTGGGGACTCCAATTTTGTAACAACTTTGCCATTACTTGGGAATTGCCTATTCTGATTTTGTAATTTGGCAATGTTAAGGAAACTTTGTAAATATTTAGTGTTAGGCACTCCCCCAATTACCAATTGGTTTTGAGTGAAACCTCAACTTCTTTAATCTTATCTGGTTGTGAAGCCTAATGACAATACATGCTCTACGGCATCTAATATGTGTTTTCCAAGTGTTAAGCATGAAATTTCATCACGTAGAGGGGCATACAGATGTGAATAAATGTTCCACGTCAAAAAGTTAAAAAATCTCACAAGACTTTGTAAGGAATTTGGTTAGTCCCCCTATTGCTAATTGATTTTGAGGTTAAACCTCAATCTCATCCACTAGTTTACTTTCTCAAAAGAAGACCCAAATTAAAATCTCATAAAACGATGGTCGGTTGGATACCTAGAAATTTTGCTATGGATTTCAATTGGTACAAAAATTCAGGTACAGAAAAAGAACAATAATAATTGAAACATCAAAACTGAAAATTTATTCATGTTCTTACAAAATTACATTGGAACTTAAAACATACTTTCCTACTACAACGAAGACTTTTATTTTGTGTTCAGCAAAATTACATCAAAACTAAACACTTATTTTTCCATTACAGCACAGTTTTGAAGTAACAAAGGTTACATCAAGTTCTAACTTGCGTTTTAAGCTTGGCAAGGATCCAGCTAGAAACCGAGCACATCAGTTACTGCTCATATTCCCCATGCACACGTATTTAACCTGCAATGCAGCATTGAAAATTGCCTTAATATTACACATTGAATTATTGTTCATAGGACAGCATTGTATGTAGTGCCTAATTAAACATAGAATTATCTTTCATCTATAAGATAGGCGCAAACGGACATTTTGCAACATTTGAACCTACTGATGCATCAGACCATTTCAATATGTTTTGTTAACTATAATAAAAGGGGTATATTCAGTAAACTTACTTCCAAATATTCATCCATCCCATACTTGGAACCTTCTCGTCCAAGACCAGACTGTTTGACACCTCCAAAGGGAGCCACCTTCATTGATACAGATAATCTAATAAGTAAACCAATATTAGAAATGAAAACTGCTGGTGGATGCAGTTTGGGACCCACCTCTGTCGAAATTAGGCCTTCATTGACACCAACAAGTCCATATTCAAGAGCTTCAGAGACACGCCACGAACGTTGAATGCTATTTGTAAATATGTAAGCAGCTAAACCTGTATATGCATGCGGGAGAATGTGTTAATGAGCAGCAGGATACAATTTTGAATGAGAAAATTCACCAGTTTCTCTAGGGTCTAATGGAGGACAAGGTATCAAAATATGAAAAGGAAGCTCGAAAATGAACCTGCATTGGTGTCATTAGCTATGCGGATAGCCTCCTCCTCAGTTTTGAAACGCAAAAGGGGTGCCACAGGCCCAAATACTTCCTCTCTGAACCAAGATAAAATGTTGAGTGCACATAATCTACTAAATAACAGAAGCCAATAGTTGTTGAGCACACCTAAATAAAAATTTGCAGACCCCAAAGCACCCTTGCGATCATCTCACCCAGAGTAACGAGTGTTAAGGTTCATTAGTTCAAATAAAAAACCCTAATAACTTGATTATGGAATTCAAATATTGCTAACATATCGTATCATTTTTCCAAGTATTTACCTTGATATTAGCATATCGCTCTTGACATCCCTGAGAACTGTAGGCTCATAAAAAGTCATCCCAAGACTATGCCTCTTGGCTCCAAGAACAACTTGTGCTCCCTTCAAAAGATCAATCATTACAAAATTCGAGTCATTACTGTTTCAATGAATAGTTTCATTTATTTTATGTCCTCAAGTAGTTGAATAAGTGAGACCACACAAAAAAACAGTGGGATATCAACATAACACTAAAGAGGAAGATAAATGGTAGTCAATGTTTCATCCAACTGATCTTAGTTCCAACCAACTTGAATGCTGCAACAAAGTCATATTTACATTTGTTCTCCAAGGTCAAGCTTAATATTCTTATGGCGCCACCATCACAGATCAAAAGAAAATGTAGAAAACTAACCTTTGATACAGCATCTTGAACAAATGATTCGACCTGTAATGTGAATTCCCAAAGTGACGTACATAAATCCATAAGATTGAAGGGAAGACGTCATACATCAATTATAATGGAATACAAATTTGAAAAAGAAAAGCAAACCTTTTGTACTGCTGCTTCATTGATTAAAGGGCCCTGCAAAGAAATGAAAGCAATAGGTTAAACCATGGTTACATAGTGATGGTTCCAAGCGTAAACACTGGAAACTAAAAAGGCGATCACAATAGAAATTTGACACAAAATGCATGAGAGAGTACCTGAGCTACACCTTCAGTGAAGCCATTCCCAACTTGCAGATTCTGGACAGCTTTCACAAAAGCATCCATAAATTTCTCATAGATACCTGAACAGATAAAAACTTTCTTACAAACCAGCACTATACATTTTGAGTCCTAAATTGCATGAAAAGCTCAGTAAGCAAGAACCAAAATCAGAACATAAACTTCAGTCAAAATCTGGATTTTTTCAGACGGGAATGAGAGCTTTAAGGATTAAAATCAGAATCAACAGATCTAACATCACAACTACCCACTCTAGTCTGCATACAAAATCTTGTTTTTCATAAGAAAGAAAGAGCATACTATATCCAAAAGGAATGGTTGGAACTCTTGGAAAACAATTTTGATTGATAAAAGAAGCCAACAACTTCCGTTATCCCCAACCACCATCACATTGTAGTTTCCCCCGTAATGATTGTTTACCATAATACTTGAAAAATAATAAAGGATACAAAAGTTTCAAACTCCAAAAAAAAAAAAAAAATGGTGTTTAAATGACTAGGGAGTAGGGAGCACATATTGTAACAAGGACTTTCAAGAATTAGCAGGCCTCACTATCACAATCTTATACATGCCATTCGAAAGCAGCTGCTGCTTAATGGAAAAACAGCCACCTGAACATCCAATGTTTACAGAAGCATGCATCAATGATTTGTCTCAGAATCTATACATGAGGGAGCATTCACTCAACTAGAAAAGTAACACCAACTGAATAGCAATACGATTTCAAAAAGCATAAAGTTTGTAACTTATTAGTTAAATGTGTTTTCATCCTTACCTCCTTGTACGATAATCCTATTTGCACAAACACATGTCTGTCCACTATTACGGAACTTTGCTGCTAGCTGCAAAACAAATTGTGTGGTTGATGGTTCAGCTGATGAATGTAAAGAGAAAGTACTTTCAAACAAACCAAAAAAGGTACAAGGTACCAACAGCACAAATAGAATATATCTGTAGCTAACTTCGGGAACCAGAAATGAGAACACATTTCCTGCTACATAGCTAGAAAAACTTGAAACTACAATATTCACCAGACACTTTCTATTCAAGAAAACATTACTGTGCACAATTGATGCTCTAATTCTTCGGAATCAATAACCAAATAGAAACCAAACGATCAGGTTGGATGCATATATTATTTCCATATCGAGTAACCAACCAATGAATGCAAATGTTAGCTGATAAAATGTTACCCTATCGCAGATTGAGAAGTTCCTATCCTAGTTGGACTTGGAGAAAGCCTCCTCCACGAAGTAGTCAAAGAAAAGTTATTGAATGGAGAAATAATTAAAATAGGTGCAATAGTCAAATAAATCAGCACATATATAATATGAAAACAGCACAGTTCCAATGCATTTAGACAGTTTTACTTACAGCTCCTTTTACTGCCACATCCAGGTCGGCATCATCAAAGACTATGCAAGGTGCATTGCCACCAAGTTCAAGAGATACCTAAAATAATCAAGAAACAAAAGCAATTAACCACATGATAATTCCTCAACTGCACGGACCATCAACTTCTTTCCAAAAATCTATATCCAATAACCTATATCTTTACCTTTTTAACAGTCCCAGCTGCACCGGCCATCAACTTCTTTCCAACTGCTGTTGAGCCTGTGAAAGTGATCTTTCTTACCTGAATAAGTTGTATGATGCAAGAATGGTTAATGTTTTATAGTTTCTAAAGCCATATACCTCCACAGGAAAAGTGCATTATTGTGTCACGTGAGAAAGGACTGGCTTATGTATAAACTGTACACCTGTGGACTTGCAAGTAAAGCATCCCCAATTTCAGAAGCATTTCCCATTACCACATTCACCACACCCTATATCACAAAGGGTAAACACCATTAGAAACAGAAGAGTCAGTAAAAGTCAACTGTGATGACTGATGACTGAAGCAAAGTTTGGGAAGCCAAATGTTCTTTAGAGAAGATGTAAAATCAACAAGGAGCTACAACAGATGTTTCATAGAACATGGTATCATGCATCAAGACTTTTCTTTCTAAAAATAAAAATTGTCAAAACTCAACACTGAGATGTAGAATACTAAAAAGCAATCGATGATTGAATCTCCAAACAAATATTTGGTCTCAACTGTTCTTTTCTTTGGAAGAGTGAAGATGGAAAACACATTTTGTGGCCATGATGGGAAAATTCTTTACCAAAATCAACCATTCATAAAACCATAATTATTAAAACATAAACACCTACAACTTTATAAATACATTTACATGTTCAAATTAGTACTATCTCAAATTCTAAAGAAACAGTCAAGACATTTGTTTCATCAGTCGTCTCTAACCAACAGAACGTAAACACTTGTAGCACTAACCAAGAAATTAAGACAACCATTTCCAGCACTGAACTGACAAATGACAATCTATATTACATACCAAGCTTGATGGTAAGAAATATTAACCGGAACAAGTATTACAACAGCTTCCAGGTAAGAAACATTACTGGCAACTCCAAGGGCAAATGAAAACAACGTACATTATCCTTAATACGAAGTGTACATGTGTGTGTGTGTGTGCATGTAATAAACATTACCGGTGGTATGCCAGCTTGAAGGGCGAGCTCAGCTGCTGCTAAAGCTGTGAGGGGAGTAAACTCAGAGGGTTTTATGACTACTGTGCAGCCACATGCAAGAGCAGGACCAACCTTAAACAAAGTGAGGAGTAGAATATGAGATTTTGTGAATGATAGTCATGCACTAAAAGATTGGAATGCTTTCACTCAATGAAATCTGCACAATTCAATAATACTAAAATTACCTTGCGGGTAATCATAGCCAATGGGAAGTTCCAGGGAGTAACTGCACCAACAACACCTATAGGCTGCAAATTAAAATTTAATAAGAGGTCAACAAATAAAAACAAAAGTAAATCCAGCCCCCTGCCTTCCACCAAAAAAGAAGGCCAAACATCTTCTGTTGGTCTATTTTACGGTAAGCATATAATAGCAATCTTCAAAACCCTGAAGTTGGTCATTGGACCGGTTTTGAAGAGTTTTTTATTGATGTACTTGTATGATTGAACATCAAGTTTAACATAAACAGAAATGTACTTTTGTGTCTTTCCTTTTCTAAAGAATTTTTCAGCAAACCAATAAAAAATATTCCTCGTATTTGGCTATAGGATGAACTAGTTCTCATTCAGAGTAGTATAAAGGACATCAGAACATCAAAGATACATATCAAATCACCTGCTTCAAAACAAACAACCGTCGATCAGCAAGAGTAGCTGGAATTATATCACCATATACACGTTTTGCCTCCTCAGCATAGAACTCAATAAACGCAGCCCCGTAGTTCACCTGCAATATCAATTTGTATGACATGTCGATGACGATGAATGAAAGTGCAATGTATTCAAAGCTAGAGCTGATTGCTTAAATTCCTTAAACAAAACTCTGAAATAAGATACCTCACCAATCGCTTCTTTTAGAGGTTTCCCTTGCTCCAAGGTAATGAGTTGCCCAAGCTCTTCTTTGTGGGAAATTAGTAGATCATACCTTGAAGGATGGGAAGGAATATGAATATCAAGATTCAAGATTCAAGATCAAATGAAAGTTTTACAACAAACAGATATAGAATCACAGAACAGCAATTATACCATTTCCTCAGATATTTGCTCCTTTCAGAAGCAGTAAGCTTGCCCCAAGCTACATGAAGAAAGTTTAGATATTTAAATTAGTAAAAGAATTTTTTTCACCCTCAAGCTATGTTAAATATGACGCCCTCCATATTTACAAAGTGATGAACACATAAGCACCGTTAGCTCAGTTTAAGGAAGTATGCTAAATGCAGAAGATAAATTTCAAGTGTCGAATGTAATCACAAATTCACTATATGGATCAGTTCCCATACAACTAAATGCACCATAGGCTGAAGATATTGCATCATTTGTCTCCTTTTGACCCATGCATGGAACAGTTGTTATAACTTCGCCAGTTGCTGGATTGTGAACCTGCAGGATAAGAAATAGATGTAATATTTTAAACATTAAGAACCAGGTAACATTTATTGATTTAGTGTAAAGATCATCCAAAGTCATAGGCAACAAAGAGATTTTTTTGTGCATACCTTTATAGTGTTCCCATCATATGCATCAGACCATTTCCCCCCAATAAGGCCCTGGCTACGTACTAGACCAGCACCATTAAGCTGAGAAACAAAGCTTTTCGCGTCCATGCTAATCTGACATCCAAATCCGCCATTCAAACTTTGATATATATACAAAAAATACAACTTCAAGACAGACAATTCTAAAAATAAATTGTAGAAAATAAAATCTGATCAAGTTACAATTTCTTGACTGTAAAGAAGTATAATCCAAACATAATCAAACAGTACAACTAGAGTAGGAAGAAGAAGAAATATCCTCATATCAAGAAACACATAATAATTTTTTATATATACTAAAAAATACAAAGACCCATACATTTGTAGGAATGGAGAAGAAAAAAAATTAGATATTAATCCACAGGAGGAATATGAAAACACTTGATATCCTCCTGCATGTCTGAGAACACATTCAAAATGCATAGAACATAAGCAGAGGATATCAGCATTTAGTGGTTCCAATATAAATTGGAAAGCTCCTTCAACATCCCAAGCCCCTTAGCAACATCCATTTTTCAATCCAACCCATTATCACACAGACCCATCTCGATCATAAAACAAAGCAATCAAATGGGGATACAGAAAACGCCAGAAACTTTAAAATTAAAAACCCAGAAATTTAAATAAAGCAACAATATTTCCTATAGAACATTGAGGCAATTGCCAACCTGATCAACCTCAATCAAATTGATATTCAATATCCCACAAAACCTAACTCAAATTTAATCAAACCAAATACATACACATGCATGATCATCCAATACAAGCATAGAGAGAGAGTCACTTACTAATGCTGCTTGCTCACAGTTAAGAGTGTGAGGGTGTTGCAGCTGTTGGGCAATATAAATACACAGAGAGAGAGGACATATGATAAACAGGTGGTGGGTTACCTGGCGAGAGAGGAGAGTACTTGGGGCGTGCATGGAAGGCAAATGTGAGAGGAGCTTAAAGGATCGAGCTGCCATGCGTGACGCTCTGAAGGTCATGTCAGACTCAAATTTCTGTCCTTTACTCCTTTTCTGCTGCTTCTACGAACCACCGCTATGGGTTTTTTTCGATTGTTGCAGCTCAGTGCTCTCACCGACACTGGCGCTGCCTTCGTGACTGCAATTTTGACAATTGTGGCACTCTCTGTGGGAGTCTGGAGAGGCTTTTGTTTTAGAGTGTCAGCATTTCAGGGTGTTTGGCAACGAGCTTATTCATTTTCTGGATTGAGGTTTGAATCTTGATCACTATTGTGCTTCATTTGAGGTTGCTGTGGGGTACAATCATGAAAGGACAAATCCTTTTTAATAAAGAAATATATTTATACTAAGAAGTGGAGAAAATAAATTGATTACGAACTTGTCATTTATGAGATTCGAACTTAAGATCTATGATTTATAAGTAAAAAAAATATCACTAAACCGTAATATTAAGTAGGGGTGGGTGCGGGTTGAGTCGGGTTTATTTTTGGTGGATCCGGACTCGACTTGTTTTTTTGTAAACGAGTTGGAGCCAGTTCGGATTTATGTATTTTTATTAGTGGAACTGGCTCATTTGGATCTATTTGATACGTTCTGATTCCTACGCGTCGAACAGTTCCGTTTTCAATCATATGTCGTATAACAAAACAACAATATAAAATAATATTTATGTATCTATGTTACGAAAGAATTACGTCTACCAAAGGCAATACCAACAAATGTTCTAAAGAGATCATTGAAGAAGTTTGATCGTTGTTTTACTTTTTCTTAGGGTTAGATATATATGAAATTATGAATCATGTGCTTCATTGTGGACCACTAATAAAATGACAAGTGGTAAGACAACCCTTAAACGGTCCAGCGGGTTACCCGTACATAAGAAATTTGAACTCAGTTTTGGACTTGTTTTTACTCAAGCCAGGTCCAAGTCGGACTATTTTGAAAATTAAAAGTAAGAACATAATGGTTTTACATTGAACCGAGTAATACGGTTCGGATCCACGGGTCTAAAGACCCGTATGCCCACCCCTAATATTAAGTGACATAAAAAGATCTGAATTATTTAAATATTAGAATTGTGTGTATAATTGACACAATATCATTTTTTTTGGGACAATAATTGTGTTTACCACCTCATTGTTCATTCACTTGTGAGGGAGAGCAACTTACATGGAACAGATTTACCGTCACGTGGCGTCCCGATTCAATAACATATTGCCATGTAGAGAAAAATTTGCACATGACAATGCAAATGCCATTCAAATGACATTCTACATACTTATGAAGTCAACTACTCCCCTAATCACTTTAATTCTTGGTTTTTGGGTACAAAATTCCAGTCTTTAAAAAAGTTTAAAAACTATAACCGCCCTTCGTTCTCTCTTTGGTGTTCCAATATCTCCAAACCCTAGCTCTGGCATGGTGTTGATGGCAGCCCTTTTCCTTCCTTTCCTTTTGGGTTGCTTCCTCTCGTTCCCCTTATCATCTTTCCCCACATAATCTGCTACAACAACTCAACTTCTCTCATTTATCCTTTCTTTCATCTTGGACACCAAATTCCGTCCATGATTTTGACACCCATTTCAAAAGCGAACTTTTCAAAAGAGAATTTTCGCTTAGCACGAGAAGGTGCGCAGAACCTCGGTTCGAGTCCTCGCACCGCCACCTTCTTCTGCAATTGTTCCGCTAGTATCGATTTTAACGACGCAAGAGCTTTATTTTGGAAGCTTTTCGGGTGGCGGCTGTTGGATTAGGCTTATGATGTTAATCATGAAGGCAACGGTTTTGAGAGTAGCATTTGGGGTCGGTTGTGGCATTTTACGTGTTCATGATTTTGAGAGTAATATTTGTGATTCTGGTGACGGTCTTGGCGACCTTGAGGGTGGCTGGACTTTTGAGTTGGGTTGTATATTATCTCATTTTCATCTAATGGAGTTGTATTTACCAAAAAACCGAATTCTATTGTGGGAATCACATTTAATTTAATTTATTTTGTATTTGCTAGTAAACGTTGGGATAACAAGAATTAGAATAATTTTGATATTAGGGCGTGTTTACTTACCCATAATGGGAATAAAAAGAAAGGGAATGAGTTCCCTTTGTGAGTTTTCCTGTGTTTACTTGTATGTAAGCCGTACTGGGATTATCTAAAATCCATAATGGAATAACCAAATTGAAGGAATTTGATTAACAAGGGAGAGTTGTTAATCCAATTCCCTTTCATTTTCTTTCATCCTGTGTTCCGAAAATACCCTCAATATTTTATGATAATCCAAAAATACCCTAACTAAACCCTAGAAAAACCAAACACGTCAAACATGTTTCATCGTTGCTCCAATTTTCTTGTGCACGTTGAAGTTCCACTGCTCCACCCTTCTCCTCAGTAAGCCTTCTTCTTCTTCTTTCTTCAGTACTCTCTTCACTCCTACGCTTCTTCTTCTTGTTCTAGTTTGAAGGTATTTTTCTTTCGAAAATATAATTTGTTCATTGTTTTTTTTTTAAACATTCTTGGACACCATCATAAGAATCGTGTCATATCATTTAATTTTAGTAGGTCAGAACGAACAGTTAGTAAATACTTTTATGAGTGCATGAAAGCAATGATTCGATGCCAAAAGAATTTTTGGAAATCACCTAAACCTGTACTTGAGAACTCAACAGACTATAGGTGAAAGTGGTTTAAGGTATGCATAATGTAAGGCAATTAATTATTGAAAAACTACTTTCTTATTGTCTAAAAACATTACTGATATTTTCTTCTTATTATAATGTAGAACTGCTTAGGAGCATTACATGGAACCCCTATTAATGTGAGTCTTCTTTACCATGACTGATGAATAAAAAAAAATTATATAGTTAATCTTTTGGAGCATGGTATATAGTGATTGTGATCGACGAGGAAACTCATGTCTTCTAGACCTTTTTTTTATTGTAGTTTTTCTTTTTGAATTACTATTGGAGAATGTCTTATGGATATTTTTCTGAGAATGTCTTATGGATATTTTTCTAACTTTAATTTTGAATATGTAATTTATTTAAGAAAGGGTATATGAGTAATCTAGTTTTTTTCATTCCGATTCATTAGAATTAGTAAACAATAACAATGGAAATCTATTTTATTTTTCATCTGATTTCGTGTGGTTGGTAAACATGTTAATGAGAATGAGTTTTTCCCATACCAATTTTTTACCTTTCCCCATTCTTAAGTTATCTGATTCCTTACTTCCTCATTACGGATAAGTAAACGAGCCCTTAATGTCTTAGTAAACATAAAAAAAATTGTTAATGAGGATTAATTTGAATGCTCATTCCAAATAACTAAATATGCAACCACATCTTGTTGCATATTCTTTTCTATATTTCACCATTTTCATGCCTCAGATTACCTATTATTTTCTCAACAAAGATGTTTAAAAAAAAGGTGAACATAGGGACAGAAAATGTGACTTAAGCTATATATTGGAAGGGAGAATATTTTCTTATTTAATATTTTAACTTCTCAAATAGTATTAGTTAATTCTAACTAAAAGTATGTTTTTAATGATTCAGGAATTACAAGTCACCAAGTTTTGGCAATGTAGTTAGATAGGAAAGCAACTTACATGGCATAAATATACCGTTATGTGACATTCATGCCATTAAAGTAAAGATATGTGGACAAAAAAATTTACACGTCTTTATTTCATTAGCACAGAACGCCACCATGACAGTATGCTTATGTTATATAAGTCATTCTTAGTTAGATAGATATTTTTAAACATAACATAAAATAAAACTCAGAGATTTAAATAAGGTAAACAAGATTGACATTGATGACCTAACCATCTATCTTTTTCATGTAAAATTGAGGATCCTTCCAAGTTTTATGGTTGATGTAGTGTTTGTGATGATGTGTGAATTGTATTTTATTGATCTGATTTCGAATAATGCTCTTGAGAGTCTATATGTAACATCTCATAAAAAGTTTGTTATAAAATAATTCTCGGGGGATATTTTGGACACGTGCGTGATTATTTTGTACACAGGACTGTGTAATTTTACTGTTTTGGTGGGTGCACAATACCCCCAAAACCCAAAATATCTCAATTTTCCTTCTTCTTTCCCGTCACTTTCCTATTTTTTTCATTATTTTTTTCTCATTTTTCTCTCTTTCTCTCTCTCCGTATGTGCACAGTGCACGTTGAAGAAAACCCGTGGAACCGAGGCGAACTAAAATCATCACCATCTCCGTCTCGAAGTCCTGGACTCAATGGTGCAAACCGTTCGTCCAAACTCCCGACCGTTTGACGGAAAAAGCTCACGAAAGAACCAGACCTTCCTAGCGATTTTCTCGTCATTCTAGACCGAGGTGAGGTTTCTAACTACCACCATTGGGTTCCTCTCGTTAAGTAGATGAATTTTCATATGTCATTTGCTTGATTTGGTCGAGTTTTGACGCAGATCGACAAAGCTACAGTAGTCGCGGCCTTTCCAATCTTGTACGGCCAAACCAAAGGTACACTGTCATTCTACTCCTCTCTAGCTTCATTTTGGTATAAAGAACGTGAAATTTGGCCAAGAAATGAAGAAGTTATGGAGATTTGAAAATTCTCTAGAAAACCGGCCAAAATTCTGGCAATGGCGAAGGTAGCGACCGGCGGCAGTTGGCGCCGCCGGCAACCGGACCCAGTTGTAGCGGCGACCGGGCGCTGACGTCAGCACCGGTCTAAACTAGGAATATTCTTAAAATATTCCTTTTAACGCCGTTAGGAATATTCCGTTAGATTTAACGGAGGTGCTGGAATATTCCGTTAGATCTAACGCCATTAGTTGACTTGCGCGTTCACCCATCACGTGAGTCGCGCTTAAGGGCGCGTGGGGCACTATTTTTGAATTCTGTCGACGCTAGGCAACTCGTGACGACGCGTACTACCTAGGGGCAGTACGTATGGTATTTTTCAAAGTGTTTTCAGACCTCCGTGTTGAGCAAACAAGGGATATGTTTAATTGTAACCTTTATGAGTTTAATCATTACTATAATGATATCTCATATATGTGAGACTTATCCAGAGGACTACCGGGGCTACCTAGGACAGGGGGGCTACGACCCAGCTACTTACAAGTGAGTGAGTGGGTCTTTGTTTTGATAAATATATTATTACGTATGGTTTTTCAATGCTTTCTTTAATTTGTTAGCATAACTCATATCATATGCAATTGTTGGAGGTAGAACATTCGTATTATATTGCCATACATGTTTCTATACTGTTGCTCATCAGTAAATGTAGAACACCCCAAGACTAGCATTGACATTTGGAGATGTCACTCCCAGTACCGCTACGCAACTTTGAATCCATTGTAGGTACTAGCCTGTTCTAGGTTGCACTAGGCAACTCGAACTTGTGTGACGCACTTTTGTGCACAACGATTAGCGTTAGACTCGCGTCATTGTAGTACTCAGCGTATTACTCATATACCCAGCCTGTTCCTCGTAGCTTATCTACTTGGGCTTGTGTGTTTACATATGGATGAGCAGTCAGTCTGATTTTCGGGGAGTACTCGTGTTTTGAGCAGTCAGTTTGATGAACGGGGAGTACCCGTATTACTATTATAGTATTTTGAGGATCATACCGGGGAGTATGTCGTATTTTCAAAAACTATACATGTTTTCCAGCGAGGGGATAGTATACTCTTGAAAACAAAGGTTTTATCAACCTTTGCTTTTTGACCCACTCACCTTTTTATGTTTTGCGCCCCTCCAAGACTTAGCGGCGGATTCGATTTCCAGTGAGACGTGGGCTTGCTTCGGCTGTGGTTGGTGGTTCTGACACTTTCTCTGGATTATGTAGGATTTGCTTACTTTTAATTAACTTCTACTTATCCATCCTTACGAGGATGTGAATGTTTTTATTCTATGCACTATTTACTACGCTCTGACTGTTATGCACCTGTAATAATGGGTTTTACCCATCACCGCACTCTTACTTCCGCTTCCAACTCTAAATCTATTCATTTTTTCTCATATACATGCATAATTGGCTTTCGTCACTTAACACATGTCAGCCAGCACTTCCCGACACCTAGCGTGTCAGGATCGGGATGTGTCACTATATCACGTTAAAGATTTGAAAATTTTTAGTGGAGAGACTTTGAGAACACATCTTAAAAGGACATATCAATCATATCGTCTATTTATATTATAACACGTGGTCGTGGTGTATTACACGTCCTTTAGTTATATTTTAATGTATAAATAGCGTACTTTTTGGACATTGATAAGCAGTTTGTTGGAGGGCATGTAAAAAGATGGAGAATAATATGAAAGATGACTTTGAGGTATGATTTGAGTAGTTTCCTTAAAGTGTTATTTGCCTCACTCGAATGAGTTTGCTAAAGGGTTCTTAGCAAATTACTTCCAGGATACAACAAAGAATGAAATATTCGATTAATAAACCAAATTATTCCCTTAGAAATAATTAGAAAGAATGTATGAATGTTATGGAGAGAGGAGAGAGAAGAGAGAACAAAGAAATTGTGTAGAAAACAAATTTTCTGAATACTTTCTTCTCTGCCAACGTTAGATATATATAGACAGAATTGTACCTTTTCAAATTACTTACTATTCAACTTATATTGATTCGAAAGAGTCATGTATGTTCAATTACTATTGTGTAGAATTATTTCCAACGGGTATACATGATGCAAAACAACAATTATCCAAAGATCATTTTTTTAGCCAAATTAAAAAAGTTGCAATGTTTTAATCTGAAGAGAAATGACTGTTGGGCAAAGACCCAACTTTATTCTCTGCCAACACGAATATATATATTCTTGAAATATTCAACACAATCATGTTTGACTAGCCTTGCCAATATAAGTGGTTATCAATTTTAATATTCATGCTTTAGCTAAATTTCTGGTAGGTTTAGAGACTCATCTCGTGCTTATGTCTTGAGGCTAGGCTTTCAGCAGCGGCTTTGAGGGAGCAAAAAGTTCGATCGCACATGGCCCCAAATTTGAAGGGGCCCCAAAATATTTTTGCCATTTAATATTGTGTGTGTATATATATATATTTTTTTCTTCCACTTTTATAATTTCTCTAGTAAATTACTAAAAGTTTAATGGTTATTGTGTAGTGATATTTCTCTCCTTAGAGCAACTCCACCCGTTCCCCTTAGGTAGGGGGTTGGGGAGCCTAGACAGTTACCATTCAATGCATGAATAGTAACTGTCTTAGTGCAACTCCACCCGTTTAAGAGTTGCCCAAGCGGTTACTATTCACAAAGTAAATTTTTTTTTTTTTAAATGAAGAAGTTTGTACTATTTTTTGTGTTGGAGTGAAGAACATGGTTCGGTAATTTAAAAAAATAACAAACATAATTTTTTTGCATTTAAAAAAAATTGTTAAATTTTTTCTAATTTTTCCTCTTTTTAATATATTTTTAAAAATTTATTTCGTATTTTATCTTAGTTTTAAAAGTTAAAAAATTATGGACCGTTCGATTTCCATATTGTTGGGTATTAAATGGCTCAGATTTTTCCATGTAAAATATTAGCTGGTTCTTGACTTTCAGGGGCCCCATGACAGCAAAAGTTGTCGTGCCACTCAGCAAAATCCTGACAGAAAAAAATTAAAAATAAGTTGGGCCCATCAATTGCCTAGGAAGTGGCCTGGGTCAGATCTCCCTAGGGAGCTTCCTGGGCTTTGTGGGCTCCATCAGTTGCTTGGGTTCTAGTCCAACGTTGGAGCTGGTTTTTCACAAGAAAAGTCCACTTGCTTGGGATCTTTGCTACCGGTGGAAATGCTTTTATAAGCGGAAGATCTTCTGACACATCTCGGACCGCCTTCACCGAAGCACGATATTGCTTCAGCCCAAACTAGCTTAACTTCAGAGTTCCGATTGAATCTGAAGTCAGTGAGCTCTCAAAAGGCCTTGTGCTAATTGGAGGTGGACATGTACATATAAGACACATCACCCCCTCTTCGTTGGTCGATGTGGGATGTCACATCTTCCCTCCTTTTAATGTAAGTAATATAATATTGTTGTATTAAAACAAATAATAATACTTTAGTGTAGCATGTAAGTACAATTACAAATCAAACTTGTATGCCAATTGTCTTTGCAACCTCCCCCTTTTATTTACCACACTATTCTGTTTTCCATGCACTCACCTTTTAACCCCAATTAATAATTTCATGCCAATTGAAGAAAAATTTCCAAATCACTAAAACAGTTCAAGTAGTTACAGTGATGCAGACTTCGATTAAGGTAATGTATTTACTAGTTAACTTATTGAGTTCTCCCGGCCTCCGGAATGGTGGACTGCTGTGGCTTAGTCACTAACTGGTCCCTTTTAAAAAAAAAAACTTATATTAAGATGGAATTGGTAGGTTTAGGTATTTCTTGATGTCAATGTAAACTTATAATCAATGTGAATTTTAAAGTTTGTTTCAAATTTAAATTATTATTTTCTAGCAACGATACATTGTCCTAATTTTTTTTTTTAAAACGTCCCTTTAAAAATTTTGCACGGGGCCCCTTTCACTAAATTCATGTTGGCATGTTGCTCATCAGCTGTATGCACCAATCCATGCAACAGCAATGGTCGATGATAAGAACTAAATCAATTGATCACGAAAACTGGATTTTCACATGAAGACTTGCCTCGTTTGGCAGTTCGGACTGGACTGACTATTTCAGTTGGATAGGATAATCTGTCATCGGACAGTACTGACTAAATTAGTTGGGCGTTTGGTGCAGTATCGGACTAATATCGACTATTTATACTGTGTTGGGCGGCCTTAGGTAGGGGTCGTCAATGGGCCGGGCTGGGCTAGCCCGGCCCAAATTTTTCGGGCTCGGGTTGGGTCGGGCCGGGCTTTTTCAAGAGATGAGAAATTTACGGGCCGGGCTGGGCTGGGCTTTTTCTAGAATTTCAAAACCCAAGCCCACCCGTCGGGCCGGGCTTTTACAGAAACCATCGGGCCTGGCCGGGCTGGCCCAATTGGGTCGGGCTGATTAGCCTGGTTAACCTGATTTGCATAATATTGTCTAATGAAATTGCAAATCATTATATAGAGAAAATTGCAACTAGCAGACTTGCCGAAACATCACTCATACAAGAGACTTACAGAAACATCACTCATATAAGTTTCTATATGAGACTTACAGAAACATCACTCATATAAGTTTCTCATAGAAACTTACAAGTCACAAGTCATACAAGTTGTGAGTGTGGCCACACAGAACAGAAGTACAGAACATCATCACTTGAATTTGCATTCAATGTCATCTTAAAGATCTCCTGCACATCTCTCCTCAGCTTCATCATCAACCATCCAATCTGGTTTGTTTAATCTTGCATTTATTAATTCTTCATTGCGTTCCTCTTCTTGTGCCGCTTCTTGCATTCTTGATTCCGCTAATCTCCAATCTTTCAAGCAAATTAATGCTTCTATTGTACTTGGACTCAAACTTGCTCTTCTCTCAGATACAACTCTACCACCTGCACTAAACGCTGCTTCTGATGCTACAGTAGAAGCTGGAACAGTTAATAAGTCACGAGCTAAGATGGAAAGAACAGGATATACAGCTTCATGTGATCTCCACCAACCCAAAAGACTAAATTGATTATTATTGTCAACTTCTATTGGGGGTTCATCAAGATAATATTGCAAATCAGAGGAGTTAGTAGAAGATGTAGATGATACCTTAGCTTTTTTCAAACAACTTTCAGCAAAATCTTCTAAATTGCAAAAAGATAGAGCATCTGGAATTAAGGGGACAGAGCTTACACTAGGGGGTTGCACTTGCACATTCGGAGCTACCTCAGAATCAGATTGCACTATATTCTTCTTATAGTGCTCATACAATTTGAACAGTTTAGACTTTAAGGATAATATGGTTTCATCAATTTTTGATTGCTCATTCCCCATAGCTCGTAACCATTCTTCAATTGCAAAAAATTTATACCTTGGGTCCACAATAGCAGCAAAACAAAATATAACTGGGAAAGTTCCCCAATATTTATTAAACTTTGTCTTCATTGAAACTAAAGCACGATTAAACACTGTAAATCGAGAGTAAGCATTAAAAGTTGCATAAATACCTATTAAGCACCCAATAACTCGACTAGAGGTAGGATAATAAACACCACAGCAAATCTTTGTTGAAGAATAAAAATTTTTTAAGAAACCGCAAACTATTTGAGCTATGATCCAATCATTTTCAGTTGGAAGTGGTAAATTGCAAGTACGAGATTGGTTTACTTTTTGAACGTACCTATGCAAAACATCTTTGTATTTTATAGCAACATGTAAGAGTTCATAGGTGGAATTCCACCTATGAGGAACATCATTGTCTATGTTTTTCTTTTTCAAACTTGCTGCCTCACAACAATGGACCCATATTTCATGCCTTTTATTTGATGAGTTCATACTACGTACAATATCAGTTATTTTCTCAATGGATGGAGATAAAATAGACAAGCCATCTTGGACAATTAAATTCAAAATATGAGCACAACATCGCACATGAAACAATTCTCTAGGCACAGAATCAATCATAAGAAAATCTGGAAGTAGACTCGCAACCACATCATTATTTGAAGCATTATCTAATGATATTGAAAAAAATTTTCTGTGAATCCGCCAAGATATTAACTCTTCACTTATATGACTTGCAAGAGATTCACCAGTGTGTGGATACTCAATCATTTTAAAGCAAATTATTCTTTTGTTTAAATTCCAATTCTTATCAATGAAATGAGCAGTAAGTGACATATAACCCATTTTTTGACGTGATGACCATACATCAGAAGTTAAACAAATTTTTCCATCAAATTTTTCAAAAAACCTCAATAGCTCATCCTTGCCTTGAACAAAAAGTTTCATCACATCTCTTTTACAAGTTGAAGCTGAGATTCCTTTAAATTGAGGACAAAAACCTCTTTGAATCATTCCTTTAAAATCATGTTTTTCCACAAATGTAAAAGGCAATTCAGCTCTAATTATAAAATCAACCACTTCTTGCCTAGCACGAGTTTCATCCTAAGAAAAGTTTACTAAGTTTCCACTAGAATTTGCATTCAATAGCATTTGACTTCTTATGTCTACATTTTGGCCACGTGCATGTGTCTCTAAGTGACGTCTAAGATGAGTAGTACCATTATTAGAAGAAGCAGAAAGCAATTTACCACAAATACCACATCTTGCCTTAAAATCTTTATTACCATCTTTCACAATTTCAATTCTTTCAAAAAGGGTCCAAACATCACTTTTTCTAACTGAACTTGCAATGTCACTAGATGGATCAGTAGGAGTAGGGGGAGGGGAATCAATTGTTTCAGTTATATTCTCTGTAGCCATTTTAGTTATATTAAAACACTGACCAAATTAGGGTAATTAGCTAACAACTCAACAAACAAAGAACAAATATTAAACTGGAAAAAAGTCTTCAATGCTTGGTGGAGTTACAAATTAAAACACTGACCAAATCAAGTCTTCAATGATAGCAAACAAATAAATTAAGTACCAAATTCCTTACTTGATGCCTGCACAATGATAATACAAGTACCGAATGCCAAACTCCAAAGAGCAGAGAGCATACACCACCACCAATCTGAATGTAGCAATCTGAAAGTGAAGAAAAGAACAAATAAACAAGTTAGATAATTAGGGGAAAGTTTGTACCCAAGACAATACCATCTGCAGATTTTGCACAATTGCCAAAAGAGAAAAGAAATAGCCTACAAAGAAAAAAAATACAAATCCATCAACTCACCAAGTTAGTCGGCAAATCTCTGTTATAACATCATTTTTCTAGACTTCAAACTCGAAATTTGCAAGCCTTGATCTCTGTCCTGCATCAGATTTTGAGTTTTTTCATCAACTCACCAAGTTAGTCGGCAAATTTCCAAATCCCTAATTTCCCCAAATCCCAAATTGCTCAAATCAGTAATTCCCCAAATCACGACGGCAAATTGTATAAACCCTAATCCCTAATCACGACGGCAAATTGTATAAACCCTAATCCCTAATCACGAAAGGAAAGAAATAAAAGAATGAAGCCACAAAAATTAAACAACAGAAAGAAAACAGAGATTGTGCTAGAGAGATTACATACCTTCATGAAAGTTGTAAGGTTTTGCAGGTTTCTCTGTCCAAGTGCTCTATACCGGCTGAAACTTGAACAAGAGAGAGAGACGGAGGCAATGGGAGAGAGTTAGGTTAGAGTCAGACGGCTTAAAATTGACAAGGAGAGAGACGGAGGGGGTGGGAGGGAGTGGGTGAGGGCCTGAGGCTTCACTGGTCTCTACAATTATATACAGAATTGGTGGCAATGAATTAAAGATAGCAACGGTATAATAGTCTCGAGTAGAGAGTTGATGTTGCTCCTCCATCTTCTGATTCTTCTCGACTTCTCCAAAGAAAACTCTCCAATTTCCAGAGAAAACTCTCCAATTTCCAGAGAAAACTCTCCAACTTCTCCAAAGAAAACTCTCCTCCAATTTCCAATAATATAAATTATTAATAACCAATTACCAATATAAATTAGTGACTTAAATTGGCCGGGTGGGCTTGGGCTGCTCTTTTGGGCCGGGCTCGGGTAAGCCCTTGTCGGGCTCAAATGGGCGGGCTTCGGGTCGGGCCTGGGCTTAGAACGTCTAGCCCATGCCCTACCCACTGTGAATTAGGGCCGGGCCGGCCCGCCCGCATCATCGGGCTTTGTCGGGCTAAGGCCCACCGGGCTGGGCGGGCCCCCGAGGCGCCCATGGGCCTTGGGCCAAAAGATGACCCCTAGCCTTAGGTGTGTGTGAAGAACACAATTTGTTCTTCAAACAAACTCACTCAAATCCTCATCAAATGCAAGAACTACAAAAGGTTTGATCTTCGTAGGAGACGAAATACGTAGGTAACCTTCAATTTGATTCAAGGTGCAACCACAACTCCTCCAAGCAAAGGTGTTCATCCAAGATTAGATTGAAGGTCCTCTTGAGTATTTAACCTTTGCCCATGCAAAGAAGATTCTACAAAGGTATAGGATGCTACAACTTACTAATATGATTTTGAGTTGTGTCTTGGTTCACAACATTTAGGCTTCGAAAGTCATTAGCAAAGTTTTGTTTTTGAGTACTAATATGCTAGCTAAGAGCCTTTAATTTGTTAATAGCATGATTAACACCTCGTTTGGCAGCTCGGACTGGACTGACTATTTAAGTCGGATAAGATAATCTGTCATCGGACAATACTGACTAAATTAGTCTGGCGTTTGGTGCAGTATCAGACTAATATTGACTATTTATACTGGGTTGGCCAACCCTAGGTGTGTGTGAAGAACACAATTTGTTCTTCATACAAACTCACTCAAATCCTCATCAAATGCAAGAACTATGAAAAGTTTGATCTTCGTAGGAGACGAAGTACGTAGGTAACCTTCAATTTAATTCAAGGTGGAACCACAACTCCTCCAAGCAAAGGTGTTCATCCAAGATGAGATTGAAGGGCCTCTTGGGTATTTAGCCTTTGCTCATGCAAAAAAGATTCTACAAAGGTATAGGATGCTACAACTTACTAATGTGATTTTGAGTTGTGTCTTGGTTCACAACATTTAGGCTTTAAAAGTCATGAGCAAAGTTTTATTTTTGAGTACTAATACGCTAATTAAGAGCCTTTAATTTGTTAATAGCATGCTTAAGTGTTGCTCAAATGAACTTGTAATTCAAATATTTTCCTTCAAGCTAGACCAAGAGAGTGAGAGAGACGGACCCGACTAATTATACGGAGGTTTTTGGGCGTATAATTAGTCGGGTGTGAGGGGTACTAAATGGTGGGCCCGGTTTAAATAGTCGGGCGACTATTTTAGTACGAAGTGCACCAAACACCCGAGACCAGATTATTAGTACTATCCGGTGCGTTATACAGCGTACCAAACGAGGTCTTAGTATTTTTTATAGAAAAGATTCTAGTTTTTTTTTTTATATAGTAAATGAAAGATTATAGTATAGGAAAAAGAAATTGCCTATTTAAGGATTAAGGTTACAATAAAATATAAAAATAGGTTAAAGAAATTGTTCCTTTATTATATCACCAGTTTACAACACAGTTAGTAACTTATTATACACGAATTTTTTAAAAATACTTTTTTTTTCCGTACACATCTTAATAATTCATTAAATTACACGTTTTTAAATCTCTAACGTATAATACATATACATACTACTCACTATGATTTACAAAAAATAAAATAATAAATTGAGCAAAATAGACTATATAGTCTCACCAAACTATTTATATATATAATATATGATCTATAGGTTAGCTTCTACATGCGACTTTCTTTTATTTAAAAATTTTACATAAAAATTGTCACCCAAAACAATTCCTTCCACATACTACTTTGTTAACGTCACAATATTTAAAAAAGAAGACATAAAAAAAGAATTAAAAGAAAACCCCAAACTCCAATCATTTTCTTTACTTGTTCTTCATTTTGTTTTTTCTATTTACAAGTTACCATATATATATATATATTTGTAAAAGGTTTGATACTTCATCGTGACTAATAACGTTGAGGTGACATAATTTTGTTGCGACATCACACAAATTTTCTAAAATATCTTATTATTTGTAAAAAGAAAACATAAGTGAGAAACACATTTTTTAAAGTCTTTTACAACTTATTCAATATTTTTTTTTTCAAACAATAGAAGATTAAGTTAAATTCGAATGGAAATATTTACATCAGATGCCAAAGTATTAAACAACCAAACTAGTTCAAAACAATTTCATCTTTGAAGGCCACCTATGCATAAAACAAATTAAGCCACTAGATATGCTATCCTATTGCAATTGCGAGGAGCAAACATAAATTCTACTGACCTCACGTGTTACTTCAAACACAATATATTATTAAATTCGATAATAAAAAAAGAAAGAAATAATAGATGAAAGCGAAAACACGTAAGTGTAAATCACCACGCAATACATAAATATTTCAACAATATTTTTCTTTTAATTTCTCCAATAACAAAATAGAATAATCAGCACAAAAAAGAAAAATCAAATTGAAAAAGATTGGACACGGAGTCTAACCGTGTAATTGCATTGTACGAGTTTGACATTTGAATGGCCTTTGTTTCTCTCTCTCTCAAAAATTTCTTATTCAAGTCTTCTTTCTTCTAGACGAAGAGAGAGAAAGAGAGGAGAGAGAGGGTCGCCGGCCACCTTGTAGAGAGGGAAAGAAAGGAGACGCTTTCTTCCACATCCCTCTCTCTAAATAAGTCAATACAAATCCCCAATTCCTCAATTTCTTAAAACCCACCACCACCACCTCCATTTCCCAATTAACCCCCCAAAAAAAAATCAACCCAAAAAAAAAAAACCATCTGTTCGTCTTTTTGATCGACGCATACAATTCGAATCCATAGGTCGAGTGGGTTTTTCTTAATTTTCGGAAAAAAGAAAAAAATATTTAAAATCTCTGCTGCGGAAGACAGCTTTCGTCTCTGATGAGTTCCAATACGGCGCCGTCTAGCTCAGGAGGCGCCGGATCTGCGGATGCAACGTCTACCAGGAGGCATTCCAAGCGACCCAAATGTAATTTCCTCCCCAAGCCCTAAGCTTTTGTATTAATTTTGGGTTTTGAATTCTTTTCAGAAATACCCAGATTAAATTTTGTTGATTTTTGCCCTTTTCGATTTTCAATTATTTGAATTTATTCTTTCAAAATTTTATTGTTCCTGTCTGATATATATTTTGTGAGTTAGGTTTAGAATATTTGAGAGAATTTATTAAATTTATGAGAGTAAATTTTTCAACCTAGGCCGCGGTCATTAATTCGAAAGCCAAGATGAAGATTGGGTTTATGAAGATCGACACGAATAACTCGTGGTTTTAGAGTAAAATTATAAGATTTTGGGGAATTAGGAACCTTGTATTCGTATGGCATCTGGTGGGTTAACTTTGATGCTGAATAGTTAGGGGTCCATGCCACTCAAATTACTTTTACTGCAATTGATTTATACAAGGCACACGGTAACTAGTATTGGAAATCGTTCTGTAATTCAGTTGTTGGGTACCTATGTGAAAGACTTGTCTATGGTAATAAAAGGGTATTTAATGTATACTGGCGGAGAAGTATGAAGCAGCCTGGTGTGCTAATATTTGCAAAATACACATACATAGTGAGTGATTTCAGCCAATGTATGAAATCTGAGATTATGTAATCTGAGATGCCGATAAGTAGAGGAAGCTTTTCCATTATTTTTCCTTTTGTTCACTTGATAAGGTGTAGGTGGGCATTGATAAAGTTGACTTTATGCCTTCACATTGCATTTTATATGATTCTCAGTAGCCTTTCTATCAATCCTAACTAAAGATGTTATGAACTTTATCTTTTCAGATTCAAGATTTACTCAGCAGGAACTTCCTGCGTGCAAGCCAATTCTCACGCCACGATGGGTAGGTATTATAGTATTGTATTCGATATCTTCTTAGTCAGGATATCCACATTCGTGTGTTAGATTTTTAGTTGAACTCTTGCCTTATCTCTTTGTGCTTGTGCGCACTTGTTCTTGCAGGTGATCTCAGCATTCATGCTCGTAAGCATTGTCTTCATTCCCATCGGAGTTGCTTCCCTCTTTGCTTCTCGAGATGTATGGCTGATTTAAACCCAATTCTCTGCATAATCTGTTTCTTCTTTTCCAGTTCTACATGTAGTTGATCAGGAATGTTTCTGTCAGGTTGTTGAGATTATTGATCGGTATGAAACTGATTGCATACCAACACCCGCTAGAAATAATAAGGTCGGGTTCATACAAGGTCCTGGAAATAAAACATGCAACAGAACTCTGAAGGTAAGGTTCTCCCTTTTTTTTTTATCATCAGGGGACTGTAGTTGCCACATATATGATTAATACTCATTTTTGGTGGTGGTTGCAATCCTTGTTGAGCTACCAAGGTATCTTTAGGAAATATGCAGCATTATGCGCATTTAGATAATTTTTTTCATTATAACTGAGAACTTATGCCTCATGGTTACTGATGGGTAATTTTTCCTGCGTGAAGGTATCAAAGCGTATGAAGCAGCCTATATATGTATATTACCAGCTTGACAATTTCTACCAGAATCACCGCAGGTATGTCTCCTACCTTAGCCATGATCCTGCATTTATATGGTTGATGCAAAAACCTTATGTGGACAGTTAACTAAAGGGGTGGGTCAAATTACTGTAAGGCAAAAATTTTATCATAGCTATATTGGACCCTTGATGTTTGTGGGCCATATGTGAAGAGGGCAGTAGGTAGACCAGGTTCCATGGAATCTCTTATAGCAGAGAATGACATGTGGTCCAAGGAACAGCATGCCTTTGAGATCATGTCTGGCATCCTGATTATGTTTTAGTTGTTGTCTAGTAGAGAAGATATTGGGTCTTTTATCAGGATTTTGATTCCTACTTGGTCTTGTACAAAATAAAAAATAAAAAACTTAGTCAATCACGATAGTCTTAGTAAAATCCTGATTCCTGGAGAAAAGTATACACTTTATGTAAATCCATGTGACGTTGCAGCATAATTTGGTTCAAGGCATGTGCACTAGTTCTTTGAATAATTTTTCATGTACACAGTACACTATTCTCACTTCTGCTACTGCCAGCATTTCTCTTTCTTGAATAGTTTCACTGTGCAACTACAATGGATCTTCCTGGTAGATTGTCGCTACAAATGTTGTGGGAAATATTTATTATCAAGTCTGAGATCTTCTTTTGCCAGTATATATAAGTAATATTATCCAGCCTGACTGTGGTTTTCTACATATCAGATATGTTAAGAGTCGAAGTGATCAACAGTTGAAAGATCCAAATTCTGAGAGTGAAATAGATGCTTGTAAGCCTGAAGATAAGGCAAATGGTCAACCTATTGTACCTTGTGGTCTTATTGCTTGGAGTTTGTTCAACGACACCTATGAATTTTCGCGCAATAACCAGCAGTTGACAGTGAACAAGAAGGGTATCTCATGGAAGAGTGATAGGGAGCACAAGTTTGGCAAAAAAGTCTTTCCAAAGAACTTTCAGAATGGAACTCTTAAAGGTGGCGCACTTCTCAATACCTCCAAACCAGTAAGCTTTTTGCCACTTGTCATCTCTAGTTTTGAAGTGTTATTGTTGCTCTTATGCATCTTTGAAGACTCTGAACCCCGATAAAATGTTTTTTGTTCACTGTCAGAAATAAGGAAAAGTGTCTTGTATCATACCGAAGGATTGTTTTGCTGAAAATGTTTTATTTTAATGGTTGGGTAAGCAAACTGTTTTCTCAAGGAAGCAAGTGGTTAACCAGGTCAATATTTTTTGTTTAACAGTTAAGTGAGCAAGAGGACCTTATTGTTTGGATGAGAACTGCTGCCCTCCCGACATTTAGAAAGTTGTATGGGAAGATAGAGGTGGATCTGGAAGAAAATGATACGATAGAAGTGATACTGGAGAACCATTACAACACATACAGTTTTAATGGAAAAAAGAAGCTCGTGCTTTCAACCACCAGTTGGATTGGTGGCAGGAATGACTTCCTTGGCATTGCTTATCTCACTGTTGGAGGGCTGTGCTTCTTTCTGGCCATGGCTTTCACGGTAGTGTATCTTGTTAAGCCAAGGTAAACTCCTAAACCAAATATGCCCTGCCTATTTTTATCATGCAAGGGATTTTAAATGCCATCAACAGTTGCCTTACATGAATTCTCCTCTTTGTGGCATGATATCTTGTATTATTGTCTGAACAGTCTTTCAAGATGCATAAGAACCAGCTAAAGAAAGTCTGTAGATTACTTCATGCCGAGCTAGTAGTTAGGGTAAATGGGATTTTTCAAAATAGAAAGATGTGACATTTTTTTTCCTTGCCCGCTTGTCGCCTCAAGTAACACTCTTTGTTGGCAGCTTAAAGATGTTTGTTGTGCATGCTATGGACCAGCTTAAAGATGTTTCTATTAGTAAATTTGATATGACTGGCCTTGATTTTTCCATCCTAAGCCTTCAATTTCATGATATGTAGACACACTCTTCCACATGAAATCTTTAGCTTTGGTGAATATGAGCTTTTTCCATATTTTACATTGACAGATGACGTACTGTTAACCTCACTATCCATGTTAATCAATCAGACTGTTTCGCAGCGATACCTGTCAATACCTAGATAATTTTGTCTGGGGTTGGATATGATGTGGCCACTATTTCTAAATGTTTTTACATATTTCCTTTTTGATAGTGAACAGATTAATGTTTCGATATGATGACTGATGATCCTTTCTTTTCTTTCAGGCAACTTGGAGACCCATCATATTTGTCATGGAACAGAAATCCGGGAGGGCACTAAGGCGAGTAGAACTGCTTATGTCGACGGACTGGCTTGAGCATTTCCCGATGACCGATTTTAATTATATGTATATTAATGTTTTCAATGTGAGCAGTACATATGACTTTGAAAAGCATTTTGGTCATTTGGAGTTTTCTTTAATTTTTTTTCCCAATCTCGTTCGAGAGAATGACAGAATGAACACGTTCATGTATAATTCCAGAAATAGCATTGAATACATTTAGAGTTATTTCCATTCATCGATTGCGTTGTCTAAGTGCTGTTGAAAAAATATGATTCGGCTTTTGCTTGTGTTCTAATGTAAGCGATTGTCATCTTCAAAGGACCCTCAGAAGGACGTTAGAAAGGTATTTGCCTTCTGGGTAGGATGGGTCAATGGGATGATCACATGCTGCTCCGGCATCCCGTACAACGGTTATTTTTCTCCCTGCCGCTGATGCTGCACCCTGATACAAAGAAATCAAAACAAATAAGTTGGAGGAGGATGAAGAGAAGTTCATCAAATTAAATATTAGCATGTCACTCATTTTTTAACAGCAGATGATTCCACCAATTATATGCCATTTTAAACATGAGAAGTGATTTTCGTTCTACCCATTTCTTCCTGTGCACTTGCAGAAACAAGAAGAGTGCAGGAGGAGAAAACGGGAGTGTGAATACAAAATCTATTCATTTGGAACAAAAAAAACATTTTCAGAACCTCGCTTCGAGCCAGGATTTGTATATGCGCTTTCTCTGGTTTCAGTCCCAAAGAGTAGAAAACAGTTGATTTTGATGCTCTTTAGATAGTGAAAACCAGAGCTTTTCCTATGGTAGATGCAGCATCAACCTATTTTCATCTGAAACATATCCATCAACGATCGAAAACACACATGAACCTGAACGAGTAATCTTCTTTATGAGGCTCCTCAGACAGCGAAAATCGGTGTTCATAGAATTTCATGAGATTAATTTCCTCTACTGTATTTATGGGCGTCAAACATGTAGTGAAGGTACTGTGCAACAGAAAATTGAAACTTGCCTGAAGAATACGCAAGAACATCCCACTTTGCGTCATAGCTCCCGAACATGAACAAGTCATGAGAAGACCGCCTCTCTTAGTCAGTTGCATTGCTAATGAATTTAAATTTCTATACATGCCTGATGCATTTTGTAAAACCTGAATTCAAGGATAACACAATGAGAAGCAGAAAGATTCCCACAAGAATCACCAATGGACAGGAAGAGGAAGCAAGAAGTAATAGTCGGGGGAGCAAGCAATGAACTCATATTTGTACCGAACAAAATTAAATACATGCTACAGAAAGTGATTTTGATCATAAAAGGACCAAATCCATTTAAATGATTAGTACCTTCTTTCGGGGTGCTAGTTTAGGAGGATCTAAAATGACAATATCCCATGATTCATTCCTCGAAAGAGCACCCTTCATAAACTCACTTGCATCTTCTCTCAAAAATGTTATTCTTTCTGGATCCATGTTGTTAAGAACAACATTTTCTTTGGCTAGCTCAATCGCAGGCAATGATGAATCGACACCTGACGGAATACAGGAATAATTAGAAACTCATCTAGCTCTGAATATGCAATCTTAAGATGTCCAGTGCAGATGAATTTTTAGTATCCCATTCTATACGTCCTTTTTGAACAAAAGATCACGGAGAAGTTAAATGTATCTCAAGTGAGAATTCTCCGCTTTTGTTGCCTCACAAAATGAATATGTCACTGGTATTATAATGCTTACTCCATGACCTCATATTAATATCCTATGAGCAGGATGACCAAACAACTAAAGTAGGACAAAAGCTTACCCTCAATGCCAGTTCAGTAAGGATCGAACCTAGCCAATTTCAGTGTAGTACTTACAGAGAGAAAGGTTCCAAATTCAAATTATTCATACCAATGACATTCGCAGCACCCCCTCGTGCAGCATTTAGAGCAAAACCACCACTGTAGCAGAACATATCAAGAACTTTCTGACCGTCTGAAATTGTTGATATGAATTGACGGTTTTCACGTTGATCCGCATAAAACCCTGTCTTCTGTCCCTCAAGTGAAATGGCATAAAAAATCCCGTTTTCCATAACCTAAATAATTTCAACATGAACTTAAGTATTCACATGCAACATATCTCATAAAGCACAAAACAAAAAGTATAAAAAACTGTGCTGCCAGAAGGGATTTCCAAAATCGTATGTCAGTTCAGGTTTTTCTCTTCTTTTGGCGGGAGGGGTGTAACAATTACTCATTAAAATGTGCAAACGTAACATTTTGTGAGATATCCTACCTTTGTTCTTTGAGGACAGATAGATGGATCCCTTTCCTTGTAATTTGACACGTCCAAACCTTCTTCTTTTAAAACTTCCAAAGATGGTCTCCAGTTTACATAATTAACTTCGTCAATTCTACTAATACAGGCCTCTACTTCTGCTTTGTACTTCTCAACCCAAGCAGCAGACGATGCTACTACCGCTACATCTCCAAATAGATCAACTATTAGTCCTGACAATCTGTGGTAAAAAAATGATATCAACATGAAAATTAGTGAACTAGTATGTCCACAGACAATTCCATGTAATATAGACAAGAGGTGAAATTAGCTATGGATCCACAAATAGTGTTACCACCAGTGACACACCAAAAACTAAACATTTCATATTAAGTGATACAAATCCCACATGTTTCATTTACACTAATTTAATTTGGCACTAATTTAATTCCAAATTTAAAGGGTTCTTACCAAACGACAAACATAACAGGTTTCTTTCAATCCTAATATGCACACAACATAACATCCACACATGTTCACCTCCCGGAGGAGCTGAATTATGGTATGTTGAATAATTAGCTTAATGAGCGTGTTTTTAGTTCTTTACGCATGCATATATAGATATGGACTTTCTAACAAAAGACAAGGGAAGAATCGTCATCTCATACTCAACTAGAAATGACTTTTGGAGATATTAGAGATGCCATTTGTAAAGAAAACACTAACAAGAGACTAATCAATATCAAGTACCTGTCTGCCTCACTATTGACAAGACGGAATGCATTTGTACTAGCTGACGGAAGCCCCAAACTCTTACGTAGTTCTATAGCTTCATTAATTCTTGTCTCAAGCAGTTTCTCCATGTTCAATGCACATGCCAAATCCCTGTTTTATAAAGGTTAACAATTTGAACATCCCTGTGAATGTAATGATAAATCAGAACTAGGAAGGACTCGTATAAATAGTACTACCTTGTTGCTTCCTCTTCGAGTTGCATCAGCCGAACACTGAACATGGAGACTGAATTGTACATGCCCCATCCTATTGGTTTTTCTGCCCCATCAGCTACCAGCACAATGTCTCCAGTCCTGGGAGGTGGTCTACCAATTATTCTATCAACTGCTCCGCTGTAGACCATTGGGCTTCCATCCTTGAATAATTGGGTCTTCCCCTTTTTCAGTACAACCCTTGCAACACCTACCAAGGCCAGCCCAATTACGAAGACATTTAAGAAATTAATCAATGGATAGAAAGCTCCTCAGGAAAAGCAGGAATTTCTAGCATCAAAGTAAATCTTAAGGAAGACCAATTGAATGTGAAAATAACTAAACAAAATATACTGTTTTAGTGTCTTTTACCTGTCTGATTGAGTTACACACTTCCATGGAAACCAAACATCTTTGGCTTCCTCTAGCCTAGAACGGCTACAAGATATTGTTCTACAAAGAAAATAGAGCTTCAAATTTCAAAAGAAACCTGAGCCTGATCATCACTCTCCACACATCAAATTATCGTCATCATCATCTATTGGCTATACATGGTAGAGTTGTCATCTTCAGAGGTGTAGAACTTTATCTACCCCTTTTTATCTCTTTTACTCTTTCAACTTTTGGGGTAGGTATGAGGTTGCAATGGAAAATGAAAAGAAAGAAATGAACATGAATGCAACCATTCAAATGAATACGTTTATCGAATACCATTTCCTGCATTTTAGCAGTCAAAGAAATTACTTGCAATTGGTCATCATCAGATAACCTTCTAGTTCTAGCTGCAAAACGAAATATAGTTTTCGTACCAAGCTCCATTAAAGAGCAAACCGAAAAGAATCTCTATAACAAACGAATTTCAGCAGCGTTCGGAAATCGGGTCTGGTGTTTGAGCAAAAGCAATAGAATTTGAAAGCCAAGCAGGCGTTTTCACAATCTGTCAAATTGGATTTGGTTCAGCAACCACATTATCAAGTAAAGAAACATTCACATGGTTTTGAGCTTTGACTCGTAAACACAAAAAAAAAAAAAAGCTTTCTTCTTGCATGTTACTTCTCGTTGCCCCATTATCCATTTTACTCGGATACAATATACAGTTACACACACACACACACACACACTTCAACTTTAATAAATTGGTAGCTCTCCAAATCACTGGAGAAGTTGTACCCAGTTGGCAACTTGGCACCCGTCTTGTAATCGTGTTGTAATCTTGTTTTTCTTATCAATGAATTATCGCTATCGTTCGGTTTAAAAAATAAATTGGTAGCTTTGTTGGTATTGAGAGGGCAATTTGAGACAGACCCAGTAGCTAAAAGTAAGAGAGAGAGAGAGAGAGAGAGAGGCACACCTTTGGGGTGAGCAGAAGCAAGCTCTTGAAGGGTGGAGGTGGTACATGGTAAAGAAGTAGTAGACAGAGACTTTATGAGGCGGGCTGGAAGAAGATGCTGCATATTTTTCAGCACCTTAGAGAAGAACACTGTCTCAAAACTCTAAAGGATTTATCAGCACCAATTTCCCGTTAGCAAAAGTAGGGTGTTTACGGGTTTCCTCATACTCGTTTACCCGGTTTACATCACATGGGTCGGATTATAGTCCATCAATTATTTATTTAGTTTTTTATTTTATTATTAGGGGGCAAGGGACTGCAGTGTAGTATAGTTGACTAACGTTTACCCTTCATTCGAAAATATTGGTCTCAGTTCACTCTTATTTAGTGTCGCTTAACAAGACAAGAAAAAGAAAGAAAGAAGAAATTTTTTGCACCATGGTAAATCATGGTAAATTTTGAATTCGACTCATTCTATAATCAATACAATTAACAAAACTGCTATGTATTTTTTTTTGCCAGGAAAACTGATATGTATTTTACTAGCGTTTTGCGTATTCACCAACAAGTGGATAAACTTGAACGTAAACGGGTAAATCCGGTGGGGGTGGGTTTGAAAAACCAAAAAAAAAAAAACCGAACCGAATTTTATTAAAACGACGTCGTTTTAACACTTAACGACGCGAGTTCCACTTCCAACTTCGAACGAACCGTACTTCAGAACAGAGCCCTTGGTCCCTCGCGTGCTACTGCCATCGCCGTCTGAGTCCTCTCGACCTTGCCCACCTCTCGACGCCGCACACCTCGCCGCGCCCACCTCTGGACCTCGCCCACCTGAATTATTCCAAGGTAAGCACTTCTGTGATGACATTTCTGTTTGGGTATAGGTTGTGATGAAATTCATCACTCGCAGCCCTCTCTGAGCATCACTTGTCCAACTTGCCCAATGGTTAGCATAGAATCTGTATCACAGAGCATCACTTGTTCATAGAATTTCGGTCTGGGTTGGTTAATTGGGAATTGGGTTTTAGTGAGCTTGGTTAATTTGTAGGTCTGAGCATCACTTGTCCAAACATGATTCTGATTCAGGTTTAAAGTTAGGGAATTGTTAGGTTTGGGTTGCTTTGGTAAAGATAAGCACTTTTATGAAACATGTTTGGGTTTGGGTTGTTCTCGTTTTCGAGTCGAGTGTTTTTGGAATTCAGAAATCAAAAGCGTGGACGGGTGTTTTGTTTTTTTGAGAAGTGGAATTATTGGGGAGGAGATAGCAGCTGCTATCGTGGCTTTGGCCTCTGATTCGTGCAATCTCAGCTTCATCTTCTTCGTCCGTGTCTCTTTTTCTTTCTGATGGATCACGGATGAACTCATGTTTGTTTCTGGCTTTGGTCTGCGATTGGAAGAAATAGGTTTAACCGATAATTATGCGGCTGATTATGTTTTTCTGTTGCTATTTAGTGTATGTTCTTATTGTTTTTTGTGGTCTAATGTGTGTGTGTGTGTGTGTTAATGTGTAGGATAGTAGAGGGAGAGTGAACAATGAATAAGGGTAAGATTTTTAAGCTAGCCAAGGGCTTCAGGGGAAGGGCCAAGAATTGCATAAGGATTGCCAGAGAGAGGGTGGAGAAGGCCTTGCAGTATTCCTACAGGGATCGCCGCACCAAGAAGCGAGACATGCGTTCCCTGTGGATCCAACGTATCAATGCTGGCACCCGCATCCATGGAGTATGTTTCAAACTGTGTCTGCTATCTTATACGTGATGCATGTGGTACTATTTGGTTTGAGAAAATTGCAGCAGTTCCTCTTTCATATAGTTTTAGACTTCTATCTTAGTTTGGACTTTTTTCATGAAACTGCTGTTTCTTTTGTCTATATAGTTATCCTTACCCAGTAGATTTATTCCTGAAGTCCTTTCTTTATTTCCTGCAAATTTGGTGGCAAGGAGAGAGGGAAGAATACATGCGAAGAGGCATGCTTGATGAATATTTATTTTGATCAAAGATTCTAACTTGAGCATTGGGTAGCCAATACTTGTGATAGGTGGTGGCGTGGCAGTTGAGTACCAAGTCCTTGCTCTTTAGTGATATGGCAGTGAGCCAGAACGGTGGTGGCGTTGGCCTGTAACCGAAGCTCATGTTTTCCAACATGTGCATCACCATAAGTAGAGCACCCACACTTAGGGGTTTATGAAAAGCTATAAAAGGAACTGTTTCAGGTCTTTTTGGTTGGCCATAATTTCAATTGACCTTACTTCTCACTTTCGCATTCTCAGTCACTTTTTACTTTTTCTGTATTTCCTGACCCTCTCGGGTTCCTTTCAGTCTAAAATTATGTTGAAGTCATGTAATGCTGACAATCCTGATTCATTGAAAATTGAGGACTTCAGCTGTTCAATATACTGCAGAACAATGAATCTGTTCGTTACTTGTTTTTAAGACTTTGGTAGATTACATTTGAGCATATGTGGATTGCAAGTTGTTAGGGGAAAACCAGGCAATGTACTTTATATCAGTTTTTGTTGGGTTTAGGCATTAAGATATGGGAAAACAATGAACTACCTTTTTATGCTAAGACAGACATTGTCCAGTCCTCATAGGATAGTAAGAGAAATATGATTAATCTATGCATGGTCAACCTAGCACCGGTAGAGTCTGTTTTGAAATTGACTTTCAGTTTTAACTTGGATTTTTCCGCATTGAAGTAGATTCAGAATAGATTTGTATGGCTGGTTTTGGAGAACCATGGAAGTTGGGGAAAAGTACAGATGTTTATATTAAGATGTGTGGAATCAAATGCAAGTTTTTGGAACTTCTGGCCTGAAAGAGGCTATTGAGCTATTGGATCGATAGAAGCTGTAATATATTGCTGATTCGATTTTCTGAAGTTACATGAGGATCAATTCATTCAACAAGATCCATTCGGATCAGACCAGGATGAATGGGATTGGTCTGACCTCTTGCAATGTATTAATGTGTTTTCCTCTGTCATATTTTATTGTAGTGAATGCTGATCCCCCTTTTATCTTGTTTTACTATTGTCATCAGGTTAACTATGGAAACTTCATGCATGGTTTGACAAAGGAGAACATTCAGCTGAACAGGAAAGTTCTGTCAGAGCTGTCGATGCACGAACCATACAGTTTCAAGTCCCTGGTAGACATTTCTCGCAGCGCCTTCCCTGGAAACAAGAACGCAGTGCCTGCTCCTCAGAAAAAAGGCCTTCAAATTCTTGTGTAATTGGCCATTTAGAAAAAATCCATCTTTGCTTAATATTTAGAGCTTGTATGGAACAAAACTCTATGAGTTTCTTTGTTTTGGTCTTTTAGAATTTGATTAGTATTATTTGCGTTAATGCAAATTTTGGTGAACCTGCAAATCATCTCTCTTTAACTCCTCCTCTGACCTTCCCTTTCCCCACCTCCTCCTTTTATCTTCATTCCGAAATCAATTGACAACAGGGAAAACTCCTTATAACATCATGCAATATTTCTCAAAATTCTGTCGTGCCACATTTCATCGCATCCTCACACGCCCCTCATGTGTGGGCGTTCGACTTCACACATGGGCTAACTACTATGATACCATGAAAGAAATTCAGGTCCTATTCAAAAGCTAATTGACAGTACAGGTAATGACTCCCTCAGAAAAAGTAGACTAGTGAATAAACCTTACATTAAAAAATTAGAAATTGAATACACGGTAGGAAGGGAAAATGTAGATACCAAAAGTTGGAGGAGAAAAGATACTGAGGTGCCTTGCAACAAGATTCGATGTGCATATCAACAATTTGGAAGGATAAATGTACACTGTACACATATCAAACATATGCATACCATGTACTATCCCATATTCTATTTACGATGAATTTAATCTCACCATGAATATGTACGGTCACACCATAGCTAGTTCCAAAAACATTTTTAACAAAAACGCTTTTAGTCATTTTAAAAGCACTTCCAAAAAAGCCTTTAGTATAAGGCATTCTATTGGCATTAAGACTTGGTTTTAGCCCATTTAAGTGGAAGGAGATTAACATATCGTTATCAACATCATTAAGGGCAAATTATAACTTTCTTTGAAAATTGAGTCTTCAAGACATCATTTATCTTAGGAGCGGGTTTTCATAATATCATTCTCGCATATTTTTTGAAAAGCGAACATGGCAGCTAATGTAGTGTCTGAACTTGGACATTAGTATTGTAATAATTATTTTTGGTTTCTATAGTTTCCTAGCTCTGTTACAAGATACATATACTATGATTGCATGTCTATTAAGATCCTTAGATTATCGTCGCTCTAATACGTCTTGTTCAAAACTAAAAATAAAAATTCAAAGCATGGTAAAAACATGGAATGAGATTTACCTCCACCTGGGATGCTATTGTGGTGGTATTTCTAACCAATAATAAATTGTCACGTGATATAGTTAAACGCATGTTAATGTATTATTGACTTAAGATATTGCCACATTGAACATATCAAATGTAGATAAGTCATTCTCCTAATGAGTTTTTTATTTGAAGTTTGGAGAGAAGGATAGTGGATAGTAACTTTTAGAAATGTTGATGCTTTTGTACAATTTAAGCTCAGAAATTCTTGTTTACGATTTGACTTTTAGATGGAGAAGTTTTGGTTGTGACAACAACAATCTCGAATCTGGCTAGAATACTTATAAACATTTCATGCTTACACGAATCTAACTATTAATTGATATATTCTTTTAATGGTTAATTGTTAAATTCTTATAAACATTGTAGCATATCTCCAACAATCTCATCTTATTATATGAGTAGACAATAAATTTATACTTTGCAATATCATGTTACTAAAATTCATATTAGTTAGTCGAAAAATATACATGTATTATAATATGAGTTTATTAAAGATTGAGAGTAAGTGACTAAATACTTAGTACCTACGCATATCAAATTTGGTATTACCAAATTAGTACTATTATTATTAGTATTCCCCAATTTGTCAAATGACATTAAAATTATGGACATTGACATGTCAAAAATATGGGATTGGCTACAGTACTCGCAAACATTGAATACTCACACCAATCTCACCCTCCTTTCCCCCCTCTCTCCTCCCTCCTCCCTCTTTTTAATGGTGAGATCGGTGTGAGCATTCAATACTTGCGAGCACTGTAGCCTACTCCAAAAAATATGCTGTAATATTTTATATAACAATCTTAAATATTGCCCCTCAACTTTCAAGAAAGCGAAAGACGCGCAGACAGCAGTTCCCTCTGTTGAATAATTTTGTCGTTTAGTCTCTCTTGCTGGCCGTATCTTGTGCCATTTTTATCCCAATTTTCAGCTTCCATTTCTCCACCAACATTTATAATTCAGACTCTCCAGAGTCCAGAGTGAGAGTGAGCTTTCTGAGTTGCTGCAGCTATCACAGTCTCTCTCTCTCTCTCTCTCTCTTCATGTCTTTCTCTCACCTCAGCACTCTCAGGTGCTCCACCTTTTCCTCACCAGGTTTCTCTCTCTCCCTCTCTCTCTCTCTCTCTTGCGGTCTTGCCATTTTTGTGTGGTTTTGTTTTTGTTATGTTTAGGGATGATATATGATTTTTATTTTATTTTTGTCAAAGATATATGATTTTCTTGAATTGGGTATTTTTGTTTTGTGTTGAATCTTTGTTATCTTGAGAAAGTTTGTGTCTTGATGGTATTGATGTCCCAATTTTAGAACTTTACTTGTCATTGATTGGTGAAATTGTATTTTTGAGTTGTTGGTGAATATAGTGTCTCAGATGGGTTTTATGAGAATTCTAAAATCTAGGCTTCATTTCGCAGGCGCGGGTGTAGCCAAGTTGACTAGAGCATAAGTTCGAATCTCCTACCTGGAGTTTAGATTAGATTAAATAAAATGATAAACGCACACCCTTTTTAACTTTTCACACACCTCCGCATAATCTTGACCGTTGTTTCCGTTTGACTTAAAAAAAAAATGGGCTTGATTGCATCTAGAAGAACCAAAAGAAAGTTCTTTAGTTAGTTTTCACTGGCTGTCTGATTCATGTGTTGATTTAAACATGTCAGAGTCACTGACCTCTTGGATTTCTGCTTTTTAATATTTACCTTCTGTTTAGAAAAAAAATCTGGACATTATTTCTTGCCACAAGCAGCTTCAACAAAGCCGAGATTAAATGGGGCAGCGGAGGTCAATGCTGCTGTTTTGGTAAGATTATCCTCCTAGTTTTATGATTTCCTATATGCTATTTTATACTGTTAACGACATTAAGTCTGCTTCTTTTAATTTAAGCAGAGTTTTGAGGGTAACAAAGAAAGAATAAAGAAGATGTTCGACAAGGTTGATCTCTCAGTTTCCTCATACGACACTGCTTGGGTGGCAATGGTCCCTTCTCCAAATTCCCCGAAGGACCCTTTTTTCCCTGAATGCGTGAATTGGCTGTTGCGTAATCAACTCCGTGATGGCTCATGGGGTCCTCCTAATTTGCATCCCTTGTTGATGAAAGATGCTCTCTTATCTACCTTAGCATGCATCCTTGCACTAAAGCAGTGGAATGTTGGTGAAGAACAAATTAAGACGGGTATAACTGTTGTTCTTGGTTTCTTGCGAAGTTTCCTCCATTAATGTTATATAATTGAACACCTTATAGAACAACCCTCTTGTTCTTTTAGGGCTACATTTTATCGAATCAAATTTAGCTTCAGCTACTGATGAAGAACAAGAATCTCCCGTTGGATTTAATATATTATTTCCTGCGATGATTGAATCTGCAATGAATATGAATATGAACCTTCCCATGGGAGCACCAATCCTAGATGTTTTATTTCACAGAAGAGACTCTGAGCTGAAAAGGTATATTCTGTTTTTCTTTTATTTTCTTGTCTTAAGTTCGGTTCCATCTTGTAGTTATTTATTTATTATTGTAAGCTAATCAAGCCAACTGAGCTCAAATATTTGGATGTGGCTTTGGCTTTCTTTATTGGAACCTCAGAAAGTGTTTCCTTATCATGGGGGAAATGAAAAAAAAAATTCTTTCCGTTTGAGGAATGGATTGGATTTATGCAATATAATCAGTTCTTGTGCTAGTCATAATAATAGAAATGAATGGTATGGTTATATTTCTGTTGTGCATAAAAAATTATTCTAATTGAAGATCTCTGTTTCAAAATGTTATTATTTAGAGGCTATGCGAGCAACTCAGAGGAGTGGAGAGCGTTCTTAGCATATATTTCAGAAGGATTTGGAAAGTCGCAGGATTGGGAGCTGGTCATGAAGTATCAAAGGAAGAATGGGTCCTTGTTTAACTCACCATCAACCACTGCCTCTGCTTTTACTCACCTTAAGAATGCTGATTGTCTTAAGTACCTACGCACACTCTTAGAAAAGTTTGGGAATGCAGGTTCCATACTCAATATTTTCCATTAATTTTCTAGGTGTATTTATTTACTACATCAGGATAAAGCTTCCAATGTTTTCAACCTACCTTTTTCAGTTCCAACGGTTTATCCTCTAGATAAATATGCCCGTCTTTCTATGGTTGCCAGTCTTGAAAGTTTGGGTATTGATCGACATTTCGGAGAGGAAATTAGAAGCGTACTGGATGAAACATACAGGTAATTTTTCCCATATACAGGGAAGCTTTGATGAAAATCATTCTCAAGTGAAACATTAAGTTTCGAGATTTTATTAGTTTTCATCTATGGGGAAGCATGACATTAGCCAACAAACAGAGGCTGGCTGCAGGGTGATGAAGATGTATTTTCAGATGCTGCCACCTGTGCAATGGCATTTCGACTCTTACGTGTTAATGGATATGATGTTTCTGCAGGTATTTTCAAGTTTGGTACCATTGACCTTATGACTTGGTTTTGGAAACATATATTTAGCTGATTTATGCTGTCTTTTAGATCCATTGACTCAATATTCAGAAGATCGTTTCTTCAATTCCCTTGGAGGGTATATGAAGGACATCGGTGCTGCCCTAGAGTTGTTTAGGGCTTCAGAAACCATCACACATCCAGATGAATCAATTCTGGAGAAACAAAATTACCGGAGTAGCCATTTTCTGAAACAGGAGTTATCCAATACTTTAATTCAGGGTCATAGACTGAATAAGCATATCGGCCTAGAGGTAGGTTTCTATGATAAGTCTATCATATTTATTTGGTACTTTAGTTTTTTAAAATCTCAAGATAGTTCCTAAGAAAAGCATCTTTTGATTGTTTTCAGGTGGATGATGCTCTTAAATTTCCTCGCTATGCAATTTTGGGCCGGTTGTCAACCAGGACAGCTATAAAATATTACAACACTGACAGTACAAGGATTTTAAAATCTTCTTATCGGTAAACCTCTAGTATTTTCTTCCACAAATCTTCTTATTCCTTTTCTCTTCCTTTTAAGAAGAATTTGATTTGTTCTGAGTTATTATGACGGACTAGCGTATATAACTTATTCATCCTTGGGCTCTTCTTATGTTAGTTGTTTGAATATTGGAAATGAAGATTTCCTAAAGCTGGCAGTGGATGACTTCAATAATTGCCAGTCTATACACCGTGAAGAACTCAACCATCTTGCTAGGTATGTACAGTACTCTCTCTCTCTCTCTCTCTCTTTCAAGCCAAGCTCGAGCTTCTTGTTATTAGAGTTTCCACCCAACCTTGATATAATATAAGTCAAGGAGAGTGCAGTTGTGCAGGTGGACATCTTGCTTTCGTTGTATAAGGAAATGCAGATAATTTCTTATTTTGTAATTTTACCTAAGCAGGTGGGTTGAGGAGTACAGACTAGACAAGCTAAAGTTTGCTAGGCAGAAGCTGGCATACTGTTACTTCTCTGCTGCTGCAACCCTTTTTCCTCCTGAACTATCAGATGCACGCATATCATGGGCCAAAAATGGAGTCCTTACAACTGTGGTTGATGATTTCTTTGACGTTGGAGGTTCTGAAGAGGAACTGTTAAACCTCATACAATTGGTTGAGAAGTATGTTTCCTTTTCCCATTTGTTTCCTATTTCTGTTGGATCCATTGTTGGGCAACAATTCCTGCTTGTGCTCCTTGTTTAGTTGTTTCTGGCATGGAGGTCTTAAATTTTCTTGTATTTGGGCTTCAGGTGGGATGTGAATGTGAGTGTTGATTGTTGTTCCGAGCATGTTGAAATTATATTTTTGGCACTCAAGAACACAATCAACGAGATTGGAGCCAAGGCATTCATGCGGCAAGGACGCAGTGTGACAATTCATGTAATAGAGATTGTAAGTTGGAATTTTTTAATTTGTCCTTGCTATCGTTGTCTCCTAATCAGCTTAAAATGTTTCAAGTATTTCACTTTCACGAAGTGTCTTGCAATAACCAGAACACGCCCTTAACATTGCTTCTGATGGTACCTTATTGTGAGTGTCTGGTCGATGATAAGATCGTTATTTGATTTTCTATGCATTGACTTCACGAAAAGAGAGTACAGGGAATCAAAATGTTCATTACCAAGTTCAACTTCTTTTTTTCATTTAACTGGAGATGAAGTTAGCTATGTTTGATTTTTCAGTGGTTGGATTTGATCAAGTCTATGTTCAAGGAAGCCGAGTGGTTGAGAAACAAGTCGGTTCCAACAATGGATGAGTATATGGAAAATGCACATGTATCATTTGCCTTGGGACCAATTGTCCTTCCAGCTCTCTATTTGGTTGGGCCTAAGCTTTCAAAGGAGGCTGTAGGAAGTTCCGAATTCCATCATCTGTATCGACTTGCGAGCACTGCCGGGCGCCTTCTCAATGATATCCAAGGGTTTAAGGTAGACAACATCCCCCCATTCTCCTTCTAAAAAAAGTGAAACCAATATCCCATCAAAAATTGTTAACTCATAACTTCTGGCTATGTTGCAGAGGGAATCCGCAGAAGGGAAGCTAAATGCTGTGTCGTTGGTCATGATTCATGGCAATGGCATTGTTTCTGAGGAAGAGGCCATTAACGAGATGAAGAGTGTTATAGTCAGTAAGAAGAGAGAATTGCTAAGATTAGTTTTGCTCGAGAAGGGCAGCGTAGTTCCGAGAGCTTGCAAAGATTTGTTTTGGAACATGAGCAAAGTGCTGCACCTGTTTTACGCGAAGCATGATGGATTCACGGCTCATGATATGATGAAGACGGTAAATGCAGTAATGGAAGAACCCATCGTTCTCAGTGAACTGTAACTTTTGGCATGTGTAATAGAGCTACAAGTAACTGTCTGAACATTTCATTATTTATTTTTCACCATATTGCAAATGCAGCTCCATGAGAACTTTTATCCAATGCTATTAACAAAGTTGACCAAGTTTCTTGTGGACGAACCAGTCTCTCCCAAAGCAGCCATTGCCATCTCTCCTATCTTCTTGCTCCTTTCTCTAAGCGCTCTCCCTCCTTCCGACTCCATCAACTCCCCAACTTTCCTCTCCAATTCTTCCCCGCTCACAAACCCATCTTCCTCTCTCTCCTCCACCCCGATCGCCATTTCCATGTCCTTCACCAGAACATTCCTATTCAGATGCTGCTCTGCGTACAGCGGCCAAGCAATCATCGGCACGCCAGCAACCACAGCTTCAAGCACCGAGTTCCATCCGCAATGGGTCACGAATCCACCCACCGATTCCTTCTTCAACACTGCCACCTGCGGAGCCCATGACTTCACAACCATGCACCTGTCTTTCGTCCTCTCCAAGAACCCTTCTGGCAACAGATCCTCCAAATCAAAGCCGGCGTCGACTCCATGGTTCTGCTTTGTTTTCAAATCAGCAGGCGGCTTCTTCACCACCCACAGAAACCTCTGCCCACTTCTCTCCAACCCTTTTGCTATCTCCTTTACTTGAATTGCTGAGAATGATCCCCTGCTTCCAAAACAGAGAAACACCACGCTTCGACTTGGCTGCTTATCCAGCCACGACAGGCAGTCCTCTGCCTCCGCCGCAACATTACCGGATTCTTTTTCTTCGTCAATCAAGGGTCCAATGCAGTAGACAGGCGGAGTTGGTCCATCAGCAACACACAGACCTTCAGCTATAGCCTTTAGGGTCAGAGCAGGCTCAAGCTCTTCGAACGTGTTGACAATGATTCCGTCGGATTTCGGAAGATGTGAGCAGGAGTAGAGCATGTCCCAGTAAGCAGGGCGATCTCGGTCGAGCATTGGCTGAACCATGTGGATGGCCTTCAAAGGGGACTTTAATCCGGGGATTTCGAAAACAGTGTCAGTGAGGTCCTTGAAACTCTGGGTGGTTTGTTCATGGAGTTTGGGGAAGTACAAGAAAGCCGCAAGAGCTGCTGCACCAGAAGTGTAGAAGTAGTAGGTGGGGATGCGGAGTACCTTAGCGATGGGAAGCGCAGAGGTGCAGAAGAAGTCAATGATCAAGGCGCGAATGGCGGCGGAGTTGGAGATTTCTTGGAGGGCACGGCGGATGTGGGGATCATTTTGGGTATTTTGAATGACGGGGCGGGGGAATTGGCGGAAGGAAACGGAAGGGTGGGATTGGGATATGCAGTGGATGTAGGAGGCAATGCTTGGGTTGTCGGAGCTGTTACTGGTGTAGAGAATGGTGATGGAGAAGTTGTTGGGGCCGTAGCGATGGAGGATAAGCTTGCCGAGCTCCACCATGGAGACTATGTGCCCCATTTCCGGAGCTGCATATAGCACTATTGCATCTCCCATACCTCTAAATCCGTAAATTAGACTGTCGATATTTCTGTAAAAACCGATATTGCAAACCTTTGATCGGCTTCTGCTGCTGCTTTACTTGATTTGAGAACCCTAAACTCAGAGTCAAGAAATTCAGCTGAATAAAAGTTGGTAAATCACGCGTGCTCACAGTCATATTTAATCTGCCCAAACCAATTTGTTAGAAGGCAAAAAACGTCAAGCAAAACGACACTGGTGCTTTTACTTTTCAACGCTCGCCTTCCAAACCCTGGTGCTGTCACGCTCAAATGAAAAATATTAGCCACTTGTAGTAAGTCATTTCTTCTTACATACCAATTACGGCATGATGCAGAATTTTCGTCCCGTACTTGTTAATGAGTTATTTTACTTATGTGGCAGACTATGTAATAAGTTATTTCTTCTTACATACAAATCACGGCATGCCAAACAGTTTTCTTCTTAAAGTTCCTCGGGTTTCATCGGAATCTGTTTGTGGAATCGAAAGCGGCCTCCTTGGAGCTCTTGAATTGTATCTTCTGTTGTGATGATCTTATTACCTCTTTTTAATGTGTTTCTCTACTGCTGTTCCTTAATTTCCGTTTCATTGTGTTTTATTATGTGGCCTTTGTTTTGGTTTAGGGCTCTCTCCTTTTGTTACGTCTTGTTTGACTCGGCCTGATCACGTTCGATCGGCTTGGTTATATATATTTTCCGATACCAAAAGAGAGAAAAACAAAGCAAGTTCAAACGCCAAAGAATCATTGTAATAGTAAAAAAGGTACTAACAATGGGAAACTAATGTTGAAAGTTTCAATCGCCATCCTTTACTTAATTCTTGTTGTGTTGCAGTACTTTATAGTACCATAACTTATGGAGCTTCCTCTTGGCCCTATCTCTTTGCCATTTTGATTCCCACCCTCCCCCATTCTCCAAATACTTGTGTGTGTGTGCGTGTGTGTGTGTAGGGTGCTAACCGATCGTCTGAGCTCGCTCCACATAGTATATATAGTTGTATACAATCCATTTCTAACTCTCTATCTCACTCAAAGCTCCCTCTTGCCTTTCTTGGGTTGCAATCTCTTTGTTCATTCTGTACAACCATCAACCATGTCTCTCTCCCACCTCAACAATCTTAGATGTTCCGCCTTTTCCTCATTAGGTCTCTCTCTCTCTCTCCGGCCATTTTTTCCTTCTTTGTTTTTTTATTATCGGACCGTGCCTGATTTTCTTGATTTATATATGATTTCATTTTGTATTGAATCCTTGTTATCTTGATGAGTGTTTCTCTTGCCATTACATGTTTTGAACTAAAATGCCTCTTTTCATTTCAGCAGAATTTTGAGGGGACAAAGCAAAGAATAAAGAAGATGTTCAACAGGGTGGATCTCTCCATTTCATCATATGAAACTGCTTGGGTGGCAATGGTTCCTTCTCCAAATTTCCTGAAGGACCCTTTTTTCCCCCAAAGCGTAAATTGGTTACTGAAAAATCAACTCCATGATGGTTCATGGGGTCCTAAGTTGCACCCCTTGTTGATAAAATATGCTCTCGTAGCTACCTTAGAGCAAGTCCAGCGGGGGCTTTTGCTCGGGGGGAGGTGGACCAAACAGGCCACATTGCCCGGAGGAGCAGCTCCAGCGTGGGGCTACCCGAGGGAAAGTGGGGGCTCGAGCAGCAGGCTTGTGAGAAATCGACTGCCCGAGAGCCCGATGGATGTGACGTCATCCTGGCGTCAGCCCAACGACAACTCTGTCTCCCTCCCTCTGCACCTCTTTCTTCTCCGTCTCCCTCCTTCTCCGAATTGAAATGAAGAGTTTGGAGGAACTTGGATTCTCTCATGAATCCGCGGAGAGGGCTGGACCAGCCTTCGCTGATCACGTGAACCCATTGGAGGTCGATCCTTGAAAGCTTGATCCTGGGCAGCGCCGCGGCCTCTTTCTTCGTCTCGCCCTTCTTCGACTCCTCGACGAAGAGCTCGACGAGCTTCCCGCCGTCTGGCTCGATCAACCCGTTTGAAATTCAGAGCCTCTGGCGGGTTCTGGGCTTGGACCCGAGATGGGTTGAGAGCTTGAGGGCCGGGGCGAAATGGGTAGTTGACGGTTTGGGGAAAGAGTGAGAGGGATAGGGGGTTTTGACGAAAAGAGTGGCCATGGACGCCATTGAAGGAGGTGACAAAGGTCCAAAGGCCTTTTTTTTCTTTTTTTGGTTCTCTGGCTCTCTGCTTCAGAGCTTGTGAATTTTTTTGGCGGTGGGAAGATTGGATTGGTTTGGTGGGGAGGAAATGGAAGAAGTGGTAAATTTGTGGGGGATGGATTGGAATTTTGGGAAGCAGTAAAGTGGCAGGGGTGGATTGGAATTTTGGGAAGTAAAATTATTATTAATTATTTTATAAATAAAAAAAATATTAATATTTTATTGCCAATTGCCAGGGCAACTTCAGTGTAGGGGTGGAGATGCAAAAAGTAATTGCCAGGGGAATGCACTGTTCATTAAGGCAATTACTGTTCACTGAGGTGGATTAAATAGTGAATTGCCTGGGGGGAGGGCTCCTACACTGGACTTGCTCTTAGCATGTATCCTTGCACTAAAGCAATGGAGTGTTGGCGAAGAACAAATCAACAAGGGTACGTATATTCGTTGCTCATGCTTCTTGCCAAGTTTCCTCCATCAAAATTCTATAAATGAATACTTTCTCCTTTTCTTTTAGGATCACATTTTATTGAGTCAAATTTAGCTTCAGCTACCGATGAAGTTCAACAAGGTCTGGTTGGATTTGATATAATATTTCCCCAGGGAGCACCAACCCTAGATGCTTTATTTCACAGAAGAGACTTTGAGCTTAAAAGGTATGTTTTCATTGTTTTGCTTTCTTTAAATACATTGAAATAGTCAAGTTTTTGTATTGCATCCCAAATTTTTCGAAGTGAAAATCTCGAACCCAAAATGTTATTATTTAGAGGTCATGGAAGCAACTCAGAGGGGTGGAGAGCCTTCTTAGCATACATTTCCGAAGGACTTGGAAACTCGCAGGATTGGGAGTCCATCATGAAGTATCAAAGGAAGAACGGATCCTTGCTTATAAATTTACCATCAACCACAGCTGCTGCTTTTACTCACCTTAAGAATGCTGATTGTCTCAAGTACCTATGTACGCTCTTAGAAAAGTTTGGCAATGCCGGTTCCTCACTCAGTACTTGCCATTATTTTTCTAGCCACGTGTTTACTATATTAGTACAAAGTTTAATTGATTGTTTTCAATTTACCTTTTTCAGTTCCAAACGGTTTACCCTCTAGATAACTATGCTCGTCTTTCTATGGTTGCCAGTCTCGAAAGTTTGGGTATTGATTTCAGGGAGGAAGTTAGAAGTGTGCTGGATGAAACATTTAGGTAACGTTTCCCACATATGTAGACGCCAGAAAATGGGAGTTTTGGGGTGATGTTTCCATGACTTATTTAATTTTTCTAAGGAAACATTAAGTTTAAATAGAATGTGTTTGTTTGTAATCGTCGATGGGTGGAATCATGACATTAGCCAACAAACCGATGCTGGCTGCAGGGCGCTGAAGATATAATTTCAAATGCTGCCATCTGTGCAATGGCATTTCGACTCCTACGAGTTAATGGATATGATGTTTCTGCACGTATTTTTCTGTTCAGGTACCTTGGTGCTCAAGACTTGTCTTGGCAAGAAATATGAATTGATTTATGCTGTCTTGCAGATCAGTTAACTCAATTTTCAGAAGATCGGTTCTTCTGAAAATTGTTCAGGACTTCAGGAACTATCGTCCATCCAGATGAGTCGGTTCTGGAGAAACAAAATCAGTGGACAAGTAATTTCCTGAGGCAGGAGTTGTCGAATACTTCAACTCATGCTCATAGACTCAATAACCACATATATTAGCGTGGAGGTAACTTTCTATGATAAGTCTCTCTTATTGATCTGGTAATGTAACTTCTTATAATGACAAGGTAATTCCCTACAGATTTAACTTTTGATTATTTTGCAGGTGGATGATGCTCTTAGGTTTCCTTCCTACGCAAGTTTGAGTCGCTTGTCAACCAGTAGAGCTATAAAATATTACAAGCGACTCAAACTTTTAAATTGTAATATTTAAAATCCTTTAAATTGTTCTAACAAGGGAGTCTAAGGCTCATTCAGGTTTGCTTATGTAAGAAGCACTTATGTTCGTAAACGGGTTAGGATTGCTTTTATTAGAAACATGTTGAAATTATTATTGAAAGTCCAAGTGCTTTATGAAACAGGACTTGAAAGTACTTAGCGCTTATGACTCGAAGACACTTTTAAGTTTTTCTGTCCAAATGTAGTGAAAAGAACTTTTGGTTGTCAAGAAAACACTTTTAGCCTTTTTAGAAACAGTAACAAAGCATAAATGGTCTTTATATTAAGTTGAACTATGTTTGATTTTCCAGTGGTTGGATTTGCTCAAGTCTCGAGTGAAGGAAGCTAGTTGCGAAACAAGTCGGTGCCAACAATGGAGGAGTACATGACCAATGGTTACGTATCAATTGGCATCGGACCAATTGTCCTTCCAGCTCCCTATCAGGTTGGACCTAAACTTTCAGAGGATGTTGTGGGAAGTTCTGAACTCCATCATATGTATAGACTTATGAGCACCTGCGGTCGTCTTCTCAATGATAGCCAAGGCTTCAAGGTACAAAAGAATATCCAAAAAAGAAAAGAAAAACTGATTAACATTCCATCTAATGTTGTTAAACAACTCCTGGCTGTGTTGCAGAAGGATTCTGAACAAGGGAAGCTATTAAATGCCGTATCATTATTGCGTTGTTACGGAAGAAGAGTCCATCAATGAGTTAAAGAGAATTATAAACAGCAAGAGGAGAGAACTGCTGAGATTAGTTTTGCAGGAGAAGGGTAGCGTAGTTCCAAGAGCTAGCAAGGACTTGATTTGGAACATGAGCAAAGTGTTGCACCTATTTTACGCGAAGGATGATGGATTCAGTGCATGTGAGATGAAGAAAAATGTAAATGCAGTATTTGAAGAACCCATCATTCTCACTGAATTGTAAGGAAAGTAATTAAATGGCAAGTGAAAATGAAAGCTCCAGAAAACTGTTCTGCAGCAGTTATCAGCCAGCATGAATATCACCCGTTATGCTGTTAAAATGAAGTATTTAGAGAATTTATTGATATCTATTCATTCTTTGTTTCGAGGCCAATATATAATGTATAAATATTTGTAGGGAAAGAAAGGTAATAAATTCTAGAGTCTCGTTTTCATGGTCATCTGGTGATCAAGGATTCATGGTCACTCACTTCCTTAGATCATCCACTTCAATTCATGAAGATCACAAGCGCGACAATGTCACGCCATTGGACCAAATACTCAAATTTTCTGAGCACTGATACGAACTTGGCACCGGATAAGTAGGGCACAAAGAGAAAACGAAAGTGAACACTCAAAGTTGATAACTCGCTACTATAAGGATTCATTAATCCACCCTAGAGTTAGAGATAAAAGTTTGATAAGAGAAGAAATCATTCTTTTCTCAAACCAAAGGCTATGTTGTACTCTCAAAATCTGAATTAATATTACAATGAGGGAGAAGGATTTATATAGGTAGTCATGGAACATCCCTCCATGAATATATAGTATAAACCCTAATTAAGAAGACGCATAGATTACAACTAGGGACAATACAAGCACGAACCTAAGCTTAAAAACATTGAACTGCAGGAAGAACTAAATAAGGTAAACGCACCTTATGGTTATTCCAAATGAATTAAACCTATATATTGAATCATGTGTAAATTTATCTTAAATTGCTAGATTAGCTATTCGATTGGTCTCAATGTCCTACTCCGGGCGGCTTATTTTGTTTTGGCACGTTTATTTTGTTTACCACGCTGATCTTTATTTGCAAATGCCGCCTACTGATCGTCACCTTCTCTGCAATGGCAATAAGGAAACTTGGTAATCAGCTATCAGTCATACATGCTGAAGAACGAATAAATGTATACATATATGAGAAAGAGACTAACTGCTATTTTGTATTAGAACAATAACATTAGGAATACTGCTGTAGGAATCAAGTAAACAGTGCAAGTTTATCTATTCAATGAATCTTTCTCCGGTGAATTGTTCACTGCACATTGAAATGCAGACGTGTCACAGATACGTCGTTGATACGCTCAATACTTTGATCTTACAGTTATTGATGTGTGACCGATATAACTGTCGAAAAACTTGACCGGAGAAAGATTCATTGAATAGATAAAATTGTACTGTTTACTTGTAGTAAAATTCAGTTAATCTTAATGGGGAAAGATTATCTACTCAATATATGTATAATCTGCAGAGCCTCAATATTTTTAGTATGATGGTACTTAATCAGCAGTACTGATCATGTATGTCAAACCATGCGTAACAAATCAAATGGAGAGAGAGAGAGAGAGAGAGAGAGAGAGGGAGTAACTGTGTATTGGATTCTCAGAAACATTGGCAGAGACTGTTTTGGATGAGAGCAATAGCAGTGCAATGAAGGGAATCATGTAGACAACGCAGGCCTTGTGAACCATTATTTTAGGTATGAGTTTGAGTCCTTTCCTATACGTTTATATAAAGCGACCAACTAACTACTTTATATAAAGCGACCAACTAACTACATGGTTGATTATTCGAAAACCTACATGGCTGATTAAATACGTTTTAGTTTTAAATAGTATTTAGTTATTTGACATTTACACCAAAGAATTAGTTATTTGACATTTGTATCAAAGAATTAGTTATCTGACATTGGACTGAGTATTTCCCTTCATGCTAATTATTCAAGGTCGTTGCCCTTAATTGTCATTCATGAGACTCCACTCTTCAGAAACCAAACTATTCCATGGTCATATATTGAAAATCAAATAAGTACAGCAAAAGAAAATAATAAGTAAGAAAATAATAATAAATATGGTATAATTGGCCCTCAAGTCAAACGGTATGCCAAAGTCGAATTAGTCAGTTTAAGCAAATGATTAGCAATAATTTTCTTTTCCTTCAAGGCAGACTAATCTTCGTTTCAAGCAGTCTTGCTATCACATGAGGCGACAACGTACTTTTGGCCTTTAGGTCAAATGGTACGCCAAAGTAGAACTAGTGACCCCAAAAGATGCATAGAACTGCATCAGCTGTCAAGCACATTTTTTTAATAACAAATAGCACAAGCTTTAGTCCAAGAAATCAAAAGACTTGAGCTTAACTAAGGTGGCTAGAACAGTGTGTTTCTCTTTCTGCACTCAAATTCAAATTCACATCCCCATGATTTAGATTAATTTAGTTTAAACTATCTTCTGTATAAAAACAAATATGTGGGATATGAATTTTCCATAAGAGGTGGTAATAAATAGTAAATAGGACATTTGGTCTAACAATTTAGGTGGTAATATATGTTGGACTCGCTTTTGAGCGAGTCCAGCTAGCACTTCTTTTGTTCTTAATTTACCTGCAAATATAACAGAGTACCATATGGCTTCGTATCATTTAGTAGTCAACAACCATAAAAATAAATTACAGTCAACTCAAACCAGTTGATTCTGCTACAAAAAAAGAACTCAGTACTTGATACTTGCAAAAGATTGTGATTAATCTTGGCTGAAGAGCAATATACATATATGATATATTTAAACAAGACGATCTGATTTTCGTGCCAAACTCAAACAATGTCAAACGCAATTTAAATCTTGATGAGTTGTTCAAGTGTGATGTCTGGTCCTGCAGTGGAAGGTGCAGTTTGTAATGATAATAGCTGAGAAACCATGTGCATTGTTGGCCTCGATTGCGGTTGCGAATGCCTGCATGCGATTGCTACCCTTGCAATGGTTGTCAGTTCATCTTCAACTTCAGGTGTAGGAGGTGGAAGCCGTTGGTCCAATACATCCTTCAGCAATTTGTTTTCACACGCGGATGGAGAAGAAAAGGACGAGATTAAATCACTTAGTCGCTTTCCCATGATCACTTCCAGTGCCAGCACTCCAAAGCTATAAACGTCACATTTCTCAGTTACCTTCATCGTGTAGGCCAACTCTGCATAAAAATTAAGGGAGAGCAAAACCATTAGTATATGTTTAACTTAATATTAATCATATTTAGAAAACAATACTTGTTTAACTGTTTTACTGTTTTACTTTACCTGGTGCTACATATCCGTATGTGCCTGCAAGGGTGCTCCAATTCGATGAGTCTGGATTCAAAAGCTTAGCAGCGCCGAAGTCTGAAACACAAGGCTCGTAGTCGTAATCCAGCAAAATGTTGCTGCTTGTTATGTCTCGGTGTACAATTGGTGGCACGCAATCATGATGCATGTAAGACAATGCATAAGCTACGCCTTTTACAATTCTCACCCTTCTACTCCAATCCAATTTTTTTGCTTCGTCTTCTTTGCTCAAGATTGAAGCCAGACTACCCCTTTCTAGATACTCATATACCAGAAAGGAGTGCTGTGAATTTGAACAAAAACCACATAGTTTCACAATGTTTCGATGTCGTATATTAATTAGTGCACTTATTTCATTGTGAAACTCCTTCTGTGATGTCTCCTCGCCGTCAAGTTTTTGATGGAGTTTCTTCACTGCAACTATGCTGCCTGATGGTAGCTTTGCCTTGTAGACACTTCCAGATCCTCCCTTCCCAATACAATATATGGAGTCAAAACCATTGGTTGCTCTTATGATCTCTCCATACAATTTTTTTCCGTCAAGAAGAGAGATTGAAAAAACTTCTTCATCGTGGATATCGCTCTTTTCTGTTTCCGGCTCTTTCTTTCTTCTTGTTTTAATGATGACAATTGCAAGGAAAGCAAGTAAAAGTACTCCCGAGATAGGGAAAACGATTGCAAACACGAGTTTTCTATTGTTTTTCCTTTTTGAGACGTGCTTATTGCAGGATTCTAGTCCTGCAACATTTCCACACAATCCTTCATTCCCTTCAAAGCTTTGAGCATCTTGAAATGCTTTGTTGTTGGGGATGGGACCCTGCAAGTGATTGTAGGATATGTCTATGTACAACAAGCCGCGCATTCCATCAAACGTTGCTGGAATGAGACCGGAAAGATTGTTGTGGGAAAGATTCAGCCGCTCCAAGCTCTGCATATTGCTAATTTCTGATGGTATCCTGCCGTCAAGTGAGTTATGACTTAAATCTAACTGTGTCAGTTGAAACAACTTCCCCAACTGAAATGGAATTTCTTGACTGAAATTGTTGTTGCTCAAATTCAAGTAGTTTAAACTGACCAATTGGCCAAAAGTGCTTGGAATTGAGCCATTCAACTTGTTGGTGGACACGTCAAGATATTCGAGTTCAGTCAATGCTCCAAATTCTAAGGGTATGGAACCCAAAAGTTGATTGCCATTCAACTTTAGATTCACCATAGAAGTCAATCTCCCCAAATCCTTTGGAACCACCCCAACCAAATGATTCGAAGAAAAATCGAGTTCTTGAATTTTAGTTGCATTGACAATCTCAGATGGTATGCTACCAGTAAGGTTGTTCCCTGCAATTCGTAGGGCTGTTAAGTTTGTACACTGTCCCCAGATGTCTGAGATTTCACCATGTAAGTTGTTGTAGCTCAGGTCTATAAACTGAAGATTCGGATAGGCACCAAAGTCTTCAGATATATTGCTTGTAAACTGGTTCCCTTCAAGACGGACTCTGACTAAGCTCTTGCAACCTTTCAAGCTTTTGGGGATTGGACCTGTAAAATGGTTGTTTTCTGCACTAAACCTTTGTAGCAATCCACCTCTACAAACATCTCGAGGCAAATAACCAGAAAATTGGTTAGTAGCCAAGTCAAGTACAGTCAACTTCATGAGGTTCCCCATCTCTTGGGGGATTGATCCAGAAAATCGGTTACCGCGGAGGTAAAGGTTTTGTAGGCTGCTCAAGTTGCCAAACGAAGAGGGAACGGAACCATTGAGCTGATTGTCGGTCAACTCTAGAGCCACAAGAGATTTTAAGTTTCCAATCTCTTCAGGAATAGCGCCGGAAAGTTTATTTTCGTAGAGAGAAAGATAAACAAGGTTTGTCAAATTGCCCAAAGAAGTTGGGATAGAACCAGAAAGGGAATTGTTGTACAAGTAGATCATGGATAGATTTTTCAAGTTTCCGAAACTCGGAGGGATTGGACCTGATAAATAGTTGTCATACAAGTAAAGTTCAACCAAATTCGAAAGGTTCCCTATTTCGGAAGGAATGGTACCCGAAAGTTGGTTTCCGAAGAGAATCAACGAAGTCAGTTGGCTCAAGTTACCCACAGAAGATGGAATTGAACCCTCTAAATTGTTTAAGTTTAGAGCAAGCTCATAGACAAATTTAAGCTGACCTATTTCTTGAGGAATTGAGCCATTGAACTTATTTGCATTTAGATGAAGGACCTGAAGATTTGTTAAAAGACCGATTTCGGGCGGGATTTTTCCAGACATTTGATTATAAGATACATCAAAATAGATGAGTTTGGTGAGGGAGCTGATCGCGGGTGGGATTTGATCAAAAAGTTCATTCAAGCTGAGGTCAACATATGCAAGATTAGGCAAGGACATGAACGGAAATTCAAGTAGAGTACCTTGTATACCAGAATTGGTGAGGTTTATTCTGTTGACACTTCCAGCTGAGTTGCATGAAACACCGGTCCAAGTATTGCATGGGGCTTCATTTGCATTAAGCCATGAGGTCAGGTTGTTTTGGGTCTGGTTTTGAAAGCTAGCTTTCCATTTGAGAAGTGCTTCTGCTTCAGTGGAATTGGCAGAAGCAAAAGCACTTTTCTGTGATGAAGCTAGCTGAAGATACAAGATAAGGCAAGCTAGAAAGCATACTTTATCACAACAAGTTGAAAATCTCGTCATGGTTTTTGTGTATACCTTTTTTTTAAGCAATTCAGGGCTTTACTTATAGTGAGATGCATTATTAATTTGCATATCCTCTATTTGTTTTTGTTATCTTTGACTTTTGATCCAAATGGTCTACTAAAAATTACAAGGCTATGATTTTTTTAAGTTTTTGTTATTAAACTTTAAGAAAATGGGAGACACCTTAAACTTCTGGGTTTAACTTTAGTGGTACGTACCATTCAATGGTACGTACTGTTGAATGGTCTAAGATTCATTTGGGACCCGCTGCAAATTAATCTGGACCATTCAATGGCCGTACCATTGAATGGTACGTACCACTGAAGAATTTTCCTAAACTTGTAGTCAATTTTTAAGATAAAAGATAACCACCGCGCAAATTAAAAAAGTAATTAAAGGGCCTTGGTCAATGTCAACGAGGACAACATTCTAGAAACCATTGGCCGCCATTGGGTTCAACATATCGTATGATACAAGTAATATGTATAAGAAATAGCATCCAAAACAAAAATGGTTCACACATGAATGCGGTGTTTCCATTCCACATTTATTTCTTAATTAATATTTGAGATGGGTATTGTCTGGGAAAACTTTGAATTTGCTTACACTTTGTGTTGAAATCTTTGTCTCTTATCTTTAAAATAGAAAATGAAAAGTTTGCAGTATTATTTTGTATGCCAAATTTGGTAATGTGAACATATATTCATATTGTCAAACAAATTTGAAATTTAACTAGGTATTGAAAGCAATTGGTAAGGTACATTTAGAATTTCCCAAAATGATGATGAAGTATTTGGTATCAATGGTATATTTTATTCTTAAAAGTGGGAAATGACCAAAATGTTCTTAGTTGACTTTTTGGTTGACTTCCGTGTCATAACTCGTACGACCCATTTCTTAATATTTTCTTGTAGTACTTGTTGATATGAGCGCGTGGACACGAAAGGAACGAAATTTGGAGCTCGAACGAACATTTTACGAGACATTAATCTTATCGGCGTTCTTGTAATTTTAATTGTGTTTTATAAATTGAGCTTTGGGCCCAATGACCCCAGTGAGCCCAGTCCCTCACTCCCTCTCACTCTCCCTCGCACATGAATGCCGTGTTTCCATTCCACATTTATTTCTTAATTAATATGAGATGGTCTTGTCTGGGAAAACTTTGAATTTGCTTACACTTTGTGTTGAAGTCTTTGTCTCTTATCTTTAAAATAGAAAATGGAAAGTTTGCAGTATTATTTTGTTTGCCAAATTTTGTAGTGTGAACATATATTCATATTGTCAAACAAATTTGAACTTTAGCTAGTATTGAAAGCAATTGGTAAGTTACATTTAGAATTTCCCAAAATGATAATGAAGTATTTGGTATCAATGGTATATTTATTTTAATCTCACTGAAAATAAAAAAATAATTCATGCAATCAAATGCAATAATTCAATACACACTCATATATGCCAAACTCCAATTTTAAAATGCACATGAAGTTAATTTTAATACGGTCGAGTTAAGAACTTGGTTTTTCTCCTTAAGATAATTTACACCTTATCCAGGTGCTCATGGTTGATGGCGCTTATTTCATGATGCAATGACCACGTCTTTAATTACGATAGTAGCACTCCAAATCCTTAAGGCCTTAACAAATAACAATGACTCAATAAGATGAAATTTACATTATATAAATGTAGAAGTGACGGTTTGAAAAAGTGCTTGTGTTTTTTCTCGAAGAGTCAATAAGCTGTATCTCTCTTCATATTAAAAACACAAAGATCATATATAATCACAATTCATCAAATATCATTTATATTTAAATCAAATAATTTAATTCATTTTAAATTAAAATTTTCAACACAGGTACATATGACATACACATGTCGAATCACGAATAGTTTGTTTTGGGTAAAAAGCCCACTATTTACACACACAAAGGGTGGGGTCATTGCAAAATAAACAGCGAGTTTCCAATTTTGCATTTACACCATGATTTTGAATTTTTAATTTAACGTCTCCGTCAATTTCCCCGTCTAATTAGGCGTTAAGTGGTGATGTGTCATAGATTTGACTCTGATTTAAGCATTCGTTGACCGTCAATTTCTTAAAATGATTAAAAAGAGTAAGAGAGTACTAAACATTGAAATTGACGGTCAGGTGCAAATGATCAATCTATGATGCATCACCATAATGTCTGAATAGATAGTGAGCCAACGAGCATTAAATTGGTGCAATTCAAAACTCCACGTAGTGTAAAATCTGAAAAAAATTAAACATAAATATTTCATTCTGAGTACCGTCAAATCTTTGTAGTGTAAATCTGATTAACCCTTCTTTTATGATGATATAAGCTACATATCAGATGGCACTTTGTTCTTTTCTTTTCATTTTTCTTAAGTTTTTTTAGAATTGGTCCTCTTATGTTTTATTTGCCCACTTTCTCTTGAACTCATGATCAGACTATCTTGAAGATATAAAAAAAATGTAAATTTATATAAATATTTATATTTTTACTAAAATGGGTAATTTACACTCCCATTAAAGATATATATGAATACATCTCCATATATGTTCCAATCTCGTACTCTCCAAAGCGTTACGTACACTGACCTAAACCTAATAACCTCGATGCCCGCCTCTTGAGATATGGCAATGTCCAATATGATCAAACCTGAGCCAAACCGAATCTAAAACTTGATGCAATCCATTTTTTTTTTTTTGGGTAAAAGCAATCAATTCAGCTACGGCCAGTTTTTCTTGAGGAACTGATGTAGTTCCAACTTTTAGCACTCTGCAATTCGGTTACTAATTTAGAGGGTGAGAATGTCCGGAACGATGGACCATGACTATTCCTTATCGTTGTCACATATTGCCCATTCATGCCAAATGTTTTCACAATAGTTTTTTGGAAAAATCTTGGATGGTACGTACCATTCAATGGTACAGTCATTAAATAATTTTAGATTAATTTGCAGTGGGCGCCAAATGAATCTTAAACCATATAACAGACGTATCATTAAAATTTGACCCTAGTTTGTTGGACAAACAAAAATACCACTCTCCAATACAAATAAGCCAACTATTGTATGTGGGACCCTCCTATAGTAAAAATGTGTCAACAAGTTTTGTTTGTTCAAATGACATAACTCATATTTCGAAGTTGAAATTTTTCGTTGACTAATTTTTTAGACTATACATGATATGTGTTTGTAATAGTTAGTTTTTAAATTGGTATTAGTCCTAAGTTTTAAGTCTAGGTGTTGAAGACTTGGGTTGCATGACATCTCAATGAAGACCAGAATTTGTGGAACTCAAATTAGAATAGGGCGGCTTGCTCTGATCAAGACTCCACTTTTTGCTCCGTCCACGGAGCGTATGAATTTCCTGAAATGTATATAGACCAAAAGAGGGAATGCAGGGATAGGAATAGGAATTATAGTACCATTGGAAGAAGGGGTGTCTGTGGGAACATCTCTACTGACAAACCATTTCAATAGTACGGGTGCTGCCGTGCCACAAAGCACGACCATGGAAATAATGAAAAAGAAAAAGTTATGTAGAGTTGGACCATCGGCTATATTCGAAAAAGTTTTGCTTCTCTAGAGAAGATGTGACGCAAAAAATGAAAGTGTTCACAATGCATACGGGTAAGTATCATACTGCATTCATATAGGAAATCATATATGAGAGTTTGGGAATGTGAGGCCTAGTCCATTGGGTTAATTAGATCATTTCTGTTTTATTCAGATAGAGGTCTTTGTGCAAACCTAGTTTTACAGCTTTGCATCATAAAATTTTTGAGCGTGAATTTCATCTAGCAAATTTGTCGAGCTTAATTGAGAGTTAGACTAGAGAGTTATGTGAGTGAAACATTTTAGTTTTCATCATATCATTGATTGTACGTGATCAAGTTGTGTGCAATAAACTTTGGACTCTAAGATGACAACATTCGCGACCAGAGGTGTGCGACCAAGAGGAGACGAAGAGTAGTGGTGGATCCAAGATTCCAAGGTCGTGGGATCCCAATGTAAAAGCTAAAAAGAAATAAAAATAGACGAATGTGGTTCACGTCTATATTTTCTATTGAATTTGGTTCATATGAATAAATCAATACTAAGCTCAAATGTGACAAAATCAACAAATTCTCCTCAGCAGCATAATGCAATTACTACTTTCCAAAGATAAAATTAGTTCACAAGTATACACATCAGCTTAAACGTTTAACATCTATATTATCAATTGGGACTAGAGTTTAGGATTAAAAAAACTTACATAAATTTGGGAGAAATAAAATTCGGCGGCTAAAGGCGGTGGCATGGCAAGTGGTGGGGGTTGGGTAACTTGGGTTTAGGGTTGGAAGGTTGCGACAATTGGGGATGGGAGTTCTTAAATATAATTTGGGGAATATTGGGAAAGACGGGTTCTCGGGGTCTGCAGAGGAAAGAGAGATATTTTGTTTTTAATTTTTTTTATAATGAGCTGGCTTCAAACGACGTCGTTTTGGCCAGTCTTTTAAAAGAAAAGTTAAAAACCTCTTCTTCTTCGTTATAAACACTGCTGCATCCACATCCATGGAGGTAACAACCTCTTCACCGAACCTGCCCAGACCGTTGGAGGTCCCTGAAGGTCGATCACAAGCGTTTCTCCGGGCTTCTGGAGGATCCCAGGACCCCCCGGGTCCCTATATTGATCAGCCCTTGACAAAGAGAAGCAAGTACGAAGACAAAAGGACAAGGCAATCTTCTAGTCGATGCCTAGTGAGTTGTGCCTTGTATGAGTTTTGCAGTTATTTGTTTGATAATAGTGGATTCTTTAACCGGCCCATTTATTTTTCCGTCTATGTGTGGTTGCAAGCTATGAAAGAAGAATTTGGTGCACTGTACTCTCGAGGAACATGGAGTCTGGTTCCTTTACCACCAAATAAGAATCTTGTTGGCTGTAAGTGGATCTGCAAAATCAAAGGGAACTCTGATGGTACGATAGCCAGACACAAGGTTAGACTAGTGGCTAAAGGTTTTACTCAAGAGCCTAGATTAGACTATGAAGAAACATTCAGTAGTCTTGTCGTCAAACCAACAACAGTGAGATTGGTTTTGGCATTGGCTGCGCAATTTGACTGGCCATTGAGGCAACTTGCTGTTAAGTATGCCTTCTTACATGGCATTTTACACCAACCTTCGGGATTTGAAGACTTTAGACATCCTGAAATGATTTGTAAACTTCACAAATCTCTCTATGGCTTAAAACAAGCCCCAAGGACCTGGAATGAGACAGTTATTGCTTTTCTTCCTAATTTGGGGTTTAAAAATACTTTTGTTGATTCTTCTCTGTTTGTAAAAAAAGTTGGGTCTTCGATTGTGATATTACTCTTGTATGTGGATGATATCATCATCACAGAAATTGCTTCTGAGGAAATTCAACAGGTTATTAGTACTCTCACTGCTAAATTTGATATCAAGGCCTTGGGTCCTTTGCATTACTTTCTAGGCATTCGGATACAAAGGACATATAGTGGTCTTTTCTTGTCACAGACTAAATATGTACAAGATCCGCTACAGAAAACTCAAATGCTTGAATCTAAACCTTGTGATACACCCTGTTTGCCATACAACAGACTTCTCAAGGATGACGGCCAACCATTCAATAATCCAGGTCCTCCACAGAGGCATAGTACAAGGCTTTTTCATGTTGCAGACTAAATATGTACAAGATCCGCTATAGATCTCTTAGTCATCTAAGAAGCAGCAAACAGTCTCCAGGTCCTCCACAGAGGCATAGTACAAGGCTTTTTCATGTTGCAGAACTTGATTGGATTCAACAACTTGTTACTTTTCTGCAGATTTCATTGCCTTCAGCACGTCCTTTTCTGTGACAACTTATCTGCAATCACATTGTCCTTCAATCCGGTGCAACATCAAAAGACTAAGCACATTGAAATTGATGTGCATTTTGTTAGAGAAAGGGTTGCTAAGAAACGTCTATTTGTTCAGTTTGTGTCCTCTAAGGAGCAATTTGTAGACATTCTTACAGAGGTCAGAGGGTCTTAGTACTCCTTTGTTTCACACTCATTGTTCCAACCTCATGCTTGGTTCATCCAAACATGAGTTTGAGGGGGGCATGTTAGGAATATATGTTGTATAGATTGGATGATTTAGATTGTGCCCCTTGTCTAAAGATTAGAAAGTCAGTTTGTTATGTTAGTTAGTGAGCTAAAGTCTGTAGGTCTACTATATATACTAAGACTCTGTAATAACTTCCTCATTAAGAAAGAAATACAGAAATAAGTTTTCCTCTTCTCTCTAATCTCTCTCTCTAGATTGATAAACTCATTTCTCTCTCTAGATTAACAGGGTCGAGCCGTTCTGATACCATGTAAACAAATAAAATGATGAGAAATAATAAAAATTAATTACAAACTATGATTCTTATTTATAGACACAAAATAAAGAGAAGACTACAATTTGCAGAAGGCAGTAAACCAAAAGATTACATCTTTGACAGAACTTTCAAAATTACAAATGGTATATTTTTAAATTATCCTAACATAAAAATAAACTAAATTACTGCCTAGTTTTCTGATTTTTTATACCTCCTCCTCCGGATCCAGGCGGCTTATGTCCATTTGGTACGCCTACTTTCTTTGCCTGAATAATCTCTATTTGCAGACGCGACCTACTGATCATCTTCTCTGCATCATCTGCAATGACAAGATCAGGAACTTAATCATTAGTTACCGAAAAAGAACATATATATGTTAAACAATGATTTAATGTATATATATATGTGTGTGTGTGTGTGTTAGAGAGAGAGAGAGAGTAACTGTGCTTTGGACTTTCAGAAACATTGGCAAAGATTTTGGATGAGAACAATAGCAATATAATGATAGGAATCACGTAAACAACGCTGGCCTTGTGAACCATATCGTATCAGATCGAGATACAAGTTTGGCTCTCCTTCGTTCCCATAACTACTTATATATAATGCGATGTCTAAGACGCGTTTTAGGTTTTTTTTTTGTTGTACAAGTAGTTATTTGACCTAGAACTGAGTATTGCTCAAGGGTTTCGGCCATTATATTATAATTTTACGAGAGTCTTCCATTGTTCCATAAAATATAGATTATGCCATGCGAAATTTCTTATATATGTGTGATACCAGGCCATCTCAAATTTTATGACTTGAACATAAAATTCGAGATGATAATATTGAGGTATATCAAGAGATATAATTATAGTTAAGAAAATATTAATAATTAAGATACAAAGTTGTGTTGGTGAATAGGATCCTACACCAGTGATATGATAAAATAATATACAATTAATATATGAGAGTTTTCACCTCTAATATCACCGAAATATTTTGTAATAAAAACCTAACGCATAGTAATATGTGGTAAAGTTGGGACAATATCGATGATATTGGTGGTGGATCATGATAGGCCTATAAAGTTTATCATGGTATCAAAGCAAGCTATTTTCTTGACACGTCCTGGGCTCGATTTATTGGACTCTAATTTGCCTCCTTAAGTTGGACTTTTGAAAAGTTGCGCTAGCTCCAGCTTAAGGATATTGAATGACTGGCCCTTGAAATGTTACATTGGCTCTAGTCCTTGAATGATGACCGAGCTCTCGAAAAGTTGCGTTAGCTCTAGTATAATGACTTAACCAGTTCCTGATGTGGGAATTGGTTTCCCTTGTGACCCCATGTGGGGCCACTCATGAGGAGCTATGTTGGAGAATAAGATCTCACATCGATCATATGAAAAAATAATATACAATCAATATATGAGAGTTTTCATCCTTAACAACATAGAGATTTTTTATAATAAAACCCAACAGAATAATAAATTGTTAAGTTGGAACAATATCGGTGATATTAGTAGTAGACTAAGCTGAGCCTATAAAGTTTATCAAGATGGACCTTTAACCAATAACTAGGTTAAGAAGATAATTAGTTTTGTGTAAACAATGTGTTAGCTAGGTGTTGAAAGCAAATGGTACGGTATATTTACAATTTCCCTAGATAATGACATATTTGGTATCAATGGTCTGTCATGGACCTAAATGATTATGATAAAATTTGTGTAAGAATTATAACACTTTGTTGTTTTCTTTTCATCTTTCTCAATTTAGTCTTCCATCAGTTTTTTGCTGCACAATTAGATAAACAAATAAAACAAAACATGCATGAGAGGGCGGAAAGGGATGAAAAGAATAAGAATATTTGCTTGCACTCAGTCGGTGAACTGGACCAATCGGCCGGTTTCTTTGACCAAAAGGCAAGTCAAACAGTCTTCCCTTGTAGATTTTCTCTCGCTTTCATACTGTGATAAAATCAACATTGTAGATTTTCTCACTCGCTTTTATACTCTTGATAAATTAACCGTAAATGCCAAGTACCATATTTATAATAAACAGTTGATTTTTTTTTATACAGCTAACTAAACGATTTTTAATTTAAATAATTTTTTGTAGGGATAATTTTTAAATAAAAATTAAGATGTTAAACAGTTTTGATTATAAAATTTATACAGTAAAGATATGTTATTTGCAAATAGAAGAATAAGCTTATCTCTTCAAGAGGATAATGCAAGCATTCCCCTCACTACCAAAAATTTGATCATAAGCATCACTAGTTAGGCATCGGATAAATGAAGATTCGATGTTGTTAGTTATTAAGGCATCGAATTTATAAATACCGAAGTTAAATTAGTTAAAGGCATCAATACTTATGTTACCGATGCCATTAGTCCCTAATTTAGCTTCACTTTAATTTAAAAGACCGATGCCTATGCTATTTTCATTTTGCTATATACATTGAACCAATGCCAAAAAAAAGGCGCTGGTTTTAAATTGCTATGGTAAAAAAAGGTGCCATCTATTAAGCGCGCCGGCCTAAATTGTTTTTTTAAATTTTTTTTGGGTCTTACTTACCAAACCTATCCCACCTTCTGCATACAAAAGAACAAAGCAAAAAAGAAAGAAGAAAACCCAGTCCTTGCTCTGTCTCTCACGCGTTCATTCATCACTCTTAGTTAGGGTTTAACCAAATCCCCATCACTATCTCACTCTAAATTCCCAATAATGTCCCTCTAACTTCCCACTACTATCAAATTGTTATCTTCTATTCTTTCTTGGAGTTTAGATTCGGTGGTGGGAGGAAAGACCTAGTTCAATTGGGTCTACATAAGAAGGGAGAAAAGGATCGACTTCTCCCAATTATATTTCAATGTCATTTTTTCCTCATCTCTCTTTCTCTCAATTCCAGACCCGAACCCTAAAATACTAATAAAATGTATGATTTTGCTCTTAAATTTTGATTTCAGTTTCAAGTTTTTTAATTTATGTTATAATTAGTTTAACACCAAATTGTAGTGAGTTTTATTCATTTTATTTTGTTCTTAAGATTTGATTACAAACTTGTCGAGCTCTATCAAGAGGACCTAGTAAGCTTTCCTCTTCTTCACATGTATTAGTTTGAAGCCCAACTGTTCTGATTTAGAGAAAGCAAGATTTTTGTATAATTTCTTTGGTTTCTATACATATTTCTTGCTCATGGTTATGCATATTTCATGTTGCACTGTGTTCCCATCTATTTGGTTGATAACTGCCTAGATTTCGTCACAATAAACAGCTAAAGTAATAAATGAATGTGAATATATTGCTTTTTATTTAGACTATTTTTATTTTTTATTTTCATATATGTGGCATTAGATCTGCTGAATTTGTCTAATGAATGTTAAGGAAGTCTGGGTATAATGTCACAATGCAAATTTAGGAGACGAAGATATATATCACTCATTCTTCATATAACAAAACCAATTCCTAATTTTGAGCCTTAAAGAATTGTATACTCTTGCATCGTTGTAGTCATGCTTTATGCTAATTTAAAATTTTAATTGTCTACATGAATTTCACACACACACACATATATATATATATTTATATATGGCTACATGCGGATAGAAGAAGTAAAGAGTATGAAGACGGTGTTGAACACTTTTTGAGGATTGGATTGGCAAATGCTAATGATCACAATTTCATTTGTTGTCCATGTGAAATGTGTGGGAATACAAAAAAGTTAAGTGTTAGAGTAATAAGGGAGCATCTATACTTCAATGGTATTGATCAAAACTACAAGAATTGGATGTGGCATATGGAACCTCTTGTGTCAAATGGCAGTGGAAGTGTAAACCAGGAAATGAGGCTGGAAGAGGAAGCTGGTTTTGGGGGTGAAATGGTGAATATGTGTGAAGCTGCTTATGAAGAAGGCTTTGATGATTTTGACCAATTTAAGCAATTTTTTGAGGATGCTGAGAAACCCTTATATCCCGGTTCTGATAAGCACACAAGGTTATCTGCATTGGTTAGGTTGTACAATCTTAAAGCAAGACATGGGATGACTGATGCATGTTTATTAGATATGCTCATTGAATTTGGGGATATGATTCTAAAAGGCCAAGTGTTGCCTCAATCTCTACATGATGCAAAGAGAGGCGTGAAATATGTCAGTATCATCATAGAGTTAGACGTAAGGGGTATGTTGGTTTGGAGGAAGATTTGGTAAGTGTATGGCTTCATTTTTGACATGTCTAATGTCTCTGTCAATTTAAGCCCTATTTGTGTTAGCCAAAATTTGCAAGCTATTCATTTGTTTTTCTAATTTTCTTATATAGATAAAAAAGGACTTAGTGCCTGAAAATGAGGAAATTGATCGATCTACTCTATGGAAGAAAACACGTGAGGACAAATTAGGAAAGATAGTGGATGAGAGAGCAACTCAGATTTCTACAAAGATTGTAACATATATATTCTTATAGTGTTCATTTAAGAAAGTGACACTTGAACGTCATTTCATAAGTTTTTTATTTGACTGGTTTGATGTTCACTTTGTTTTTAGGATGAGTTGCTGCAACAAAAAGAAGAAGGTCTCATTTGTGTTTCTGGGAGTAATGATATCCTAGCAATGCCATTTGGGAATGTTGAACATGGTGGTCGCGTTAGGGGCGCATGAGGCTTTATAACGCCATCAACATACTTCAATATTCCAAGAAAAAAGAAATAGTATGTTTCAAAGGATACATGGAAGGACCGAGAGAATGCAATGCTTGATGAGACAAAGAGGTTGTTGCTAGAGCAACAACAAAAATTTGAAGCTAATCAAGAGGTGGTTTTGTAGAAAATTGCACAACTATTGACAGTGATTGACGATAAATTGACATTGGGTTTTGTTAAGGGAAAAGCATGATAATTGGCAGTAGGTTCCAAGGACAAATTCGTTGTTGTCGGCGAAATTGTTGAGATTGATCCCAACTCCATGGTTCATTGCATTTGTCTAGGAGAGGGAAACATTGAGAGTATATTATTCGATCAATTGTAGGAAATGCTGAGCTGCCATTCCTAATTAATGGAGAGATGAAAACTATTAAACAAGCAATTTGGTCTTACGTCATTTGGCCAAAGGATATTATGGTCATGGAATGTAAAGAGGTAGAAAAACTCTTATGGTTTTCCTTTATTTTTGTATATCATAGTAGAAAATACGGGTGTGACTTTGGTTTATGTTTTCCGTACTAACTTATTGGCTGCTGTAACGAATTACATATTGTAGAAGATGAATCCCATAACAAAGAAAATAATATCAAAAAAATTATTCAAGTTGATTGATGCTCAGCTGCTTGCCTTATGCAAGATTCTATACCGACAAGAAGGTATTGTAGAATGTGGGTACTTTGTGATGAGATACATTAAAGAAATTTTTTGAGGATAACAAGCTTTATTTTCATCATTAGGTAATATGATACGCATACATTATATGTAAATGTAGTTGATACTTGTGTCTGAATTGCTTCGATTAAGAATATGATTGGTTTTAGTTGTTTTAAACTGATAACAGTTGTTCTTTAACTATTTTTGTGCAGATTTGTACAGTTCAATTTACCTAATTTGTCTAAGTTTATGTCAAAATACATTTTTCAGTTTGCCATCCAGAACAAGATGAGTAACAACACTTACACGCAAGAGCAATTTGACGAGGTCTGCAGTGAATGGTCAAATTTAGTGTTTAAATGGAGTGATTAAATGTTTTGTGGTGTATATGCGTAGGGTAATCTCAATGTATGTGCAATGTAACCAATTGTGGTGGTGCTCTCATTTTGGGCATCTAAGTATATGTACGAGACCATCCATTTTGCATTGAAATATATTATTATTAGTATTTTGTACATATAAGATCAGTCATCCTTTTTGCACGTGACAGTGATCTATATGAAAAACTAATGAATGTGTTCCATATTTGGAATGTGTCCGTTGTTCATTGTGTGTTGGTTTGGCTCCAAAGTACAGTTCCAAAATTGCAAAATGTATTTGATATCACAATAAAGTTTGAAAATAATGCCTATGTAAGTTTGGGTGTCACAAATTAGCTTAAAATGTAGCATAAGATAATTTAGGCTTATTTAAAATACATTGATGTTGAAAGTATTTTAGGCATCATGAGTCAACAACGAAAAGGTGTAGTATAATACGACTAAGGCATCAGGAAATTACAAGAGCCTGATGCTAAAACTCTTATAGGCATCGGGGGTCAAAGAAAAGTATAAAAAATCAACCAAATAAGTGAATTAAGGCATCGATAATACATAATAAACGAAGTGGTTGAGTGGTTTAGACATTATTTTTAGCCGATGCCTTTAATAAATGAAGTGGTTGCATGAACATAGAATGTCCCCATATTTACAGTTTATTGAAAATTGTGATGATGTTATAAAGTTTCTATAAACTTTATAACATACTACACAAATTTTGCAAAACTCTAAATTTCAGGACATAATATAAATGATTCGAACTGTTCATCTTATTACATTCAGTAAAATATCATGTTTTAAAAAAAGAACTGGGATGAAAAAATAAATTACGGCTATAATAACGTAGCGTAAACAAAAACGTTAATCAACGGTTAAAAAATAATATAGCTTTCATGGTTTCTAGTGTTTGATTTTGAAGATGACCCCATAACGAAAGTCGTAGACCTTCTCGTTACGAGTGCTTGCATATTTTTTACAAATTTTTCCCACTTCTCAATTACTTATTATGATTTTCCCACTGTAAGTTAATTTTTCGTATTACTGTTAATTTGTAAACACACATAGGTATTTATTTATTTAAATCTGAACCGTTGAATATGTAGACCTTTTCTTCAAGATCATTGTGTACAAAAATTACTTCATTCAGAAATGAATAAGTCATTATTTAGGAGATCACAGGAACAACGGCGGGGAGTAAATTTCTTAACTTTAGGCGACGAACAACTAATTCGTCGCCTTATGTTGTTATGCGAGACGAATTATTTCGTCACCTAAAACCTATACATTTTGCACAACGAATCTCATTTCGTCGCCTAAAACCTTAAAATTTGCCCCCAACAGCCGCCAAAAAATTTGGGCTCGTTTTAAAATTTTTAATAAAATGTTGTGCAACGAAATGAGGACTTTCAGCGACGAAACTAATTCGTCGCTCAAAGGCCTTTAGGTTATTTTCAGCCCGTGCCTTTTTTTTTCTTTCTTCTTGCTTCTTCCTCCAGCTACAGACTAAGGACCTCTGGAACCAACCCCAGCTCTTCCCTCTCGATCCAACCCCCTTCGTTCTTCCCTCTCTTTCTCTTTTCCTCCCCCCCTCCGTCCCAACCGCCTTGGTTCCTCCCTATCTTTCTCCGTTCCAGTCAAATCTAGGTACGTCGTGGGTCGAGATCACCACCAATCGATTTCTATTGAACTCAAGTACATACTATAACAATAGATCTATTCGAAATTTTGAATTTTTTAGGGTATTTGGCAGATTTTGGGACTGATTTTTTGTCTGGGTTTTATTTGTTTCTTGGATGAATATTTGTTTGTTGGGTTTCAATGATTTTTTGGCTCATTTAGGTTTCTGGGTGTTCTTTTACTTGCTGGGTTTAATTCGATTCGATGCTAAAACACACACATTCAACCCTCTGCCATTTGTTGGGTTTAATCTAATTTTTATTCAGTTTTTTAATTTTATATATATTTTTCTTGGCTACTTCTCGTTTGTCTGTTTAATTCGTTGTTGGGTTTGTATTAGTGTGAATTAAGATACCAATTTTGAGAAATGGGAAGAAGAATAACTTTGTAGTCTTGGAGTCTTGTTCTTGGGTTGCACCGAAGAAAATGAATATAAGGAAGTCAATCCAACCAACCAACAGAATGAGTATTGATGTAATACTTGAGTGCAAAGGGTTGGTTGGTTGATGTCACTTGATTGGGTCCATCTGACACATCTCGATCCCGAACACGCCAGGTGTCGGGAAGTGCTGGCCAACACGTGTTAGGTGACGAAAGCCATTTAGAAAAATTAAAGAATAAATAAGGAAAATTGAATTAAATAAGGGTCAGAGTGCACGGAGTGTGCGGGCGGAAGAATAGTAATAAAATAATGAGTTGTGAACAGAGTAGACGATACAAATTAATTACAAGTGTAGAGAACCCCTACATTGTCATACCACCGCATCTCGACGTCACAAGCTCCAAGCCAACTGATCCTGGAGGGGCGCAAAACATAAAACGGTGAGTGGGTCAAAAAGCAAAGTTTGATAAAACCGTTGTTTCCAAAAGTCTACTAACCCCTCGCTGGAAAACAAGTATAGTTTTTGAAAACACGTCATACTCTCAGGCATGAACCTCAAAATACTATAAGAAAATACACGGGTACTCCCCGATAATGATTTACTAACATGCTCACCCATATGTAAACACACAAGTCCAAGTGGCTAAACCACAAGGAACAGGCTAGGTATAAAAGTAATACGCTGAGTACTACAATGACGCGAGTCTAACGCTAAGCGCTGGTGCATAAAGTGCAGTCACACAAGTTCGAGTTGCCTAGTGCAACCTAGAACAGGCTAGTACCTACAATGGATCCAAAGCTGCGTAGCGGTACTGGTAGTGACTACTCCAAACGTCAAGGCTAGTCCTGGCCACAAGACTGAGTAGTAATACCTGGGGTGTTATACATCTACTGATGAGCAACAGTATGGAAACATGTATGGCAATATAATACGAATGTTCTACCTCCAACAAACGTATATGATATGAATTATGCTAACAGTTTGAAGAAAGCATTGAAAAACCATACGTACATATACATTTATCAAACAAAGACCCACTCACTCACCTGTAGGTAGCCGGGTCGTTGCCCCCCGATCTTGGGTAGCCCCGGTAGTCCTCTGGATAAGTCTCACCTATATGAGATATCACCGTAATAATGATTAAACTCATAAAGGTTATTAATTAACTAATTAATTAAACCTATCCCTTGTTTCTCAACCAAGAGGTCCAAAACACCTCGAAAAATATCATGCGTACTGCCCCGAGGTAGTACGCGTCGTCACGAGTCGCCTCGCGAAGACGGAATCGAAAAAGGAGTCCCCACGCGCGGCTCAAACGCGGCAAGCTGCGGCTCCACGCGCGGCTCAGCCGAGTCGGTCAGTGCCGGTCTGAACCGGTTTGCTGACGTCAGCAAGGCCGGTCTGACCCGGTTTGCTGACGTCAGCGCCGGTCATCCTTACCAAAACTCCGGTCGCCGGCCGCCGTCGCCGGAATTTGGGAATTTTGGCCAGAAAACTGGGAAATTTTCAAAGCTTCATAACTTCTTCATTTCAAGGCCAAATTGCACGATTCAAGTACCAAAATGAAGCTAGGAGTGAGGAGAATAATATTTTACCATTTTGGGGGCCAAAATCTGGCTAGAAGTGGTCTGAAAATGGGGGAGAAGCCACGGGTGAAAAATGCCGATTTTGGTTTTGTTGATTCTCGACCAACCACTGTCATCCAAGGCTCGAGCAAGGTACAATGGACATCCAGGAACACAATGGTGATGATTTTGACAAGTTTTGGTCTCGGTATCACTGGCAAAGTCGACGGGAAAAACTCGGGGTTTCGCCGACGGTTTCGAAACTCGGTAATTCGTGGAGGAGCCACGGATGTGTAGAGAAAATTGGTGAGGAAGAGAGAGAGAGGTTTGTGTTTGTGTGGTTTGCAGAGACCAAGAGAGAGAGAGATAGACAGAGACAGAGACAAGGATCCACAAATTGTGGGATAGGCCACATGGGCCAACAGGGGTGTTGGGCCCCAGCCCAACCACCAATCTGTCCAGAAATTAAAATACGGGTAACGTCGGTAATCCAACGCCCGTAAAATATTCATTCATACTCCGAACGACGTCCCGCTCGCGTCTACACGTTCGTAACGACGAGCACGACAAGAAAATAAAAAGGAAAGGGTCGTACGAGTTACGACGCAAAAGTCAATTAAAAAGTCAACCCATGGGTATTTTCGTCATTTTCCACTTCCGAGAATAAAAAAATTCTAACTTTCGAAACGGGCTGTAACACCATCTCACAACGTAGTCTCACAAACATTTTATTTTTAGGTCATTATTTCAAGATTACTTTTGCAAAAAATTAATCAGAAATTGTTTCACCGTTTCATTTTGTATAAGAAGTGTTAAGTTTGTCTATTAACTTGTTTGATTATAGTTGGATGACTAAATGTCGACTGATTTGGCTATTTCTTTTTTTGCATCAGAGTGATATTTGACTAATGATTTAAAACGTGAATCGTTTGGACTACGAGATGATGTTGTGGAGTGGCTCCAAATAAGTGATTGGTGTTGTATTAACTTACTAGCCGGTTACCATTTCAACATTTGAGTATATATATACATATTTTTATTAGTATAAAAAGATTAGAAGGAAGGGAAGCTGTAACGGCAACATCAAAAAATTTTTTGGTGAATGGGAAGTTGAAGTTAAAAAAATGGTCTGCTTCCAATTAGAAAGTCTTATTAATGCGTCTCACATGGAGATTATGACTCTAATACCATATTAACAAATAAACAATTTACTTTTCTTTTATTTGTTTCCTGGAATAGAGGAATATTAACAATTTAGTCAACCAAAACGTACCGTCATACATGCAAATTTCTGCTGCTGCGTCCCTGTTTTTGATCTGTTTTCTCCTTTTGTTTCCGCTCATTCTTTTTGATAATGTGATTTACCCAAAAAAACAAAAGCAATTTGCTTTGGACAATTTAAAGCAATTTGCGTCCCTGTTTTACACATGCCTATTATTTTATTTACATTTTAAATATTTATGCTGCCACATTTCTGCCACAGAAGATAACTAAAAGGGTTTATGAAACAAAACTACTTTTCATCTTTCTCTTATGCAAGAAACTAGAGTTTATATAGTTTTTAGCAAGTTAGTGGATCATTTATAGTTGATATAGTTTTCCACAGTTAGTGAGGTTGCATTCCTTGGTTAAGTGATAGATGTGGATTTGGAATTTTTTTTAAAATACAAAACTCTTCGATGGTGTTTGGAAGTGTCATAAAAATTATATTCATGGCAGAAGAGAAACGTCATAATTTATTTATTTAACTAATTTGTAATTGGGTCAATTTACAGATGTCGGGTTTGATTTCTACACGCCGCCGCTCTAGTCCTAGTTCAGCTCCATCACGGTCGGTTAATATTGTGGAGCCCGCGTCGCCCACTCCGGATGTGTTTGAGGCATCTGTCTCGTCTACTGCTTTGGTGGCGCATCCCCCAATCAGCATTCGTCAAGCTTACTGGCGATGTCGTCCCCAGGACCAGGCCTCTCTGGCATTCGAGACATCCACAGTCGACGGCGAGGGCTCACAGACAGGTAATATACCCCTACCCCTAATCTTTTACATATTTGTTGGAATGTTTACTACCACCATATTCAAATTAATTAATTGCATGTTGCAACTATTGGTACGATTATCAAATTTGTTGCAAATGTTGTGTGGATGTGGATGTGTTGTATTATTGTTTGCAGGTTATGAGAAATGTTAGACTTTTAGGGGAGGTTCTGCCGAATTTTCTGTAGAATTTTTAGTACACGTTTTAACCCTGAATTTGTTCTTTGTTTTGGCAGCAAAGAAAAAGATTCAGGGCCCTTGCAGACAGCTGAAGTCTGCACGGATCACTCTCGCGTCTTCTGAAAAGATCGTCATCACGTATTCTCATCAACACCGGGCTACTTCTACATCTAACCAGCACAACACCCTGGTCCATGACATAGGGTCGATACTACGTGACCATTGCCTTATGAGATGGGAAACATAGAGATCAGTCACAAAGCAAATGAAGGATACGATGTGGCATGAGTTGTCGGTGAGTGTATTCAATACTTTCTACTACTTTTTATAATTAAGTCTCATATTATTTATATTTTAATAATATTTTTTTCATATTTGCATATCAACTTTAATACTACGGACCTTGATGCCGACCGGACAACGTACATAGATGAGCTCTTCACAAGTCAATACAAAGAGTGGAAGAGCGACTTCCACAACCATTTTAAGTTGTATCCGGACGCGGAGATTGCTGCAGCCCAAGGATGCCCTCAGGAGTTACTGGAGCGGCCTCAAGATTGGGAGTGGTTATGTAAACACTTTCAAAATCCTAATTATTAGGTAAGTGTACTAATTTATTTTATAATTTTACTCAACAATTAATATATGCACTAACAAATTTTGGGTTTAACAGAAACGATCTCAAGCCAACAAGATAAATAGGTCAAAAAACTTCTACACCACTCCGGTTCGAAGCCATTCTCCTGTAGGTTAGAGAACCGATGAGAGGTAAAACTACTTTACATTTTAAATTTTAATATATTTTTATATTTATAAATTTTAAATTTTAACATTCTTTTATTATTTTTTAACTTTTTTTAGGAAGGTGCAAAGTTTCCGGAGATTGACATGTTCGAGGAAGTTTATGTCTGCCCCAGTGATGACACGGCTCAGCAGCTCTATGTAAATTTCTCTAATTACCTATTACTTTTGTTCCTTTTATAATTATTATAAATTGTAATATTTATTTTCTTATTACAGGCCGCTATGGTGGAGAAGAGCAAAGAAGTGGCATCGCAGCTTCCCCACCCCCCCCCCCGAGACCCCTATTGAGGACGTGTATTCAACTGAGGATGTTGGTCTTCATATACTAACGGAGACGCTAGACCAAACCTTTGGTCGTAGGCCTGGTAGGGTTTACCGGGGGATGGGGAAAACGCGACTCCGTGAGACAGGTGCCTCATCTTTTAAAAACAATTCGGGAGATGTCACCTCGTTGAAGAAGGAAGTTTAGGACCTGAGGTGGCAACTCGCGACTTAGGGCAACCAAATGAGCCAAATCTTATACGCCCTTCAGTTGTCCCGCATTACATTGAATATGCCATCATCCGATTCTCAGTCATCGAGTTCCCAGCCCCCTCCTTCACCATATTTCTTGCCGACATCTCAATAGCCATTTTGTTTTAGGATTCTAATTTATTTACAATTTTTATTTTGTACGTACATTTATTTATATAATATAATTTATTTGTTTACATTGTTTGTTATATTTTATTGTCTTTTAAATACCAATTAATTCATTTAATTAATTAATTAATAACAACAATTTAATAAATTTTAATTAATTTTAAAATAATTCAATTAATTGAATTTAAATTATTAAATATTTTGCGCGACGATAAAATTATTGAATATTTCGTTACTGAAAACTTTGGGCAATGAAGGACTTTCGTCGCCTAAAGGTTTGTCCGAAAAAATTTGTTCGTCACCTGATTCTATTGTGATGCATCTTTTCGTAGCTAAAAGTCATAGCGCAGGCTTGCTCTACGGGCTTTGCACGACAAATTTGGGGCGACGAATTAATAGTTGTGCAAATGTTTAGGCGACGAAAAAGGGTCTTGAGCGACGAAATCTGTTTTGTCGCCCAAGTACTTTTTCTACTAGTGTCTCTCTTCTCTTTCACCCATCACATTAACTTTCTCTTCTCTTTCACTTATCCCATCAACTCTCTCTCTTTCCTCTCTTCTCATCCATCCGTATAACTCTATGAATCACCATCATTTGTGACAATATGGATATTAAAATATATAATTTATTTCAAATTTATATAATCAGGATGATATCTTCACAATTTATGTGACGAAAACATGTCAAATAGAAGAAAGATTCATACCAAATAAACCCAATTTAAGAAAAAACACTTAATTCAACAAGATTGTTATCAACAAGTTTTTAATGAAAAATATTTCATGAAAAACACTTAATTGTTGGTTAATTATTTAAAAAATAGTATAATTTCTTAAATTATTTTTCTATGAATAGTGGTCAAAGTTTGTAGAAATAATGTCACCATTTCTAGAAATAGTTTTATTTTTTGAAATAGTGTCACCATTTCTCGAATTAGTGTCACTATTTTTCAAAATAATGTAGTGCGACCGTTTCTTGAAATAATATTACTGTTTGTAAAAATATTACTATTATTTTGGGAATAGTGACTAATATTTTGAAATTAGTGAAATAGTGATTATTTTTTCAATTTATATTAAAAATAATTTTTTATCAAAATTTTTTTTAAATGGTTATTTTTCAATAAATAAAAAGAAAAAGAAAAGAAAAGGATTCAAAAGTGGTGAGTGTTCATGGGATTTAAAAAGTGGAGCTGATCAATGCTCCACCAAAAAAGGATCTTGGGGAACGTCAATAAAAAAAGGATCTTGGGGAACGTCACCGTTATTAGGAAGGGAAACAAACCTGCAATCAGCTTGGCTCTCTTCTGAACAGCTTTTCCAAGCTTTTCAATTTGGCGTATGGTCTCCACGCTCTCTCATGAACATTATATTTTTTTATTCTAAATTATTTTAGGTCGTGTGTTTTTCTATTGTAGTGTTGGCGTGGTGGAGGAATAAATAGGGGGTGGTGATGGTGATCAACATAGGAGGTTTTGTATGGTGATGATGGGTATGACAATGTGGTGGTAGAATAAGTGATATAATGGTGGTAGTTGCAGTAGCAGTGATGATGACGGTGGCAACGATAGTGGCAATGTCGGCAATAGGGTAGTGGGGATGGTCATGGTTAAAGTGGTGGTGATCACATAGTGTGATTGAAGTGAAAATAGTGATCATCATTGCATTATGATGGGTGATGGAGTATATCATTGGAGAACTAAGAAAAAAAGTATATCAAAATCTTAGAGGGGGATGTTGGATTTGCTATGACAAAAAACATACCATAAAAAGCTTCAAACTTTATGAAAGTCCATGAATTTTTAAAATCCTTTAAAACTAATGAACTTTTGAATACACCTAGATTTTTGTAGACTCATCAAAAGTCATAATTAATTGAATACCACGAGATTTTTATAGACTTTCTTCAATACAGGGTGACTTTTATTAACTCTATAAAAGTTTGTATTGAACACCCTTGGATTTGAGAGTCAATCAAAATCCATCAAACTCTATATATACAATACACCCCCCCTAAGATTCAAAGTTTTTATGTCCGTTCTATTAGTTTTCCTTTAGTTTTTAGTGCTTTCAATGATATCAGCTTAATTAGTTTATAATTTATAATTCGAAAGTGTTTGGTAAACTTAAACAAAGCATATTATTTTAGAAGTTGTTGAGAAGCAGTCAAGAGGGTGCTTCTAAAATTTGGTGAAGTCAGGTTCAGCTAGGTCTGGTTCTTCTTGGAGGAATTGATTTGGTTCTAACTGTTAGCTCTTTGCGGTTGGGTTACCTATTTAGGAGGCGAGACGGTCTGAAACGATGGACACGTGGTCTAAAACTAATGCCATTTGCTTTTTTTTATTTTTATTTATTTTTAACATTACAACGAGAATTCTGTACAGATCCTATTACCAAAAATGTCAAAATTGAACCTTACATTGGTGAAATTACTAAACCAAATACAAGATTGACTATAGTTGTGTCCTAATGTAACACAATCATCTGTTGCCATGTTGGCCTTTTAGAAGATGTGATTTATTATTTTTTTCTATAACATGTATTATAATTTCCTTGTGTTAGTAAATTAATTTTCACATCTATGCTATTATTTAAGTGAGTCCTCTTTGTCAATGGGAGTGTTAGTCATTTTTCAATCAAGTTAGTTTGTGGTTAATCTAGTAATTAACTTCGTCACTCATTCTCATATTTTGTATCTCCCCTACCCTCATTTTCTTCTTCTAACGTCACATGATGTGTGATCCCTTCTACTGGTTCAGATATAACTGAAGAAATCTTCACAATGAATTGTTTTGTATTTCTTAGTTTCAATTTACACAAGTATGCTTTACATATAGAAAAGAAAGAAACAACCCAGTTACCAGAATGACTTCTAGTGACCGGGTAAACCTACGCTTTAATATAATCCTTAAAATAAGGAGATTACACTAATACCAATACACGCCACTAATCAGTCATCTTCCTTTAATCAAGGGAAGATGACTGATACAGACAACAGAACACTCAAGTACAGAAAAAACAGCGCAGCAGAGAGCACACAGTAGTTCAGTGGACAAAGGAGCCAACCGGATGAGGGTTATACAGCGAACCCGATGAGAAAACAGCAACCCGATACATCATTCAAACCATCCCGATGTGCATGCCGATCATCCCGATGTACCATGCAGCTGTTTATTTATGTATTTCAACACTCCCCCTCAAGCTGGATCTAGTAAGTTAGTAAATCCAAGCTTGCTTAAAAGACGATGTAGATGAACTGAGGACAGAGGTTTGGTGAAAAGATCTGCAAGCTGATCATGACGTCTTGTAAAAACAGTGCTGATAACTTGAGATTGAACTTGATTCCGAATGAAATGGCAATCCACCTCAATATGCTTGGTTCTCTCGTGGAACACAGGATTAGCAGCAATGTGAATAGCTGCCTGATTGTCACACATAAGGAACATGGGTGCAGAACTAGGAAAGCCTAGGTCAGAGAGCAAACCTTTAAGCCATATTAATTCGCAAGCCGTGACCGCCATTGCCCGATATTCTGCCTCTGCACTTGAGCGAGCAACAACTTGTTGTTTCTTGCTCTTCCAGGTGACGAGATTTCCACCAACAAATGTACAGTAGCCAGTTGTAGATTTTCTATCAACTTCATTCCCTGCCCAATCTGCATCTGTATAGCTGAAAATATTAGTAGACTGATTGTTCTTCATGAGAATTCCTCGACCGATGGAACCTTTGAGATAACGCAGGATTCTTTTGACAATGTGCATATGATGCACAGTAGGTGCATGCATGAACTGACTGACCATGCTAACAACATAGGTAATATCTGGCCGAGTGATTGTGAGGTAAATGAGTCGTCCCACTAGTCTTTGATCTTTACATCCGGTATGGCCTCTCCATCAACGTGGAGCTTCAGTTTGCAGTCGACAGGTGTGGTGGCAGGCTTGCAATCAAGCATTTTTTCTTCCTTGAGTAGATCCATCACATACTTTCGTTGATAGATAAACAGTCCTTTGGAGGAAGTTGCCATCTCTATTCCCAGAAAGTACTTCAACCTTCCCAAATCCTTGATGGCAAAGGTTCGCTGTAGTGTCTGCTTCAGGTCTGCAATTTCAGCAGCACTATCTCCAGTGATGATCAAATCATCAACATATATAAGAACCACAAGTTTCCCCTTCCCATTTGTGCGGACAAACAGGGAAGAATCAGCATTACTGTGTGTGAAACCAATCGTGGTCAATACAGAGCTAAGCTTGGCATACCAAGCTCGAGGTGATTGCTTCAACCCATATATTGCCTTGTGCAGTTTACATACCAGGTTATCCTTTAGAGGACCATAGCCTTGGGGAAGTTGCATGTAGACTTCTTTTTGAAGTTCTCCATGAAGGAATGCATTTTTTACATCCATTTGGTAGAGAGACCATCCACTATTTATTGCCACAGAAAGAAAAACCCTCACGGTGTTCATCTTGGCAACAGGAGCAAATGTTTCTTTATAGTCGACCCCATAAGTCTGAGTGAAGCCGCGAGCCACAAGACAAGCCTTGTACCTTTCTATAGAGCCATCAGCTTTGAACTTGATTTTGTATATCCATCGGCTTCCAACAGCCTTCTTTCCTTGAGGAAGCAGAACAAAACTCCACGTGCAGTTATCTTCCAAAGCCTTGAGCTCTTCTCCCATTGCTTGTTTCCACGGAGGAAGAAGAGCTGCTTCCTGGTAGGTCGTTGGTTCACAATGCTCGTCTAGCGCACTTACAAAGGCAACATGGGAAGGAGACATTGCACTAAAATTACATGTGACTGGATACCGCGAAGCATAAGTCACATAATCTTGTAATTTTGTCGGAAGCTTTCTTGCACGGAGAGGGTTTCTCCTGATCACTTGGGCTTCTTGATTGGAATTGATCTCTTCATTCTCTGTACTATTGTCAGATTGCTCCAAGGTGCTTAATTCATCTTGAGGTTCTCTCAACTCTTGTAGATTAGTTGTAGAATCTTCTTGTATCACTGGATTGGTAAAGGTTTGAGGCAGTGGTAACAAATTGAGTACTTCCTCCCCCTGAGTTGTAGCATGCTCAAAATAAGAATTGTTTTCTTCAAATTGGACATCCTTAAAAACAATACATTTCTTGGTGACTGGATCAAAGCATTTATATCCCTTTTGAGTAGAGGAATACCCAATGAATATGCATTTAGTTGCCATGGCATCAAGCTTATCTCGATTTTTGGCTTGAATGTGTACGTAACAGACACAGCCAAATATTTTGAGGTGAGTCAAGTCAATTTTCCTACCTTTTAGCACTTCATAGGGAGATTTAAACCCTAACACTGAACTTGGCAACATGTTGATGAGGTAAGTTGCCGTAAGGATAGCAGATGCCCAGAACTTCTTTGGAACACTCATATGTATCATGAGGGATCGAGTTTTTTTCCAAGAGATCCCTGTTTTTTCTTTCTGCAACACCATTCTGTTGAGGAGTACCTACACAGCTTGTTTGATGGATGATGCCATGTTCACTTAGATATTGAAACATATTGTTTGACATGAACTCAGTGCCATTATCTGATCGAAAAATTTTGACACATGATTGAAATTGGGTTTTAATATGAGTGTGAAAATCCTTGAAGATATTGAAGACTTCATTTTTTGACTTCATTAGATAAACGAAGCTAATTCTGGTAAAGTCATCCACAAATAAGACAAAGTATCTAAAACATTCCATTGATTCAATAGTAGGACCCCACACATCACTGTCTATAAGTTCAAACGGTTTACATGTCGAAGATTGGGATTTGCCGAATGGCAATCTGGTGGATTTCGACAATTTACATGTTTCACAGTCAGTGAGGGGCTTACAAACATTTGGAAAGATTTTTGACATTACAAACTCTGAGGGGTGAGCTAGTCTCCTATGCCATAACTGGTTTTCATCTATGGACTTTAACTTGGCTTGTAAGGCTTGATTTTTTGTGTGGTTTCTGCACAGATAATAAAGTCCATTTATGAAGACCCCTTCACCAATCGTCTTCTTGGTGAGAATATCCTGAAATATTACATCATTGGATGAAAAAATTGCACGACAATTTAGATTTTTGGTGATTTTCCCAACAGACAACAATTTGAACAGAAAAGATGGTACATATAAGGCACTAGAAGGTGTTTTGGTTGAAAAAATGTTAATTTCTCCAGTGCCTAAAACAAGAAAAGTTTTTCCATTCGCAACAGACACATGTGATGGTTTTGAAAAAGATTTTAAAACCTTTAAATTTTTTATTTTGTTTGTCATATGATCAGTGGCACCAGAATCAATTATCCAACAATCTTTTTCAATACTAGTTAATAATGCAGTAGAAAAAGCTTGTAGAATACCTGGTGCCTCTTTACTCGGTATTCTTTGATTTCCAGAAAGGAATTTCGCAAATTTTCCCAACATAGCTGTATGTTGGTCTCCTTCACCATTAGCTGACCCAGAAGCACTTCCACGTCCCATCTCATGTAAGTAGTTCGCAAACTCATTGATGAGAGTAAGCGGATTGGTCATGAACTCAGTTGATCCATGGGATGTGGAGGAAGAAGGTTGAACAGCTGCAACTTGAGCCTTGAAGTGACTTTGTTGAGAGGACCGCGTTATGATTTTTCCTTCTTTGGTGAACTTGGGTTTAAGCTCTGGATGGAGTTCCCAACACTTATCTTCAGTATGCCCAACAACATTGCAGTGTTTGCATTTTAGGTGTGGGAATCTGCCCTTGTACACCTTTGCTTCAGTATGCTTGGCATGAGACACGTACGCACGAGACTCCGTCATCCTTGTGCTTTGTTTGATGCTCATTACCTTCCTTCGTGCTTCTTCTCTCTGAACTATAGCACAAACATTGTTGAAGGAAGGTAATTCTTGGCTCATCAGAATGTGGCTTCTCAAGTCCTCGTAGTCTGGGCTCAAACTTCCCAACAACTGGTAGATTCTGTCTTCCTCTGCTCTTTTGAGTAGCATTGCAGGGTCAGTGGTATGTGGAAGATACACATCCAGCTCATTCCACAGGGTTTTGAGCTTCCCGAGATGTTGAACAAAAGATTTACCTTCTTGCTAGAGGCTGGCAATGTCTTTCTTTAGCTGGAACACTCGCGCATAATTGTTTTGGTTTCCGTACATTTCCTTCAAGCTTTTCCACAATTCTTGAGAGGAATTAGAATAGCTGAAAATCTCAGCTATATGCTTCTCCATGGTGTTAAGTAGGAGAGACATAACCAATTGATCTTTGCACAGCCATCCGCTGTACAAAGGTGAAGAGACGTCTGGAACTTCCACGCCTCCATTTACGAAACTGAGCTTTCCCTTACCTCCAAGGGCCAATGAGACAGCTCGAGACCATGGTAAATAATTAAACTCGTTCAAAAGAATTGAACACAGTCGTTGGTTGGTGTTTACCTCAAATTCTGAGGTATCTGAGTAGGTAACATTTGAGGGGAGAGCATTTGAGTTTTCCCCTCTCAAATTTACAGATCCTTCCTCAGCCATTTTGACGAAATAATTTTACAGCGGAAAAAAGAAAAATTTTTAGAGTTAGGTTAAGATTGAACCTGCTTTGATACCATGAAGAAATCTTCACAATGAATTGTTTTGTATTTCTTAGTTTCAATTTACACAAGTATGCTTTACATATAGAAAAGAAAGAAACAACCAGTTACCAGAATGACTTCTAGTGACCGGGTAAACCTACGCTTTAATCTAATCCTTAAAATAAGAAGATTACACTAATACCAATACACACGCCACTAATCAGTCATCTTCCTTTAATCAAGGGAAGATGATTGATACAGACAACAGAACACTCAAGTACAGAAAAAACAGCGCAGCAGAGAGCACGCAGTAGTTCAGTGGACAAAGGAGCCAACCGGATGAGGGTTAAACAGCGAACCCGATGAGAAAACAGCAACCCGATACATCATTCAAACCATCCCGATGTGCATGCCAATCATCCCGATGTACCATGCAGCTGTTTATTTATGTATTTCAACAATAACCAAACCGCCTTCCCATTATTAACTACATTGAGAAAAATGAAAGAACAATGAAGAATTAAGAAAGATGAAGAACTAGAGAGAGTTTAGAGATAGAAATGATCTATCTGTATTTATACGAGAAAATGACAATTGATTACATTTGTGAGTTGAAGTACAGTATTGAACAGTACAAGCTTACTGAAGCACAAAGTAACTAATTAACCAATTAACAAATCACTTAACATCCTAACAAATATTCTAACAATTTTGGCTGACGTGGCATTGATTAAACCGCATTCCCATAGCTTACATTAATGGTGCTGCTTAGATATATTAAAACTTAGTTAGATGTGGAATCAGAAAGAAACAAAAATCAAGAAAGTTTAGGCTATTTCTAATGCACCAGAAGTTTGGAGTCAAGAATTATATTTGATTCAATTCCTCTCTAGTTCACCAAAACAATTAGGGTTTATTATATATAGATGACTTTAGTGGTATATATATGTAAACTTATATTTGATTCAATTCCTCTCCATTGAAACGGAACCAAGCCAAAATAGGGTTAATCAGTTTGGTTCAGCCGGTTTATGCCTTTTCGAACACATCAATAAAAAGGTCTAACATTTCAAGAGTTTTTATATATCAAAAGATCTACACTTCTCACACATTCCAATTTCATCAAAATATTAAGTTTTTTCGGAACATAAAAATTTCATCAAGTCAACTAGGAATAATTTTCAATTAAATAAAACTCATGATAGCAAACGATTTATTAGTTACAATCTCACATAAGCATAAAATACAAACAAATATTCTAATTGTTAATAGTCATTACAACTTAATTATAATAAGTTGAAACTTATAATGTGTATGATAAGACCTCCATATAATCTATAATATGTTAACTTGTGTAAAATAAAATTAAAAAATTGATAATTAAAATATATAAGATCGTTTCGGTTTGATTTTGATCGGTTTCAAAATGATCAAAACCAAACTAAATCAAAATAAATCGGTTTCATTCAGTTTTTAAATTGTTTGACTTTTTTCCTGATCAAAATCAAACCAAACCAACCAAAACAATTCTAATCAGCCCGTTCGGCCGGTTTAATGTCTACCCCTACTTTTCTGATCCAGGCGGCTTAGGTCAAGGTTTCTGCATGCCCATTTATTATGAGAGACTTTTAGTCTTCCACACTTTCGAGATATATGACTTGGACATAAGTTCGAGATAATAATATATTTATGGTATAATCAAAAGTTAATAATCAGAAAATATTAATAACTAAGGTACAAGCTGAATATGAACCATGAAATGAAACAGAAAGCCTAGCGAGAAAACTACAGTCAAATTGTTTGACCCATTTTTAGTCTTTCAATAATTTATCATATTTCACCAATTTGAACAGTCAAATTGAATTTCCCCCCCTAAACTTTGTGATGATGAGACCGAATGAAAATAAGCTAGAAAGAGAAGGTACAAAGAAAAACGTAGGTACTTATTACCATTCCTCGAGGGTAATACCGAACTGTATTTGTACACAAAATTAGCTGTATTACTTGCGTACAAAGTTTAGGGGAAAAAAATTCAATTTGACTGTTAAATCTATTAAAAATATCAGAGCAGATTTTTCATGAGATTCTCAACCAATTATGTAGTGCCACATGTCATTATCCGATTTCTTCAGTTCCTCAAATTTCTCCATAAAAACCCTTCAAACCTCCCACAACTACTCACACCAATCTTCTGCATACTCCCCACTCAGCTCAATTCATAGTTTTTTTACAGAGAAAAGTTCTTTCAACAATGTCCAACTGAAGGAGGTTCGAAGACAGTGATGAAGAAGAACAGGAGCGAGAAGATGAAGTACGAAGAATGCAAGAAGACGACTACCGAAGGCAGAGAAATGCCTTAAACAGTAGCATGATTCAAGAGGTGGCAACAATCGATGCAAGCAACCAACAAGCAAGTGGTTCAAGAACCGTTCGTTGGCCCAACATTAACCGAAAGAGGGGAGTTCGAGGTGAGAATCTCTTAGAAGGTTACTTTATCCCAAATTCTTTATACCCGGAAGGTTATTTTCGAACAAGATTTAGAATGCGACCATAATTGTTCAACAAAGTCATGGTTGCTATTTGCAACCATGATAATTATTTTGTTCAAAAGAGGGACGCTGCCAATGTTGTAGGTCTTCTTCCTGAGCAAAAAATTACTGCAGCTTGCGGATGCTTGCTTATGGTGCATCCGCGGACTTGGTTGATGAGATATGCAGGATGGCAAAGTCCACTGTGCTGGAGGCCCTTGGTAGGTTCTGCTCAGCAGTCGAGGAGCTATACACAGCGTAGTACCTTCGCCGACCCACCCCAGCTGACCTCCAAAGGCTTCTTCAGAAAGGTGAGAGACGAGGATTTCTTGGCATGATTGGAAGTATTGATTGTATGCATTGGCAGTAGAAAAATTGCCCAACTGCATGGCAAGGAGCTTACGGGAATCAAAAAGGTACGAAGAGTATTATTTTGGAGGCGGTTGCATCATTTGATACATGGATTTGGCATGCATTCTTCGGTGTACCGGGAGCTCAAAATGACCTTAACGTTCTTGGTCAATCCCATGTTTTTGACGACTTGTTAAGAGGAGAGTCGCCACAAATCACCTATGAAATCAACAACAGAGTGTACTTGGGAGCATACTATCTAGCTGACGGAATTTATCCGAGGTGGAACACATTCGTCAAAACAGCTCCAAATCCACACACAAAGAAGCAAAAATATTTTGCAGCGATGCAAGAAGGGTATAGGAAGGATGTGGAGAGGTGTTTTGGTATCCTTCAAGCTCGTTGGGGTATTATTAGAGGAGTTGCTCGCTTGTTTGATGATGGCGCGCTTCGAAGCATCATGATGACATGCATCATCTTACATAATATGATTGTGGAAGATGAGTATGATTATGACATTGAAGAAGCCTTGGACGAAGACTCGATCAACAATTCAAGAACTAGAATTCATACTGCTCATGAAAACACTGATGAACCCGCCCATCACGACCCATTAGAAAGGGATCGACGTTACCACGAGATGGTCATTCAACGTTACAATACAATCCATTCGTCTTTCTTCCACAAAGAGCGTCAGTGTGATTTGATGGAGCACTTGTGGGCAAGGAAGGATGCTATTAATGAATGAATCTCATTTTTATGTTTTCAAGTATGCTTTGTAAGTGTGGTTTTTTTTTTCTTTAATGTTTTTGGTGTGTTTAAGTGTGTTTAATTAATTATGGTTGTAAGTGTGTTATGTGTAAGATTGTTGAACTTTATTGACGTATGTTTAAGTGTGAATTTGTTTAAGTGTGGACTTTGTTTAACTTTGAACTTCGCAAGTATGAACTTTGGAAGTTTGTTCGTTGAAAATAAAACGATTGTCTAATTCAAATAATTTATTAAAAATAAACAAAGAAAACCATAATTAAAAATAAATAAACAAAGTAAACAATAGCATTACAACATAATAATTAATGAAAAATAAACAACAATAATTAATTTTTTAAAAAAAACATTATTCGTCATCCCTTGGAATCCAATTAGTGGTGCTAGGTCCGTCATCCCTTGGAACGTATGGGACTTCCTCGTCTTGCTCGGGAAAATGTCTTCTCATGACGGCATCTCGTTGTTTTGTCCAAAAACGTTTTGAATTAGGATTCATTTGCTCGGGGCATTGGGACATGATTTCCCGATCCAACTCCTCTTGTCTTTCTTGCCTTTTCAAATCCCTTTCTCTTGCATTTGCTTCATCTCTAGCCATGTTTAACTCAAGCACTTGCCGTTCGTGCTCCCGATTCAATGCATGTTGCCAAGCAAATTCTTCAACTATTTTTTAATATTCATTATTCGAAGAACTACCTTTTGCAGCTCTTTTCTTAGCAGCTTTCCTACCAATAGGCCTCTAGGTTGTTCGGTCGGTGGTACCGGTTCACTTGGGGTCCCCGATGCTTCCTCCAACGGCGATTCTTGCGTAGTTGATTCGTGTAAGGGAGTCTCATTTAAGACAACTTCTGGACCACCATGCACAATTTTGTATTTCAGAGTATGCTTGACAAGGTCCCATAACTCGTGCCTTGTGAATGATCTGTTGTTGTTAGCATGATTGAACCACATTTGTGTTTGTAGTTCCTGAAAATATTGTACGTGAAAAGATATAATAAATTACATATTCAAATGCTTATTTTTAATTAGCTTAAAGAATTGTTAAACAACATAATAAATTGCAATTACCTCATTGGCTCGATTATCGCCACTTCGATATAGGGTTTCCGCTTTTGTGATGGCTTCTTTCCAAGATTTCAATTCTTTATGTAGATGTCGGTACCTACTGGACATAGATTGCTCGGTCTGGGGCGTGTCTTGCATCTTCTCCACGAAAAATGCATGAATCTTCTTCCACATTTTGTCGACCCTCATCTCATTTCCGTTGATCGAGTCATGAGTCACACGCGCCCAAGCCTCCAATAATGCAATATCTTCGGTGATCGACCAATTTGCCTTCTCACTCATAATTTTTTTTTTGTAAAATAAGGATTTGGAAGGTGAAAAACAAATATAGTTGATGTAGGAAAAAAAATATTGAGTTGTAGTGTGAGGAATGAAGAAGATGATTAGGGGTATTTATAAAAAAAATAATAATAATAATAATTTTTAACGGTTGGATTAATCCTAGCCGTCCATTTTTATAAAAAAAATTAATCCAACGCACCAGATTGTGCCACGTGGCCAACGGTAAGAATTTTTTTTTTTTTACCGTTGGAAATCCAACGGCCAGCAACGCGCTACATCACAGAGCCGTTGGCTCTCGCTAGCGTCACCGACACGCGTGGGTCCCACCGACAGTTTTCTGTCGGCCACGCTCCCCCACTCGCGTGTGTTATGCACACGCCTGATTAAAAAAAAATTAAAACAGCCGCCAAGCCCGCTGGCACCAGCTCAGGCTTAAGGTTGGGCTTGGTTAGGTTTTTTGGGTTGATAGGGCAAAATGGCCTGTTGGAGAGGTTTTTTGGGTTGATAGGGCAGGCAATTGCCCACCCATTGCCCTTGCAATTGGGTACCGCTGGAACTGCTTTTAATGTGTTGGTTTGGGTTTCAAAATTGTTAGGCAAATTTTTATCTTTTGGTTAAATAAAGTTATTATAGTGCTTTTAGTTAAGAGCGGTGTATTAAACCATACTTTTGGATAAATTTTTCATATCATAGACTTTTGTAGATTTCGTAGACTTTTATTGACTATTAGAAACTCCATGAAATCCACAGACTTTTTTATGCTAGAATTTTAGAGTTTGACTTTTGTAAAGTTCAAAAGAATTTACCAGATTTTGTACTAAAATTGTTAGACATGTGAAAGAATTCTTAACTCATGAACATTATATTTTTTTATTCCAAATTATTGTAAGTCATGTGTTTCTAATGTGGTGTTGGGGTGGTGGAAGAATGAAGGGGGGGGTGGTGGTGATGATGATCAGCATAGGAGGTTTTTGTACAGTGATGATGGTAGAAGAAGTGATATAATGGTGGTGGTTTCGGATTCATCTTGAAAGTTATGTTTGTGATAGATTAGTTGAGAAGGTTTACTGATATTATTTGATGTCATCTTTGTTCTTCAATGCGATGTATTTATCAATTGGGATGAACAACCTATTATTTTTTCAAATTACATTATTTGAGCATTGTAATTTTTTTTAGTTTGTATATTTGAGTAAGTTTTATTAAAAAAATTATAAATTATATCGCTTATGTAAAAAAAATGTTAATAATATTGTATTCGTGATGAAATAAAAATGTCAAATCACGTGTTTTAGTTATGAGACAAATTCAATCTCGAATGTCCAACGTAATTAATAAAACTTTGTCAATGACTCATGCTCAGGAATTGGGTGGAAAAAGTCTAACGTACAGAACCAGAAAATAGGGAAAAGGACTTGCTTGACATTAGTTTACATCACATAGTGTTTTGTGCCAATAGTACAAAGATATGTGTTCATTTTTTTTTACATATTCTTATGTTATTGGCACAAAACGTCATTGTTACTGTGAACTCATGTCATACAAGTTGTTCTTGAAAATAGGAGCCAATTATATTTTGAATCTTTCCCAATTGGCCCTACAGTGACAACCTGGCGAGGAATATTACCGTTGGAAAATTTTTCTGTGACGAATTTTCCACTTTGAGCAAGGAAGGGTTTTTCGTTGTGGTGATGCATGTTCCATTCAGTTGCCAAATACAATTCTTATGTATGGTTAATTTAGTAATTAACTTTGCCACTCACTCTCATATTTTTCTGTCTCCTCCACCCTCATTTTCTCCTTCTAATTTCACATGCATCATGTTAGCTCTTTGCGGTTGGGTTACCTATTTAGGAGGTGAGACGGTCTGAAACAATGGACACGTGATCCGAAACTAATGCCATTTTCTTTTTTCTTTGCTTTTTTTGAAAGAAAAAAAAAACCATTACAACGAGGATTCTCTACGAATCTTATTACCAAACATGTCAAAATTTAACCTAGGAATTACATGGGTAAAATTACTAAACCAGATATAAGATTGACTATAGTTGTGTCCTAATGTAACACAATCATCTGCTGCCATGTTGACCTCTTAGAATATGTGATTTATTATTTTTTTCTATAACCTGTATTATAATTTCCTTGTGTTTGTAAATTAATTTGCACATCTATGCTATTATTTAAGTGAGTCCTCTTTGTCAATGGGAGTGTTAGTCATTTTTCAATCAAGTTAGTTTGTGGTTAATCTAGTAATTAACTTCGTCACTCACTCTCGTATTTTGTATCTCCCCCACCCTCATTTTCTTCTTCTAACTTCACACGATGTGTGATCCCTTCTACTGGTTCAGATATAACCAAACCGCCTTCCTATTATTAACTACATTGAGAAAAATCAAAGAACAATGAAGAATTAAAAAAGATGAAGAACTAGAGAGAGTTTAGAGATAGAAATGATCTATCTGTATTTATACAAGAAAATGACAATTGATTACATTTGTGAGTTGAAGTACATTATATATTGAACAGTACAAGCTTACTTAAGCACAAAGTAACTAATTAACCAATTAACAAATCACTTAACATCCTAACAAATATTCTAACAATTTTGGCTCACGTGGCATTGATTACATAGTAATCAATGATCAAAAGACATCTGTCTTCATCCCCCCTCAATCTCAGCTAGGATACCAAGCATGAGATTGAAGCAATGTTAACTTGAGATAAATTATTGATTCCTTCAATGCTGTTTTGAGAAAGCTGCTTAAAGAAACACAGCTGCAATAGTATAGAAAGGCTAGAACATGTCTTGCTACAATTTGCCAAAAAACGAAAGAGAGATCTGCAAGAAATTTTCAAAGTACTTTCAATGGACACCAGCAACTTCTACTTGTAGAAACAGAGGACAAAATCTATGTAGACTTTTGATGGAGAGAGTTCACCAATAGACCAAACACACAGCCTGACAATGGAGCAGCAACAATAGAGTTCAAATATTCCTCAACGAGCTGCTGTTCAGTTTTCTTTCTATAGATTTTGAGGCCACGAAATGGTGAAGATGAAACAATAGCTAGATGTCCATTTACTCCAAATTTGTTCCATTGCCTTAGTGCAAATCAAAACATTTAAAATAGAATGCATGAACCAATTCTCCAAGACAAGACCTTTGAAACAATTTGGACATAAATTCGAGATAATAATATATTTAGGTCTTGTTTGACATGTTGTATAAATTAACACTAGATAAGGAGTAATATTATGGAGCCAGTTGTTTGGTGCACTTATGTACTAAATAGTCACTTGTTTGATTAACGCGGTCAACCTTCATTTATACACCCGCATAATAAGCTAGCGTGTTGGAGCTTTATTTTTTGCATTTTTTTGTAAAAGCCACATTTAGATAGGATGTTGGAGATTCTCTAAGTGATTAATAAGTAGTAAGAAAGAGCGTGCACCTTTTTTTTTTTTTTACTTTTTTTTTTGCAATGCTATTAAAACTCGATATCAATCTTACCTTCTATTCAAATTGCGTCAATTAAGTACTAATTATGTCAACCATAGTGTTAAATACTAATTATATCATTTTTAAATCAGGTTAGTTTAATAATTAATTAAATTAAAGTCATAATTAATTTAGTAATTAACTTCGTCAATCACTCTCATATCTCTTCTAGTAGTTCGCATATAATCAAACCGCCTCACCATAACTTTTACATCAATGGTGCTGCTTAGATATACTAAAACTTAGTTAGTTGTGGAATCAAAAAGAAAAAAAAAATAAAGAAACTTTAGTTAATTGCTGCTGTCTAGAAAGTGTTAAAAATATTTGAAGCATAAAAAGTTAAAAACATCTTAAATTTAACTAAGCTTGAATACAAAGTACAGGGCATAAAAATGAGAACAATCCTAACGCGCATATACTGAATACAAAATTAAGTAGTTGGTTTATGAAGAAATCTTCACAATAAATTGTTTTGTATTTCTTAGGTTTCAATTTACACAAGTATGCTTTACATATAGAAAAGAAAGAAACAACCCAGTTACCAGAATGACTTCTAGTGACCGGGTAAACCTACGCTTCAATCTAATTCTTAAAAAGAGATTACACTAATACCAATACACGCAACTAATCAGTCATCTTCCTTTAATCAAGGGGAGATGACTGGTACAGACCAGAACACGCATGTACAGAAACGTCAGCGCAGCAGAGAGCACGCAGTAGTTCAGTGGACAGAGGAGCCAACCCGACGAGGGTTATACAACCAACCCGATGAGAGCACAACCAACCCGATGAGTAAACAGCAACCCGATACATCATTCAAACCATCCCGATGTGACATGCAACTATTTATTTATGTATTTCAACAGTTTATCAAGTTTATGAGAACGAAATAACTGCTGTAGCCTATAATTGTAATGTAACGTTAAATAATATTTTATTCTATAATAAATAAATTTTTATTTGCAATCGGCGCGTTCCATGGTGGGGTCCTAGGTGGCCGGTTCAGGGGCTTGTTGATCCAGGTGGCTTAGTACCTATTGGTACGTCTATTGACTGCACTTTCTTTGCCAAAATGATCTCCATTTGCAGATGTGATCTACTAATGATCATCTTCCCTGCATCATATGCAGTGATAAGAAGAAACTTTCATCATTAGTTAAGATATATAGATGTTAAAGGCTCGTTTGATAACTTTTTTAATTTTTAATTTTTTAGTTTATTTATTTGAGAACTAAAAATTAAAAACTTATTTGGTAATAATTAAATTTTCAAAAAAAATGAAAACAAAAAATCAAAATCAAGACAAATTTTAAATAAGTAGCTTTTAATTTTGATTTAAAAAAATTGCATACGAAGTAGTTGTTAATAGTCCTAAACAAGAATTAAATATATATGTACATGAGAGAGAAGAATTTAATATATATGTACATGAGAGAGAGAGAGAGAGAGAGAGAGTAACTGTGTATTGGATCTTCAGAAACATTTGCAAAGACATATTTTGATGAGAACAATAGCAATAGAAAGAAGGGAACCATGCAAACACCGCAGGCCTTGTGAACCATTTTAGTAGAGATATAAGTTTGGCTCCTTCATTCTCGTTGCTAAGCTGCTAAAGCTAGCCCTTTATATATTATGCGACCTACACCACATACCTAAACGCGTTTTAACCTTTTTTTTATTAGTACTTATTTGGCATCGAACTGACAACTGCATGCTAAGTCAAATTAATAAGAATAGTTCCAGTCTTTCATACAATGGAGATCGTATATGTACGTGATTCGGATCCCCACTGAAATTTATATCCAAATGACTTGGACTTGGACATAAGTTCGAGATAATAATATATTGAGGGATAAATTACAGTTTGCACTCTCAAATTTGAGTGCAATTACAACCTCATACATCAACTTTAAAACATTGTAATATTATACATAAACTTACGATTTCATTGCAATATCATACATCCGTTACATTTTTTGTCAATTTGGGCGTTAAATGATGACGAGGCAAATGTGGAGTCCACATTTTTGCTGATGTGGATGTCAATTTTGAGCCATATGGATAAATTACATTTTACCCCCTCAACTTTTCGTCATATTTCAACTTCATACAACATCTTGCAATTTTTTTCAATTTCATACAACGACTCCCTATTTCATACCAAGTTTATACGACGGTATCTTTTTTCGTCAGTTCCTCTATTAACTGACTACGTGGCCGTATCGGGCCCCACAAAATTTGTGCCACGTGGATAAAAAATAATTTAAAAATGACTATTCATTATAAAAGAAAATAAATTTAAAAAATAAAGTAAAAATACTAAAATGGGGCCCACCCTTTCCTTCTTCTCCAACAAGTGGCGAAGTTGCTCATTACGACGTTGAAGTTGCTCAATTACGACGTTGAAGTTGCTCAATTACGAAGAAGGAAAGGGTGGGCCCCATTTTAGTATTTTAACTTTATTTTTTAAATTTATTTTCTTTTATAATGAATATTCATTTTTAAAATTATTTTTGATCCACGTGGCACAAATTGTGTGGGCCCGATACGGCCATGTAGGCAGTTAATAGAGGAATTGACAGAAAAAGTGACTGTCGTATGAACTTGGTATGACATAGGGAGTCGTTGTATGAAATTGAAAAAAAATGGCAAGATGTTGTATGAAGTTGAAATTGGATGAAAAGTTGAGGGGGTAAAATGTAATTTATCCTTTTTTTATCCACATGGCTTAAAATTGACATCCACATCAGCAAAAATATGGGCCCCACATTTGCCACGTCATCATTTAACGCCCAAATTGACAAAAAATGTAACGGATGTATGATATTGCAATGAAATCGTAAGTTTATGTATGATATTGCAATGTTTTAAAGTTGATGTATGAGGTTGCAATTGCCCTCAAACTTGAGGGTGCAAACTGTAATTTACCCTATATTGAGGTATATCAAAAGCAATAAATAATAAGAAATATAATAACTAAGGTACAAGACTATGAACTAGCTTCCAGTTATGCATGAAAACCCTAGCTAGCTAACTGTTTTAAGAAAATGATTAGTTTTTGTGTACGCAAGTAATACAAGTATTCGTATACATATGTTGTGGGCCCCGCATTATGGTATTAGACTTGAGGTAGGGATCTTCATTTGCCACGTGGCCCATGGGGGCCCGCCTGGCCCATTGAGGAAAAAGCCCAGCCCGGGCCACCACCAGGCCCAGGCCGGCCCGACTTATAATATAGAGGGCTAGGCTTGGGCAAGGGTGTTTGAGGTCCGGCCTGGCCCATAGGCCCATCCCATTTAAGCCCAACAAGCCTCGGCCCGACTCAGCCCGCATAGGCCCAACTTGAAAGCCAATTTTAGATCCCAATTTACATAAATATACTCAAAAGAAAAAGTCATAAGTCACTTGGCCCGAACTCTTTTTCTTAATAAGGTCATTTCAGCCCCGCCCATGTAGCCTAGCCCGGCCCAGCCCATTTGGCCCATAAAAGCCCAACCCGTAGGCTGGGCCTGGGCTGGTCCTGGGCCTTAAAAATTTTGAAAAAGCTCGGCCCAAGCCCATTAAATTTGGGCCTGGCTGGCCTGGCTCGGCCCATTGACGACCCCTAACTTGAAGAATGGTACGTCACCACCTTTTTTTTATTCCGTCTCATCTTGCAATGTGATCTCATGATTTGTAACAATTTAAAGATCTTTTTTGCTAAAAGAAAATAATTAGTTGACGTAGAACTCTAATTATTGCATGCTAGTCAAGGTCTTTGCGCATTCGCAAGTGGCCTGTAACTCCATTATTTAAGAGCGTTTGTTCTTGCACTCGAGGTCTTGTGTTTGAATTTTCTTCTTTGTAAGTTAGATGAGTTTAGTGTAGATTATCCTCGTAGAGTTTTGTTTAGTATTAGACACATTATTGTGGTACATACAATATTGTTAATAAGAATATAGTGACGATAGAGAGAAAAAAAACCCTAGCTAGAGAGAAAAGAGCGTCCTACACCCTAGCCGCCAACTTATGACTTTTGTTTTAGGGTCGCCCACATAAAGAAAGTTGAGGTTCGACCATAAAATCAATTGGCAATATGAGGAGTAGCTCAATTACTTATAAGAACATGCAAGATCTTTTCTTTCTCCAATATGGGATTCATACACTTAACATGCGCCCCTCACGTATGACGAATATTCAAGCCTAACACGTGGACAATACAAATCGAGTGACGTGGAGCACATGTGACCATTGGGCTATGCACGTGGGACAATCTACTTTGATACCATAAAGAAAGTTGAGCTTTCTTCATGTTTCACCATAAAACCAATTGGCAATATGGGGAGTAATCCAAATATTTATAAGCACATATAAAGTCTCTCATTTCTCCGATATGAAATTCATACTCCCAACACCACAAACCTCACCTACCTCCCCATCTCTCTCTTCATTTTTTTTCTTTTGTTCTGTCTTCTTAGCCTATTTTCCAAGTTTTCATTAGGCTTGGCTGCGATAGCGGTATTGTAGTTTTAGTTTTTCGTTGTAGCGGTGATCTCTATCTTGATGGCGGAGTCTACCCTGGGATCGACAGTGGTGGCAGCTCCACATGGCAATAAGCAAGCACTGTTCTTGGTTTTAGGATTAGGGCTTTCATTTTGTAAGGCTGATTTGTTTCACCCATAGTTTTATCTTCTTTGTAGTAATTTCCAAAAACACGGTCGAGTTCGTTGTGGTTTATGGTCTCGCTATATATAGGCGAGTTTAATTTGTAGTCTTGCTATAAACGAGTTATTTTAGGTATGTTTTCGGTATAGATATGTCGTGTTATACCGATTTGCGACCAATTGTTATTGGTGGCAAATATTATTTTGCTAACTAAATCAAGATTATATTTTGTATTGTTCATGCGTGATTCTCTCCATATCTTGTGAGATTTGCGTTTAGATTCATCTTGAAAGTTATGTTTGTGGTAGATTAGTTTAGAAGGTTTACTGATATTATTTGGTGTCATCTTTATTTTTCGATGCGATGTATCTAACAATTGGTATGAAGAACCTATTATTTTTTCAAATTACACTTTTTGATCATTGTAATTTTTTTTCGTTTGTATATTTGAGTAAGTTTTATTAAAAAATTTATAAATTATATAGCTTATGTAAAAAAAATGTTAATAATATTGTATTCGTGATGAAATAAAAATGTCAAATCACGTGTTTCAGTTATGAGACAAATTCAATCTCGAATGTCCAACATAATTAATAAAACTTTGTCAATGACTCATGCTCAGGAATTGGGTGGAAAAAGTCTAACGTACAGAACCAGAAAATAGGGAACAAGACCTGTATGACATTAGTTCACTATTACGTGGTGTTCTGTGCCAATAGTGTAAGAATATATGTTAAGTTTTTTTTTATATATATTCTTGTGTTATTGGCACAGAATGTCATTGTTATATGTGGTGAATCTGTGTCATACAAATTGTTCTCGAAAATAAGAGGCAGTCATACTTTGACAATGGGCCCTACAACGACAACTTGGCGAGGAAATATTACCGTCGGAAAATTTTTTTGTGACGAATTTTCCACTTTGAGCGAGGAAGGTTTTTTTCGTTGGTGATGCATGTTCCATTCAGTTGCCAAATACAATTCTTATGTATGGTTAATTTAGTAATTAACTTTGCCACTCACTCTCATATTTTTTTGTCTCCTCCACCCTCATTTTCTCCTTCTAAATTCACATGTATCACGTTGATCCCTTCTAGCTAGTAGTTCAGATATAATCAAACCGCATTCTCATAGCTTACATTAATGGTGCTGCTTAGATATATTAAAACTTAGGAGGGTGTAGTCAAATTAAGATTTGATAGGATTTTAATAGACTTTAAAATAAGGGTGTAGTCAACTAGGACTCTAAGAGAGGATTTTAAAAGACTTTGAAATTATGGTGTAGTCAAATTAGGATTTAAGAGAATTTTAAAGAATGCATCCAAATCTAGGGGTAGTCAATTATAATTTTTAAAGAGTCTAGACAAATCTATAGGTATTCAAAATGTCATAGATTTTGAAGGATTGAGTCTAGACAAATCTATAGGTATTCAAAATGTCGGGACTGGCTACAGTGCTCGCAAGCATTGAATGCTCACACCGATCTCACCCTCCTTCCCCCCCCTCTCTCCTCTCTCCTCTCTCCTCCCTCCTTTTAATGGTGAGATCGGTGTAAGCATTCAATGCTTGCGAGCATTGTAGCCTACTCCCAAAATGTCATAAATTTTGAAGGATTTCATTAAGTAAGAGATTTTGTAGGATTTGATAGTGAATTTTACACATAACAAAGGCTATAAAGAATCCCACCTCCACCCCTAGGATTTCTTTTCATGGTTCTCTCTCAAGCTGACTTCTCTCTCTGCATTCTGATATCATTTGAAGGATTAATGCCATATCATTGAAATCTATGGAATCTATGTCCCTCAGAGAAGTGCAATTCAGTGAATTGGATTTTTCCCACTTGCTTTTTGTAACATCTCGTAAAAAAGTTTGTTCTAAAATAATTTTCGGGGGATATTTTGGACACGTGTGTTATTATCTTGTACATGGAACCGTGTAATTTTACTATTTTAGTGGGTGCACAATACCCCCAAAATCCCAAATATTTTTCTTTTTCCTTATCTTCTTCCTGAACCTTCTCCCTTATTCTTTTTCTTTTTTTTTTCTCTCGCACCGTTTACGGACGTCGACAAAAAATTGTCGAACTGAGACGAACTAAAATCACCACAACCTTCGTCTCGACGCCTTGGACTCAACGGTACAAACCGTTCATCCAAACTCCCGACCGTTTGACAGGAAAAGCAACCGGAAGAACCAGACCTTTCTTTTCGATGATTTTCTCGCCATTTTAGACCGAGGTGAGGTTTTTGATTATCACCAATGGATTCCTCTCGTTGAGTAGATGAATTTTCATATGTCGTTTGCTTGATTTGGTTGAGTTTTGATGTAGATCGGAAAAACCCACCGTAGCCGCCGCCTTTCAAGGCAGTTTCCGGGCACTTCCCAAGCTTGTATGACCAAACCAAAGGTACACCGTGATTCTACTCCTCTCTAGCTTCAGTTTGGTATAAAGAACATGAAATTTGGCCAAGAAATGAAGAAGTTATGGAGATTTAAAAATTTCTCCAAAAACCGGCCAAAATTCCGGCGACGGCAGCGACTGGCGCTGACGTCAGTGATGATGTTAGCAACCGGTCCAGACCGGCCGGGTGACGTCAGCAATGGTTTAGACCAGGTGACGTCAACAATGACGTCAGCAGTGGTCCAGACCGGGCGTGACGTCAGCATCGATCCAGATCGGCGTGACGTCAGCACCGGTCCAGACCGGTGTGACGTCATCAGTGACGTCAACAACCGGTTCAGACCGGCGTGACGTTAGCGATGACGTCAACGGTTGATCGGCAGGTTGACCAGCACGTGAGCCACGGCTGGGCCGCATTTGAGCCGCGCGTGAGGGCGCGTGGGACACTGTTTGTCAATTCCGTCTTTGCGAGGCGACTCGTGACGACGCGTACTACCTCTGGGCAGTACGTATGGTATTTTATGGCGTGTTTTAGACCTCCATGTTGAGCAAACAAGGGATAAGTTTAATTAATTAGTTAATTAGTAACATTTATGAGTTTAATCATTAGTACAGTGATATCTCATATAGGTGAGACTTATCCAGAAGACTACCGGGGCTACTTAAGACAGAAGGGGCTACTACCTGGCTACTTACAGGTGAGTGAGTGGGTCTTTGTTTTGATAAAGATACTATTATGTATGGTTTTCAATGCTTTCTTTAATATGTTAGCATGTTTCTTATCGTATGCGAATGTTGGAGGTAGAACATTCGTATTTTATTGCCATACATGTTTTTATACTGTTGCCCATCAGTAGATGTATAACACCCTGGGTATCAGTACTCAGTTCTATGGCCAGGACTAGCCTTGATGTTTGGAGTTGTCACTTTCAGTACCACTACGCAACTTTGGATCCATTGTAGGTACTAGCCTGTTCTAGGTTGCACTAGGCAACTCAAACTTGTGTGACGCACTTTGTGCACAGCGATTAGCGTTAGACTCGCGTCATTGGAGTACTCAGCGTATTTTTTAGATACCTAGCATGTTCCTCGTAGCTTATCTACTTGGGCTTGTGTGTTTACATATGGGTGAGCAGTCAGTCATTTGTTTTCGGGGAGTACCCGTATTATTGTTATAGTATTTTTTTTAGGATCATACCGGGGAGTATGATGTATTTTCAAAAACTATACATGTTTTTTCAGTGAAGGGATAATATGCTATTGAAAAACAAAGGTTTTATCAAACTTTGCTTTTGACCCACTCACCTTTTTATATTTTTCGCCCCTCCAGGACTTAGAGGCGGATTCGATTACCAGTGACACGAGGGCTTACTTCGGTTGTGGTTGGCACTCCCTTCAAATTAAGTAGGATTTGCTCATACTTTTGTAAACTTTTACTTATCCATCCTCACGAGGATGTGAATGTTTTTAATTCTAGGCACTTTTTACTATGCTCTGACCATTATGTACCTGTAAAAATGGTTTTACCCTTCACCACACTTCTACTTCCGCTTCTAACTCTAAATCTACTCACTTTTTCACTTTGACATGCATAATTGGCTTTCGTCACTTAACACGTGTCAGCCAGCACTTCCCAACACCTGGCGTGTCAGGATCGGGATGTGTCACTTTTGGGATGCCCTTCCATTGAGAAATTGTCAATATATTCAAGTAGTGGTCATTCTAATCTTCAAGTTTCGAGTTCCAGCCTCAAAACTTTGGAAGTGTTTATTCTAGGTCAAAATGGGTGGTAGTATAGTTGAGGTTGAAGCTATAAATCTCGAATCTTTTAGATTGGGCACTACTAGTCGTTCTCAATTTCTGATGTTCAATAATATTGATTTTCCTTCTTGTGGAGCACTTAGACATCTAGAATTTATTTACACAGCTTGTAGGCCAGTGGTTTGAAGGCTTTGATTCCAGATTTCCCCTCCTCGAGAGTTTGTCAATAAATTCATGTTATGGTCTTTCGAATGTTAAAGTTTCAAGTTCCACCCTCAAATCTTTGGAAGTGATTATGTACTCAACAAAGTATGATCTTAAAGTTGAAGCACCGAATTTAGAGTCTTTTAAATGCCCAGAAAATATTTGACAACAATAGCATAAGAGGGAGGGGACGAGCTGTGGATGAGAACTGTCAACCATGGCTGCTGTGGCAATTTCACTAGATTTATGACCTTGGCACCATTTATCACCATTTGATCTATTTGACGAGCTGTGGATGAGAACCATCAACCATGGCTGCTGTGACAATTTGATTAGATTTATGACCTATGTACCATTTATCACCATTTGATCTATTTGACGGCCAAGATTCAAAGCTTCATATGTCTATCAAAATCCATAAAAATCTGTTATATGAATCCTCTCAAATCTTCCAAAATCCATATGAATTTTGTAGAAGTCCACATAATCCTATGAAATCTGTTATATGAATCCCCCCGCCCCTTAGTTAGTTGTGGAATCAGAAAGAAAAAAAAAATCAAGAAAGTTTAGGCTATTTCTAATGCATCAGAAGTTTGGAGTCAAGAGTTATATTTGACTCAATTCCTCTCTAATTCACCGAAACAATTAGGGTTTATTATATATAGATGACTTTAGTGGTATATATATGTAAACTTATATTTGATTCAATTCCTCTCTATTGAACGGAACCAAGCCAAAACAGGGTTAATCAGTTTGGTACAGCCGATTTATGCCTTTTCGAACACATCAATAAAAAGGCTAACATTTCATGAGTTTTTATATATCAAAAGATCTACACTTCTCACACATTCCAATTTTATCAAAATATCAAGTTTTTTCGGAACATAAAAATTTCATCAAGTCAACTAGGACTAATTTTCAATTAAATAAAACTCATGATAGCAAATGATTTATTAGTTACAATCTCACATAAGTATAAAATACAAACAAATATTCTAATTGTTAATAGTCATTACAACTTATTATAATAAGTTGAAACTTGTAATGTGTATGATAAGACCTCTATATAACCTATAATATGTTGATTTGTGTAAAATAAATAAAATTAATAATTAAAATATATATGATCGTTTCGGTTTGATTTTGATCGGTTTCAAAATGATCAAAACCAAACCAAATCAAAATAAATCAGTTTCATTCGGTTTTTAAATTGTATGACTTTTTTCAAAATCAAACCAAACCAACCAAGACAATTCTAATCAGCCCGTTCGGTCCGTTTAATGTCTACCCCTACATTCCTGATCCAGGCGGCTTAACAGGTGTTGGTACATCTACTTGCTTTGCCACAATATGCAGATGCGACCTACTGATGATCTTCTCTCCGTCATCTGCAATGACAAGGATGAACTTTCATCATTAACTAGTTACCAACTTATACCAATCATATATAGATGCTAATTAATCATCGATTTATTGAGAGAGAGAGAGAGAGTAATAACTACTGTGCTTTGCATTTTCAGAAACATTGGCAAAGACTGTATTGGACGAGAACAACAGCAATAGAATGATAGGAATCATGTAAACAAAGCTGGCCTTGTGAGCCATATTGTATCAGATCGAGATACAAGTCTGCAGGTTCCTTCGTTCCCATATATAGCTACTTTATATATAATGCGATGCCTAAAACGCGTTTTAGGTTTTTGTTTGTGTACAAGTAGTTATTTCGCCTAGAACTGAGTATTGCGTGCTAGGTCAAGGTTTCTGCATGCCCATTTAGTACATGCCCATTGAGAGACTTTTAGTCTTCCATACTTTCGAGATATATGACTTGGACATAAGTTCGAGATAATAATATATTTATGGTATAATCAAAAGTTAATAATAAGAAAATATTAATAACTAAGGTACAAGCTGAATATGAACCATGAAATGAAACAGAATGCCTAGCGAGAAAACTACAGTCAAATTGTTTGACCCATTTAGTCTTTCAATAATTTATCATATTTCACCAATTTGAACAGTCAAATTGAATTTCCCCCCCTAAACTTTGTGATGAGACCGAATGAAAATAAGCTAGAAAGAGAAGGACAAAGAAACACGTAGGTACTTATTACCATTCCAAACGTACACGAAATTAGCTGTATTACTTGCGTACAAAGTTTAGGGGAAAAAAATTCAATTTGACTGTTAACATGGGTAAAACATGATAAATAGTTTTCAATTTTAATTTTTTTTTAAAACATTGAAAACTTAACTGTCACCAAACAAGTTTAATTTTCAAGTATATATATGATTAATATATGAATATAAGAATATAATGGGGATGCGGCAAGTGAATTATAGTTGGTTTTTTGGCCTAACCAGTATATATGTCTTTTAATTGATACAATATATGTGAACCAATCAAATATATGTGAACCAACGTGCCTTTTGATAACAGGCATGACTTTTGGTGAAGTCTTGTATCTCATAGCAAATAGGCATGACCCTTTACATTAATCGTTTTGAATCAGACATAACCAAAGGGGTATGCACTCTTTGTCAAACCATTGCCCACTTTTAGTTAAAACGAGTGATGCCAAAGGCACCCATTGGATCTCTATAAATACCCAAGGTTCCCATTAGTTGAATTTCTTTGTTCTTTCTTCTCTTCCATTACAATCATGCAATTCTTTCTAGTTATTTCTAAGGAAATACTATTTTGTTGTTCCCAGATTGTAAATTTTGTTGTATTCTAAAAGTGATTTGTCAAGAATCCTATATATAGAAAACTCAAACAACTCAAGTCGTTTTTTAAAATTGTCTTACATATATTATTTTCCATATTTCTATATTTACACCAATACATAGTGTTTTGTTTAGTAATACTGTACACATAGTATTTGTGTCACACGCAATATTTTTATATTATTGTTAGTCGTGATGAAGAAATGTCAAAGTCACGAGTTTATGAAATTTTGGCACAAGTGAAAAAAGAAATTTCTTGTTATATATGAGGTTTCAGTGTCAAATGTCCAAGTGATAACTTTCTCAATGACTCATGCCCAGGTAGCGGGGTAGACCTGCCTGCTATATATAATAAAGCATGGAAGAAAAAGTCAGATTGGAAAAGAAAATAGGAGTCTGTCATATTTTGAATCTTCCAAACCCAACTGATTAGTAAGCATGCTCCACGAAGATGTGAAGAATGTTCTACAATGAGAATTTTATTAAATTTTGCATGTCAGATTTGGGCTTCTACATCAACATATTGTTAATTAATTTTATAATAAATTATATATTTTTTATAATGTCAGAGCATATATTAGTCAACGTGTTAAGTCATTTCCATCAAAGATATCACGCGTGCTAACATGTATGAGGATGTGAGGAATGCCTCACATAACCTTGCATGTTATATAATTAAATAACTTTAGAATATCATCTCCTATTGTTCGATTAGTAAATACGCTATGTGTAACATCCTTTCAAATTTTATTGTAAATTAGTCCCCGAGTGATATTTTGGTGGGTGCACAGTGCTCCCAAAACCAAAATATCTCTCTCTCATTTCTTCCTCCCTCTCCCCATCACCCTCCTTTTTTCTCTCCCTAACCGAATAGTGCACTGTGCACATCATCGGAAAACTGATGAACCAAGGCGATCCAAAGTCACCACCTTATTCGTCTCGACGTCCTTAACTCAACGGCGCTAACTGTCTGTCAAAACTCCCAGCCGTTCGATGAAAATCGCACACGGAAGAACCAAACTTTTTCGACGATATTCTTGCCAACCCAGACCGATGTGAGGTTTCGAACTACTACCATTGGATTCCTCTCATTGAGTAGATGAACTTTCATATATCATTTGCTTGATTTGGTTGAGTTTTGAAGCAGATCGAAGCGGGGGAAGTTTCCCCAGTTTTTCAGCAAGAAAACCGAAGGCCGGCGAAGCATTTTCGGCCAAACAGTTAAGTAACGTCACTCGAAACCACTCCCATTGGGTTCGTATCAATTCCACGAACCCAAATAAACCTTCAAAATCAGTGGCAGACCAACGACAGAGGTGCGGCAAGCTCAGGAAGAAAATCGGCCAAAAACCCAGAAATTCCGACGAGCTGCAGCGGGCTGTCGTCAGCGGACCCGGTCCGGGCCAGTCGTGACGTCAGAAAAACCTGGTTTGGGCTAGGAATATTCTCAGGTATATTCCATTAACGCCTTTAAGAATATTCCGTTAGATTTAATAGAGATACCGGAATCTTTCTTTAAAACGCTGTTAGTTTGATCGTCAATTTGACCCAGCTCGTGAACTGCGCATGGGGCATTGTTTTCGACTTTCGTCAACATGAGGCGACTCGTGATGACGCGTACTAGGTTCCATATTGCCGAGCCGAAAGGCAGCACTTCTGTACGTGATCGTAGTATGTCACATCGTCTCGTCCCCGCAGCATTGGGCAATACATGTGGTATTTTTTGGAGTGTTTCGAACCTTCGAATTGAGAAAATAAGGGATACGCACTAGTACAAAAAAGTCCTTAGACGACACTAACCAGACGACGTTTTATAGTATTACCGCCGTTCAAATTTTCCAAACGTCAGTTTTGTTAAAAACCGTCTTGCAAGGGGTCATATTTGTGAGATAAAATGAGATTTTGAAACTTTATCCACTATTTAGTCGACAGAATATGTAAAAGTGTCGTTAGTGTGAAATACAACAAAGGCCAAATGAAAAAAAAGGCGCTGAAATGAAATTTTTTAACGCAAAAAAGGCGCTGCCTTGAAAACACCCAGCTTGAAACTCAGAAAACAAATATGTTGCCTCACCTCCACTACCCCTCTACTCTACCTTCCTTCCCGTGACTATCCACACACAGAATTCATGCAAGTTTGCAGAAACCAAACTCACCAAATTTACTCAAGTCACCCGAGCTTATCCTGCTGCCATTCTTGACCTCATCTCAGTCCAATCTTACATCCGCGAGCACCACCATCATCATCCTCGAGCAACCCAGTCCCTTGAAGAATACCGAAATTCCCTGTAGGTGGATCCCGACAAAGCGGCCTCCGATGAACCCCCCTTATTTGGTGCCTCTTGGCAAGAATATAATCTCGCAATAGTCGTCGCTAATTTCTTCTTTGAAAGGTAAGATGGGTCTTTTAGGGTTTGAGTTCTAATCCTTCATGAATGTTCAAATTTGGTGTTGATTGGATGGTTTTTGATTATTTTTTCCTTCTTTTTTTGTGCCCCTGCCAGTCTTCTTCTTCAAGTGCTTTCCGATTCTTCTCTTCTATCCCAGATCGGGTTGCACCATCTACAACCCAGTCTCAATAGTTGGGAAACCCAGTCTCAATTTTTATTTGAGTAATATCAGCTGTCAACGGGTAATGTTCTTTACTATTTATTTGTCTTCAATTCCATTCATTACATGATTTGTCTTTTGGGTTATGCACAATCTCTTTAAAAAATCACAGTACTGAATATGCTTCGTTGGATGTATTTGCCATCGGATCTAGCCAGTTACTTAGACATCACAATAGGTGTCCGAGCTCAAGTTTCATTTTAAACTTTTAGTACTGTTTTGGTTCTGTCACCTGTTGTGGGCCAATATGGGAAGGTCAAAAACTGCTCCATGGTATTAGCTGGTATTGAGTGATTCTAAAACAGTTATAATACATAGACCATTCGATCCAGTGGCTGAAGGGATGGTAAGGTTGCTTTGTTTTATATTTGCTTTGGTGTTGCTTTGATTCAGTATGGAAATTGCTGCTACTGGATACTTGCAAGCTCGTATCTGTCATTTCTTTCATAATAGACATGACTCTCTCTTGCTCTCAATCTTTGTAATGGACAAGCATTTTCTATTTGGTGCAGGTTCAAGCAGTTGTGAAGAAACATGACATTCTATTTATTGCCGACGAGGTATATGGAATTCTTTTCTTTAATGTAAACTGATTTTTCAAGTCAGCTTTATATGTTGGTTTTTAAGCTTAGGCTTTATTTTTTTACTTCTTAAGGTAATCTGTGCATTTGGAAGGCTTGGCTACATGTATGGGTGTGACAAATACAACATTAAACCAGACCTTGTATCTGTGGCAAAGGTAAAATGAAACTATGTACAAATACAGAGCCTCTCTCTGACCTCCCACAGAAATATTTGTTTACTCATCGCTGTGTTGTTGGATGTCCCAGGTTCTTTCTTCTGCATATATGCCAATCAGTGCTGTTCTTGTGGGCCCAGAAGTTTCAGATGTCATATACTCTCAAAGCAGCAAGCTTGGTATGTTGATAACTATTAATTAATCAAATTCCATTTCAAGGTATTATTGTTGAACAAGACAATTTCTTTTGTGCCAGGTTCTTTTTCTCACGGGTTTACATATTCTGGACACCCCGTTGCCTGTGCAGTTGCAATTGAAGCACTCAAGATCTACAAGTATGTTCTTATTTTGCTTAGTTCAAACTATTTAAAAGCAAAGTTATTTGGGTTCCAACTTTTAAGGATTTGAACCAACCATGTTTAGAATCTGGAGGAAACAGTATTGATCTCATGCTGACTAAAACACCAATCTTGGTAATTGATAGTGAACCGTGTAAGATATCTGAAAGTAAAAAAAGGTAGGGTATAAAGCAGATGATTCAGGATCATCGAGTTTCACTTTGACACTTCACGGGTTTCTTCCTTCAGTATATGTATTAAAGAATGGACCAAGTTCAGTTAACCAAGTTGCATTTTGAGCGACGTATGTTATCTTTGATTCGCCAGCTTATGGTGGCATGACTTGCATTAGAATTTGAGAGTATCTGCTTATAGAGCTTAGTGGTCCACAACAGTCCAACTTCAACCTGCTTTTCTTGTATCATATTATATTACTGAACAATAAACATTTCACTTGTTTGTAGGGAAAGAAATATTGTTGAACAAGTAAGAAGCATTGCCCCACAGTTTCAAGATGGTGTAAAAGCCTTCTCCAATAGTCCCATTGTAGGGGAGGTATATGTTGTTACTTTAGTTTCTACTCTATATAGGTCAGCAAGAGAAATAACAATCATTACGATATTAACATGACACGTCTTATGTCATTATGCAGATACGAGGAATTGGATTGATCCTTGGCACGGAATTCACTGACAATAAGTCACCTAATGATCCCTTTCCTGCTGAATGGGGTAAGTCCAATCTTTATACTGCAATGAACATGAAGTTGAGTTTCAATTCAATTCCTTATATCTGTGTAAGTCTTGTTTTAGTAATCCTTCTTTCTAAGCAGTTTTGGCGGGGGAAGCCAAAGTAGCATATTCTATTGCCCAGTCGAGCAGGCCTATACCTATCAAGGAGATGGTTTTCATTATTAACTATTGTCTTGAGATTATTGAAACCACGGTTTAAGAAAAACCATTGTCTGGTAGCTATTTGAACTGTCGTCTACGACATGCTCGAATGACGAAAACTCTTTTTTTTTTTCCTTTTTTTGAGAGATAAGACGACGGTTTTGGTTGGAAACCGTCATTTGAGAATACATCAGACGACGGTTTTCTACTGTCGTCTAATGTACTGCCTTAGACGACACTCACTTGCGCGACGGTTTTGTGTATGCCGAGATGACGGTTTTCCACCGTCGACTAAAGCCTTATTTGTACTAGTGACGTGTCGTTTATTAGTTTAATTAGTAACCTTTATGAGTTTAATCATTATTATAGTGATATCTTGTATAGGTGAGACTTATCGAGAGGACTACCGGGGCTACCCAGGACAAAGAGGCTACGACCCTGCTACTTGCAGGTGAGTGAGTGGGTCTTTGTTTTGGTAAACATATATTTATGTATGGTTTTCACAACTTTCTTTAAATTGTTAGCATGAATTATATAATATGTGATTGTTGGAGGTCGAACATCCGTATTATATTTACCATACATTTTCTTATACTGTTGCTCATCAGTAAATGTAGAACACCCAGGTATCAGTACTCAGTCCTAAGGCCAGGACTAGCTTTGAAGTTTGGAAGTTCACACCTAGTATCACTACGTAACTTTGGATCTATTGTAGGTACTAGCCTGTTCTAGGTTGCACTAGGCAATTAGGACTTCTGTGTGAGGCGCTTTGCGCACAACAATTAGCGTTATGACTTGCGTCATTGTAGTACTTAGCGTATTTTCTTATATACCTAGCATGTCCTCGTAGCTTTTCTGCTTGGGCTTGTGTGTTTACATATGGGTGAGCAATTCAGTTTTGTTTTCGAGCAATCCAATATGGTTTTTACCACTGATTTTCAGAGTGTACCCATATTACTATTATAGTATTTTGAGGATCATACCGGGGAGTATGACTTATTTTCAAAAACTATACATATTTTCCAGCGAGGGGATAGTATGATTTTGAAAACAAAGGTTTTATCAAACTTTACTTTTTGACTCACTCACCTTTTATGTTTTGCGCCCCTCCATGACTTAATAGCGGTCTTGAGTACTAGTGAGACGAGGGCATCCTTTGCCTAGTTGATGGTTCTGACAGCTTCTCCAGAATAAGTAGGCTTCGTTCCTACCTTTAGTTTTTTGTTCTGTAATATCCATCCTCACGAGGGTGTGAATATATTATATTTCCTGCACTATTTACTACGCTCTTACTGTTATGCACCTATAATAATGGGTTTTACCCATCACCGCACTCTTTACTTCTGCTTCCAACTCTAATTTATTCACTTTTTTCAATCACTTGCATAATTGTCTTTCGTCACTTAACAGGTGTCGCCAATATTTTTCGGCACCTGGCGTGTCAGAATCGGGATGTGTCACTATGCTTATGCGTACCAATATGTAAAATATTTCACAGCTTTATTAATTAAGAGTTTATTGTAGGAGACTGAAAACTATTAAGAGTTAAACTGATTCTTTGATTTCAGTTATCAGAGAGTTGCAGGTTAATATTCTTTCATTGTATTCATACTTACTTAAGTAAGTATTATTTTATTTTTTTGGGGTTTAGAGTTTAGGGATATAGTTGTTATTGCTAATGCGTACATTGAACAAAAGAAATTCACTCACACATGAAAAGTTGAAGATAAAAAACAAATATCAATCGACCATATTTTAGCCACCAATTGATAGAGCTATTTGTCTTCATGTTCTTGGTGTTGCTTTCCTCATCTTTGCGTACGTCTAGTTACAAAGTTGCCTTTTCTTCAATCCTTTATTTTTTTCGTTTTTATAGCAAAGTAGTACTAAACACTCCGACGATTATAAGTTTTGTACTTGTATGTTTTTTTTTTTATTATTTAGTTTTTTTTTTTGATCTGTCTACGGTATCTTAATAAAAATTTAGGTATCGATCAATACCATTTAATTTGAACGTTAAACTATAATGCAATAATGTCCAACTATAATATGCTACCTTAACAATGTAATCTAACATCCACACCATAAAGGGCAACCTTAGTATAGTAATACCAGCGTCATTAATTGGGTATAATTAAGTATAACGTTAAGATAATTATGTAACCTTGGAGTGTAAATTTGAACGATTATAGTGTAACCTAATGTCTATACCGTAAAGGGCAACCTTAATATAGCAATACCGACGTCATTTGGTGTAATTAAATATAACGTTAGAAAATTATGTAACCTTGGAGTGTAAATTTGAACGACTATGGTGTAATAACCTTACCTTAGACCTCGTATGTTGACGGCATGTTGTTATGCGATTACAATGTTGTGTAAGTTCATAATGTTCCGTAGTATAACATACATCTATACTGTAATAGTACGTTAATGGTGTAATAATAAACATTAATTTTGTAATTCAACCACGTTGAAGTACAAAAACCTACCTTGACAATGTAATAGAACATCCACAATGTACCTACTGTTAGGGCCCAAAAAATTCACACAAAGCCAAAAGGATTGAAGACCCAAATGTTCTATACTGTCATACGGTTTTATGCTAGTCCCAATTTTATATAGTAAGCAAGCTTTTACCTAAGTTTAATTAATTCTCACGCCATGCCAAACAAGAAAATATATCACGCCATGCCAAGCACATTCTTTTAAACCCAACACCTACCAAGCTCACATGGACCCAAGACATGTGGTTTCACGATGCTTGCTTGAGGGGTTGAGGTGTGGAAGGTTACGGAGGTCCACAAGTCCCATGGAAACTCTTCGATAATAGAGACTTTGGTCTACTTGGGAGCACCAAAGTCCAAGCCTATTGCTTGAAGTAGACCCAAGGCAGTTTGATTATACTAAAACTTAGTTAGTTGTGGAATCAAAAAGAAAAAAAAATTAAGAAACTTTAGTTAGTTGCTGCTGTCTAGAAAGTGTTAAGCAAATTTGAAGCATAAAAAGTTTAAAACATCTTAAATTTAACTAAGCTTGAATACAAAGTACAGGGCATAAAAATGAGAACAATCCTAACACGCATGTACTGAATACAAAATTAAGTAGTAATTAAGTAGTTTGTTTATCAAGTTTATGAGAACGAAATAACTGCTATAATTGTTATGATGTAATGTAACGTTAAATAATAAAATATTCTATAATAAATAAATTTTTATTTGCAATCGGCGCGATCCCTGATGGGGTCGTAGGTGGCCGGTTCATGGGACTTCCTCTCCTGATCCAGGTGGGTTAGGATTTATTGGTACGCCTATTGCTTGCACTTTCTTTGCCAAAACGATCTCCATATGCGATCTACTAATGATCATCTTCCCTGCATCATATGTAGTGATAAGAAGAAACTTTCATCATTAGTTAACATATATAGATGTTAAAAGCTTGATAACCTTTTCTTTTTTCAGGTTTTCAGTTTTTTTATTTATCATTTGTTTGAGAACTAAAAATTAAAAACTTAATTGGTAACAATTAAATTTTCAAAAAAATAAAACAAAAATTCAAAATCAAGACAAATTTTAAATAAGTAGCTTTTAATAGTTATCAATGGCCTTAAACAAGAATTAAATATATATGTACATGAGAGGGAGAGAGAAATTGAATATATATGTACATGAGAGAGAGAGAGAGAGAGAGTAACTGTGTATTGGATCTTCAGAAACATTTGCAAAGACATATTTTGATGAGAACAATAGCAATAGAAAGAAGGGAACCATGCAAACACCGCAGGCCTTGTGAACCATTTTAGTAGAGATATAAGTTTGGCTCCTTCATTCCCGTAGCTAAGCTGCTAAGCTAGCCCTTTATATATTATGCGACCTACACCACATATCTAAACGCGTTTTAGCCTTTTTTTTTATTAGTACTTATTTGGCATCGAACTGACTACTGCATGCTAAGTCAAATTAATGAGACTAGTTTCAGTCTTTCATACAATGGAAATCGTATATGTACGTGATTCGGTCCCCACTCAAATTTATATCCAAATGACTTGGACTTGGACATAAGTTTGAGATGATAATATATTGAGGTATATCAAAAGCTATAAATAATAAGAAAATATAATAACTAAG